>CM071837.1:24008874-24554562 GCA_036507285.1 Trichosanthes cucumerina
CCAACTTGAACTAGCACCAGGTGGTATCGTGTTCAATCATTCACGTGCTTTCCCTCTTAGTGAGTAAGGGAAAAGGGTTAACCTCAGAGTATCCTTACTTACCCCTCTGATTACAAAGGACTTACACACACCCATGAATAACTAGAGATGTAAGTGAGGATCCTCCATTGGCGTACCCCCAAACTGGCATGTGTGTTGGAGCATCTGAAACATGACTGGTTTCAGTTCAAAATGCGGTGCCTCTATCTCTGGTGGCATGATCCCCAGAATCAGAATTGGCACTGCATACTCCTGAATAACTCAATCTCTCTCATCTTCAAATGCTCTAGCACCACCATTATTATCAATTCTCAGCAGTGGTTCAGCCATACCTTCAGGTTCTGCTCGTCCTCTTTGTTCCCTTCTCCGACGGTGAAATGTGCGTTCGATCTCGGGATCAAGAGGCTGCAATTTAGGATCGTGCTCCTCGTTCATATAAGGAATTAAGCACCTAACACGATAAAAAGGTAACCAATCAAAGTTTTAAGTGAGTTAACTAAAACTAACAATAACAAATAAAAGTACTCAAGTTCACAAAATTCACAAACAAATAGTCTCACACAATGGCGCCAAAAACTTGTTGTGCAATAACTCACTACACAAGCATACGCAATCGTAGGTAGTAATTGGTGAACAAGGTCGATCCCAGAGGGACTAATGTTTGCAAAAGATTGAGAAAATAAGTAATGTTAAACTAGACTTAAAGCGCCTAAACAACTCAAAAGCAACAAAAATGAGCTTAACATAAGAGAGATTGAATCTAGCTATATAAGACGATAAACAACACAAATGGACAATAAACAAGCTGAGGATGAAGTAATAAAAACGCTGGAATTTATGGAAATGAACTTCCAAATTCTGCTGTCTAATGTTGTAGCAATGCTACCACACTGCTGCAAACTTCTATACTGTGCAGAAACAGGAAATTAAACGAAATTTCTGAAAATCATTTCTAACCTTCGAATTACAGCCTAAAAGCAGAGTTTACATATGTCTATGAATACCCAACTTTCAAACATCAAAGCAACTCAAATTTCCTAAACTTTACAAGCGAAAGGCATATGTCTATACCGTTGGAATCCTTTTCTTTCTCAAGATAAAGATAAACTTGAATTGCTCATGCTTTTTCCATTCATTTCAACTTTTTAAGAATTAAAACGAACTAATATTCAATCCTAAGGTGATCAATCTTAAGAAGAACATTAAACCATAAACATCCATAAGCAAACTCCACACGTTTAGCACTTTCCCAACAAAAGAACTTCAAGATTTTAGAATCTCATCCCATAAATTCCAACGTAAAAAGTACTTAGCCCATGGCTATTGCATAGAACTCAAGAACAAAAAGCCTACAACTTATAAACATTCTAATGATGAATTCAAAGTTACTCAAAAGATCTAAATACACAAGGAGGAAAACAAAGCTAATAAGAGAGAAGAAAAGGTGGTCACGAATTGGTTGTGAAGGTGAGGTAGCAACTGCCTTCTCCTTCAGCAAGCTCTCGAAAAAGGTCACGTGCTCCTCTTTTTCTTCTGTTGTTCTTTTTTTTCGATAAGCGTAGCTCTCTGCCTCTTTCCTAATTAGGTTAGATTTTTTATGACCCTTTCTTTTTTTTCTTTTTCTATTGCACCCCTGGTCCTTGTCAAAAATCTCCAAAAAAACTCAAATCTACTGATTTAGACCAGTAGAAGAGGTATCTGCTGCGTCATCCCGAGAGGTGGGCCCTACTTTGACTTTTCTGCCCAAATTCAATGCTGCCGCCATGCTGTGACATAGCTGCTACATGGTGAACTTGCCTTCTGCTCTTAGAAGCCGCGCCGCAGAAGCTTTGT
Source organism: Trichosanthes cucumerina (assembly GCA_036507285.1). NCBI lineage: Eukaryota > Viridiplantae > Streptophyta > Magnoliopsida > Cucurbitales > Cucurbitaceae > Trichosanthes > Trichosanthes cucumerina. The sequence goes on from CM071837.1 coordinate 24,010,747, forward strand.
GGCATTGATGCTGCCACAATTAACAATCTTCTTCTCCCTACACCAAACATAAGCATAAACAAAAGCACCGCCTACACACAAAACTCACAACAAAGAACATGGAATACATCAAGCCAGCAACAACTACATAGACCCAAAATACTAAAGTTAACCCTACACAATGAGGAAAAGGAACAACTAGCCACTAAAACAGACACACTCTAAACTCAACAAGAACATACTAGGAAACTGACTAACAACACACCTACCACTCAATTTTTAGTAGAAATAAGCAATGGAAAGTGCCACCAATAATCCCATTTCATGGGATTATCATAGAACCAATACAACTTAAGGAGAATTTATCCTATGAGGAAGAACCTCTACAAGTACTGGATCAGAAAGAACAAGTGCTTAAGAACAAGTCAATACCACTGGTGAAGGTGTTGTGGAGAAATCACGACGTCAAGGAAGCAACATGGGAAAACGAAGACCAAATTAAAGAAAAGTACCCACAACTTTTCTCGTGTTGAATTTCGAGGGCGAAATTCCTCTTAAGGGGGTAGTAAATTGTAAGCCCTAAACTCTATTTTCTTTTATCATTTTGCACTCGTACTTGATGTGTTGAAATATGCAAAATGATATAGGTTGCACTAAAGGATGTCATGATCGGATTTGGGAATCTATTTAATTGGGAGCTACGTTGTGTTAAAAGCTTCATAAAGAGATAGGTAAGCCATTGAAATAAGCATATTAAAAGTTGAATTGAAGTAAGTTCAAAGCTTAAGCAAATTGGGGAAGTTTAAGATGCAATATGTATGGAATGGAAGATCTTATACCTCACAAACTTAGTATAATATGACTAAATGCTTAGGGTTTATTTGCTTACTTAATTTGGGGTTTTAAAAAGGGGATTATGATGTAAATATTAAAGTTGGAGCTGGCCAAAGGAGGTGAAGGCTCGGAGTTAAACATTGCAAGTAGGTGCTGTCAAATTCGTAGGAAAACAAACAAGCTGCTTAAAAATGGGTCATCTTCAAACGATCATATCTTGTAATTTACTGGGCCAAATTCGATGATTTTTTAGTCAAAATCTCAGAAATTTAGTGTGGAATACGAAACTTGTCAGCTTCTCTAAAAATACGAAGATGACGAAGGAGAAAAGTGCAGAACAGTGAGAGGTGTTCAAGGTTATCAAGTAGCAGAAGAGTGTGAGGAGATCAGTCTTTTTTGACCTTTTTAGGAGGCATTAGAAGCTGAAATTTTGAGGTAAGTAAGCTAAGATGTTGTACTTAAGGTCTATAAAAAAATATTTGGTTATTGTTTTGATAAAATTTTAGAAACCAAAACTGAAAGTTGAACCTGAAATCTTAGGTGCAAAGAAAAAAACTGCTACCAAGAGATTGAAGGAGATGTTCTTCCATTTCTAGATACCTTACAACCAAGTGTATATGATTATTATGAATTAAGTTATGGGATTGAATTAGATCTGTTTTTAAGGTGCATAAGGAAAGGAATTAATGTTATCAAATTCAATTTCAGGACAAACGGAGATAAGCATAGCTTATAATCCTTGGAACTCTTTTGGTAATTGTGAGTGACTCTATTTTATAACTATATTGGACCTTTGTTTTTCTTCAAAAACATAAATGTTGATCATTGAATCTTGCTGGAATTCATTATGTATAGTTTCATGGTGTTTTTAACATAATGTTCTTGATGGAATCTAAGCATGTTTTGAATTAGTTTGTACAATAAGATCAAGTATGGAAACTAAATTATGGAAGTATGATTTCCTCTATATAACGTCTTCTGTAAATCTATTTGGGAACATGTTTAGAAAATAATATGCAAAGGTTGAGAAATTGTTGTATGTATTATTAAAGCATGATTTCCATGGTATACAAATTAAGCCCATGTTTGTTGTTAACCCCTAAAACTGAAGGACATAGAGAAGGTACTTAGGGGGGAAGGAATCATGATTTTCCGATACTGAAGGACAATGAGAAGGTATACGGGTAGTAAATGGTCTTACCTTAATATTGAAGGACATAGAGAAGGTATTAAGGGAAACCAAAGTTCCAATGGCATTCCACGTGCACGTGAGAGAGAGGTATGAACGTTATTAGTATAAATATAATTCTACCACTGCTAAGGTTTGAAAGCGGTATCATGCCATGAGTTTTATTGTATTGATCTATCTACCCTCAATATAGTATTGCATTACGAGATTTATGTTATACATAAGTGATGACTTAAACCTGTAAACTGAAAGCATGACTAGATTATGTTTACAAACAAATGTTAAGATGTTTTTTACTTATAGTCTGCCCATTATTATGCTTCACCTTTGAGCTTATAATGTTTTAAAAATAGACACTCACTGGTCTTCCCAGCTCACATATTCATATGTTTACTCTTCCTAGGTAGCAGACGAGTTCCCGGTGCTTAGCCTTGACAAGACCTGTTTGCCACCACGCCGTTTTAGCTCCTTGTATAAACACTTTTGTATGTATATAGTTTGTAGTGAAAACATATTAGTTGGGTTGTAATAAACTTGAAAGCTTTATGACTAGCTAAAGAACATAGTACAGGAAGTGAATGTGTCGTGCTTATATGTGTATTCAATGTTCAATCTTGCTTGTTCAAAACGTGTTGTGTTGCGTTTAATTTTAGGTTAAGTCTTTGGTTAGTCATGGAGAGTCAGAGGAGAGTTGGTTATCTCTGTCTTTCCATCTCTTCCTAGGTTAAGCAAGTAAGCTGGGAGGGGGTGTGACATGAGATATTTAAAACTGCTAATACTCAAAGTAAAAGGCAAAGAATTTCTCAAAATAATAGCTATCTATGGGATCTTAGACTTGGTCATAAAAATCACAACCGGATTGAGAGATTATCTAAGAATGGACTTCTGAAGAAATTAGAAGATGATTCTATACCTCCTTGCAAATCTTGCTTGGAAGGTAAAATGACTAGGCGACCTTTTACTACAAAAGGTTACAGAGCCATAGAGCCCTTAGAACTTATACATTCACATCTTTGTGGTCCGATGAATGTTAAAGCTCGAGGAGGGTACGAATATTTTATCTCTTTCATCGATAATTATTCGAGGTATGGTTATTTATACCTAATACATCATAAGTCTGAGGCTCTTGAAAAGTTTAAAGAGTATAAGGCTTAAGTAGATAATGCATTAGGGAAAACCATTAAAACACTTCGATCCGATCAAGGTGGAGAGTATATGGATTTGAGATTCCAGGACTATTTTATAGAACATGGATTTAAATCACAACTCTCAACACATAATACACAACAGCAAAATGGTGTGCCAGAAAGGAGAAATAGAACCTTGTTGGACATCGTTCGTTCTATGATGAGCTATGCTCAATTGCCTACCTCGTTCTGGGGATACGAAGTAGAGACTGCAGTTCAAATCTTGAACACTTTTCCATCAAAGAGTGTTTCAGAAACTCCTTTTGAATTGTGGAAGGGGTGTAAACCTAGTTTACAACACTTCAGGATTTGGGGTTGTCCGACACACGTGCTAGTGACATATCCAAAGAAGCTGGAACCTCGTTCGAGATTATGCCAATTTATTGGCTATCATAGAGAAATGAGAGGTGGTCTTTTCTACGACCCACAAGAAAACAAGGTGATTGTATCGACAAACGCAACTTTCTTGAAGGAAGATCACATGAGAAACGATAAACAACGTAGTAAATTACTAGTAATGAAGCTACAGATGAACCAACAAGAGATGTTGATCAAGTTGGACCTTCATCAAGAGTCGATGGAGAAGCCAGCACCTCAGGTCAGTCTCGTCCTTCATAACCATTGGGAATGCCTCGACGCAGTGGGAGGGTTGTTTCCCAACCTGACCACTACTTGGGATTAGTTGAAACTCAAGTCGTCATACCTGATGACGGCGTAGAAGATCCATTGTCTTAGAAACAAGCAATGAATGACGTAGACAAGGACCAATGGATCAAAGCCATGGACTTCAATTCAGTATGGGAACTTGTAGACCAACCTGAAAGGGTGAGATGCATAGGGTGCAAATGGATCTATAAGAGAAAGAGAGATGCAGCCAGAAAGGTACAAACCTTTAAGGCTAGACTTGTAGCAAAGGGTTTTACCCAAAGGGAATGAGTTGACTATAAAAAAACTTTTCCCCCTGTTGCTATCCTTAAGTCTATCAGGATACTCTTGTCCATAACCGCTTTTTATGATTATGAAATCTGGAAAATGGACATCAAGACTTCCTTTTTGAATGGTAATCTTGACGAGAGCATCTATATGTCTCAGCCCGAAGGGTTCATAAGCTAAGGTCCGGATCAAAAAGTTTGCAAGCTCAATCGATCCATTTATGGGTTGAAACAAGCATCCAGATCTTAGAATATAAGATTTGATACTGCGATCAAATCTTATTGCTTTGACCAAAACGTTGATGAGCCTTGTGTTTACAAGAGGATCATCAATGACAAAGTAGCGTTCTTAGTGCTTTATGTGGATGATATCCTGCTCATTGGAAATGGTGTAGGATCCCTTAATGACATAAAGAATTGGCTGGCGACCCAATTCCAAATGAAAGATTTTGTAGAGGCGCAATATGTTCTTGGGATTCAGATCTTCAGGAATCGCAAGAAAAGAACGTTAGCTTTTTCTCAAGCATCTTATATCGATAAAATGTTGTCACGATATTCGATGCAGAATTCCAAGAGGGGTTTATTACCCTTCAAGCATGGAGTTCATCTGTCTAAGGAAGTGTGTCATAAGACAACTCAAGAAGTTGAGGATATGAGACGTATTCCCTATGCCTTTACAGTAGGTAGCTTAATGTATGTTATGTTATGCACAAGGCGAGACATTTATTATGCAGTGGGAATAGTTAGTAGGTACCAATCCAATCAAGGGTTAGACCATTGGACAACAATTAAAAATATCCTCAAGTATCTTAGGAGAACGAGGGAATATACGCTTGTGTATGGGACTAAGGATTTGATCCTTACTGGACACACTGATTCTGATTTTCAGACCGATAAGTATTCTAGGAAATCCACATCGGGATGTGTTTTCACCCTTAACAGGGGAGCTGCAGTATGGTGAATCATCAAGCAAAGATGCATCGCTGACTCCACGATGGAGGATGAGTATGTCGCTGCTTGTGAAGCAGCCAAACAGGTTGTTTGGAAGTTGTTTCAAATATGGAATTTCTCATCAGCTTATACTGTGACAACAGTGGTGCGGTAGCCAATTCAAAAGAACCTCGCAACCATAAGCGAGACAAGCACATCGAGAGGAAGTATCACCTGATACGAGAAATAGTGCAACGAGGAGATGTGACGGTCACAAAGATCGCTTCGGAGCACAATATTATTGATCCGATTACAAAGGCTCTCACGACTAAAGTGTTCGAGGGTCATCTGGAGAGTCTAGGTATAAGAGACATGTACATAGGCTAATCTAGGGCAAGTGGGAGATATGTAAATGGGTATATGGATGCCCTAGTTTATTCTATTTCTATCTTTGTATCCACTGTTTTAGATTATGATGTACCCCACTAGAGTTTTAGTTCAAGTGAGAGTTTTTTTGGGTTTATGCCCTAAAATACGTAGTTTGTAATATTTGTTCTAATTATTATAATAAACTGTTATTACTTCAATAAAGTGTTATTGTTCGTTATTTACGATATTGTCATTGTTTTAACCTCAAATCCAATAAACTAAACATATAAGGCTGTAAAATGTATATTTAACTGATTGTAGTGTGCATATAAAGGTTCTCGGTTCGAGATACAACCTAAAGGGTATATAGTAAGGGGATAAGGTTTGTGTACCTTACCCTGGTAAATCTATGGATGTGGCCCACTTTGTATATGATACAAACACTGTGATCGTAACGTTTTCGTGTAGATGACATGTGAGTGGGGATATCCTATGTAATTAGATTACATAAGACCGGACAACAAAATAGTAACCTCTAGATATAACTCTGTTGACTAGTTAGGTTTCTATTTCACTAGGATGACCTAGGCAACTTGATCTCAATCCTTAGCAGGTGACGAACTCCTGTTTGCGAGGGATTGTCATTTGACTAGTATGGGTGAGAGTGGCTAGTTTCGCCGACTCAATATGCCTACCTTCTTGGGGACAAGACCGAGTGAGGAGCTAGGGACTTAGCCTAGAAAGATGGAATTCACTACTTCCCACCTACTAGGGTAAGTAGAGGAATGCTCCCTTAAGTATTTGAAAGAGTTCAAATATTAAATTCAAATGTGATTGTGATTCATATTTGAAAACTATAGGTTAGAATTTAATGTGCATGAGATTTACATTAAACTGTAGGATGAAGGGTAAAATGATTAAACTGGATAAATTGAGGGTTTACAGTTTGGTGTTGATATGAAGCGTTCAAATTCATTAAAAGTGCATTTATGTCATTTGTATGAGAGATGATTGACATAATATATAGTTTATTGTGAATGAGATTCATAATAAGCTATATGTTAGCATAATTGATTAATTAGTGCTAATTTAGAAAAAATTAACTGAAAAAATTAAATTGAATGTGATTCAATTTAAAATTCAATATAAAAATGTGATTTGTATAATAAGGTATGAGATGCCTTATTATATGTGTTATGCAAATATGATTTGCATAACATAAGTTTGTGGTAAAATGTTGAATTGGTGGAGATTTCAACTCCACCTCTCACCATTATATAAAGATCTTCGCAAAAACGTTTTGGGGAATCACTTCTCATTTTTTGGATTTTCACCCAAAAAGAAGTTCTCTCTTTCCCAATTTTCTCTAGAATTACTCTCCACCAAAACCAAAGGGAGTTCCACTACTCTCCCTCAACCGAGAAGATTAATTTGGAGGTGTCCAAATTTTGATGTTTGTGAGATCGTTGGAACGAAAGAGATCGAGACCGGAGAAAGAATTCGCGAAGAAGTGTTCTTCAACAAGTAAGTGTTACTTTTTCTTATTGTTTTTCCTACTTAAAAATGCATGTTTAGCCTAGAATTAATGTGATAGATTCAATTTTAAGAAACATTTTTCACAACGAACACCACGACATTCCAAGTCGTTTCCGCTGCAGGAGTTTCACTCCCTTCAATTGGTATCAGAGCCAATCGTTGTCTTTTTCGTTGTGCAATCTTTTTTTCTTCAAATTAGGTGGGTACGCTTTAATTCGTGTGATGAATTGATGGTTTGCATGTTGAATGTTTTCAGTTTTGGCACACTTTTTTTAGATTTACATTTTCCGTTGATGAGATCAATGTAAAGCCCCGTTGTTTAACGCAATTATTATGTAAATCGAGTCTGTAAATCCGTGTCGTTCGTGGCAAGAGTTGTTGTGAAGAAATCGAAGCGTAATCGGTCAAAAATTGGTGAAAAAAAAGGTGTTTGTTGTACAATCGATGGCGTTCAGACGCTCTTCTTCGGCGTCTCAACGCCGTCCGCGCGGTTGGTGGTTGTGTTGCAGAGCAGCGTTGCAACGCTGAGGTGTTGGGCGCGGTAGGAACAATGTAGGGCGTTGCAGAGTTGCAACGCTGCGAGCGTAGTGGGCAGTGGATGCGAAAGTTTCGTGCGATAGTGGTATTAAAGGGCGGTTTCTTAAAAAATGGGTGGTTTTCTGCTTATTTTTTTTAATTATTTTCATTTATTTGTAAAATGTTTTTTTATTAAAATTTTATGGTTTAATATTAATTTAAATGTTATATTAGTTTTAATTAATTTAATTAAAGTCCCTAGGGTGCCAAAACCGGTCCAATATTGCTATTTAATGCATGTGATGTATGAAATTTATTATTTTATGCGCATAATGTATGTCATATAGATTAAAATCGCACCTTAGGTTAAACATTTCATGCATTATATTTATATTATAAGAGTTATAATATATAGTATGCATGATAGAATTATATTATAAATGTTATAATATAATGCATGTTTTAATTTAATTAATATAGGGGTTATATTTTTCAAGTTAAAAGCATGAACGTGTATTTATTCGTTTGATGAATGTATGTTTTATAGTTTATTATTCATGTGATGAATGATCAAGCACTATAACATAGAAATGCATGTAACCTAAGTTAATTATTAGTTTTAAATTATTTAGAACTTGAATAATTAGACTTAGGTTTTCTAGTTCTAATAAGATTAGAATTAGGAAATTAATATGACTTATGAATGGTGACTAATTAGTAACTCTGTCTAAGGAAGGTTTGTCTAAGGCTGGGGTATTTAAGCTGACGCTTTGCGGAACACCCTTACATGGGAACCGACCTGGGAGTGAATTTGGTCCGGAGATTCATAGGTTATATTCTCGTGAGTGGCGTTTAATTAAAATTTAATTAAATTACTCATATAGACATAAGTTAATAATGTTATTATAGACTTAGGCTAATCCAATATAACAGTTATATTTGTAGACTTAGGTAAATATGAGCCGATTTATTTAGGTCAAACTCGATTAACTTAAAGTGTTGGGTGGGAGGAAATAAAGTGTATGAGATACATTTAATTTTCCAACCACAAATCACTGTTAAGTTGACACTGTGGGATCCATACACGACCTCGTGGAGCAAATGGGAGCGTCCCCCTTCAGATGGTTGATAACTCACCATAAGTGAGTTATTTTACTAGAATTTTAGTTTTTAATCCACTTGAATTGCATTCAATTTAGTGATCCTCATGTTATTTTATCCCTAAATTATGTCTGTTAGCTTTAAAATCTTGAATTTACGCATTAGGTGCAAAAAGAATTAATTTTGATGTTTTTGTGTTTTAATTCAAGAAATTTAGGAAAATAAGCTAACAGTTGATTAAAGACCGAAATTTTAGATTTTTCTTAACTCCAAAAATCCTTGCGTATTTAGTTTCTTTTGTAATTGACTTTATAAATTTATTTGGGATTTTTCTGTGTGCAGGAGATGTTTAAAAATTACAAGAGTCCTTAAGGGCATTTTAGACATTTTACCCGAAGGGTAAGATGGTCTTTTCACCCTATAGGGTATTTTTGTAATTTATGGAATTAGGGCAACACCATCTTGTATAAGGAGGCTAGGGTTTACAGGTGAAAGGGGAGAGAGTTGAGCGGGTGAGAATTCGCGACAAGAGGAGAGATCGAAAAGAGAAAGAGAACCAAGCGATTGCTACAGCAAAGTGTGCATTGGAGAGACAAATTCATGATGGTGTCTTTGCTGTAGCAGTCATGAGGTCCATCCGTTGCTAAAGCAAAGAGCGAGAAAAGAAGAAGGACGTTGTTGGTGTTGCTACGTGTTGTTGCTGAAGCAATCAGATGAGAGAGCACAAATCGAGAGGCCCCTTTGTTGTAGCATTGAAGAGGAAAATTCGAGAGAGTTGTCCTTGGGTCTTTGCTGGAGCATTCAAGGGAGGTGGTGAGCCTTAAAATTTGCTTCGACAAAAGGAGGAAAACCGAGAGGACCATCCTGCCTTTTGCTGAAGCAATTGACCGGGAAAGTTTAAAGAATTTGCCGAGAGGTTTGCAAAAGCAATCGCGTGAGGTTGCTTGCATTGGGAGTTGTCGATGTTTGCTGAAGCAATCGCGTGACGTTGCTGGCGTTGGGAGCTGCCGAGAAGTTTGCTACAGCAATTGGCGTAAGGTTGCTGAGAGGTTGCTGATCGCCAAAAGTTTGCTGAAGCAATTGTTGGGAGTTGTTACGATTGCTGAATCAATCGCCTGGCTGCTGTGAAGTAGGAACCCGAGAAGGCTTTTGCTGAAGCAATTGGCTGATCTATTTTGAGGCCAACCCAAGGACTTTGCTGAAGCAAATGTCCCTGCTGGAGACCATCGACAGAGGGTTGCTGCTAGGCAATTGCTGTAGCAAAACAAGGCAACCTGCTTTGTAAATTGTTCCCTTTCTTTTAGTGCTTTTGCCTAATATTTGTGCCAATTATCACTGCTTTTGTTGGGTTGTTTATACACTGATTAGAGGTTAATTTTCTCACTGTTCTAAGCAGTTCGTGTGGCTGTTTTGGATTGTTTTTATATATGAACTTCTTGATTAGTGAAAGCATCTTTAAATTAAAGAAGTGTGATTTGATTCCTATCATGAACTAATTTGTCTTAGGCAAGGGTTAGGTTGTTTTAATGTAATTTTGGAATAAATTTATAGTTGATGCCATTAATTGAATTTATGAAATTTTATTGAATTTAACATTGCATGAGAATTAAAATTGGCCTCTTTAATTTCTCTAGAATTCACGAACTTGCGAGAGCTAGTGAATTAGAAAACTAAAATTTCATTCTAGGATTATTGAGTTGATTAAAGATGATTAACCCACCTAGAACCTAAATTCATGAGCATAATTTAGATCTCAATTGAAAGATTGTTGGTTTTAAAACTTAGTGATTTTGAAAGAAATGATTTGAACACATGAGTAGGTGAATTTGAGGAATTAATCACATCTTTATTCCAATTGAACATTAGAACTCTAACCTAACCCAAGCCTACTTTTTCATTATATAATCTCAACTTTTGCCCCTTGCCTCTCGTTCGCATTTTTCTATCTTCACATTTAATTCAATTGATTACTTGCATATTCTTTTGAGTACTTTACCTTTTTGCATCACTAAGTGCATGTTTAAATTATTTTTCAATCCCATACATTGCACAAAAATTATAAAGTATAATTTCTAGGACACTTGCTTACTTAGATTCTGCTAGTACTCGTGGGATCGATACTCTTATCTTATCACTTGCTGCACTCGACCGTGTATACTTGCACGTCGTAGAAGTGTCAGAGTCTCATTCTAATTTGCATTAGATTAGGGCACTGATATTTTCGCATCAAGTTTTTGGCGCCGTTGTCGGGGACTAGTTTTGATTCTTATTTTGCTTGAGTTTATTTTAGCATTTTATCCTTATTTTTATTGTTGGGTGTGTCTTGTTGTCGTTTTTTTCTAGTGTTTATCTTTTTTGAGTCTTGGTTTTTTTTTTTTTTCCTGGTTGTGTTGGGGCTTATTGTGTTTGTTGAGTCTGTTATAATTGATTCATTACTTTATTATGGCTTATGATAACTTTGGGTGGTCTTTTGTGCCCAATGAGCAACCACAATATAGTTCTTTTTCTTATGATCATCCTTTTGCCAACTCTGAGACTTTTAGTGAGGATAATGGAGCTTATGGCTATCAAATGCCTAATTACTATCATACTGAACCTATGACTCATGGGAACCACATGTATGATAATAATCAGAGCAATTGGGCCTATGAACCATATCCTAGGGGTTTTGAGCCATATCCTTCCCAAATCCAAGAACCCCAGGTAGAAGATGAATCTTCCCTTAAAACGTTGTTATTAGAATATGTGAGAACATCAGATGAGAGGAATAGGCAAATAGGAGAGTCAATTCAACACCTAACAGATACACTTGTCTCCCTTAGAGAACAAATGTATTCAGACTCATCTGAGGTTAAACATCCTAGGGAACAGAGTGAAGGAGGACCCACACCCATAGATAGTTCGGTGAGTCACTTGATCACGGACCCGCTGATAGACCTTCAGGATCCTAGTCCTTCACATTTTTCTGAATATGGGCAATTAGAGGATTGTGCTTTAGATGTAAAAGAACTAGAACCTTGTAGCACACACCAGGATAGAGTTAGTGAGAGTGTGGAAGAAGTCAAACCTGTTGAGTTAGGCCAGGAGGTAGAGTTTGAGGCTTTTGAGTCTATGACAGTTCTATCTTCTGATTTTTCACTTATTGGTGAATGTTTTTCTTTCTATGCTCTCGAGTCAGTGACTTTGTGTGAGTTTGTTAATTTTCCTATTTTTTCATCTTTTCTATTATCAAATAAAAAACTAAAAAATATTTACTTTTTTGTTTTTCCATTTCTTTTATTATATAAAAAATCAAAACATATATCTGAATCGGGCTCTCATGAGAAGCTAGTATTCTTGCTAGCATTAATTTGTTTTGTAGATTCAAGAAAGAGAGGCCCGAAGAAGTGGGAGAATTTTTACATACCTTGACGAGCCCACGTATACTACGTCAAGCTAATGACGTTAAATAAGCGCTTCTTGGGAGGCAACCCAAAGTTTATTTCGATTGTTTTGTTTTTAATTTATTTTTTTTTTCTTTGCTTTTGTTTCATTTTTTAGTTGTTTTTGTTTTTAAATAAATAACCCTTTCCTATTTTGCAGCTCACTTAGGGTTTGATGATTGATATGCGCTTTAGTGGAGGTCTCATCGATTCAGGGCAGTATTGTTCTCCCTTCCATCTTTGTTAGTTGTCCTTAAGCATGCTTAAGTGAGCATTTTTTTTTACATTAAGGGCAATGTATGCCTTAACCATGAGGGTGACATGTGTTGTTCTGAATCTGATTTTTGGCTTGATTGAAAATTTTCTGTTGATGAGACTGTGTGTTGTTAGCGTTTTTAGGGTGTTGCATGCCTTTGTGTTTGTAAAGTTATTTACTTGCTTTAGAACTTCAAAATGATCTATTTTGACTACTGGATTCCATGTTAGTTGTTGGTTTCATGGTCTGTGATATGCATGATGTAATGTTTAAGCAAGTAAAAATAGAAAAAATTGTTGTTGTCCCTTGTTTAAAAATTAAGTATCTCATGTGTTTTTAATGGTAAAAAGTGTTATGTCTTTTGTAGAAACTTAGTATGCATCTCCTTGAAAAGAAAAAGTTAAGGTCAAATCTCAGGGTTAATGAAAATAAGAGTTGTTGCTTGTGTTTGAGGCAAGAGTATGCTATTTTGTTTGGTGTTTCTCAAGGTCAAGCTTGTCATTAGGGTTCTTTAGTGCGCTTATGGTTGGTGTGTCAATCAAAGTAGTTAGGATTCAACTCCTAGGCCAAAAAGTTCGAAAGCTAGAAGCCATGACAAGTTAGGTAACTCATACATTTTTTAGAATGCTAAAAAATTAGTAAAGATCAAATTTGTGATCATTTCAAGTTTGGGGGAGTTACCCGACCTCCCTAACTCAATGAGGACATTGAGTACTCTAAGTTTGGGGGGGAAAGTAAATTCTTCGGTTTTTTTTTTAAAAAAAAAAAAGAAAAAAGAAAAAAGAAGTGAAAGAAAGAAAGAGTGTGAAAACCTTTCATTTCCCTAAAACTCCATTGGGCTAGACAAAAAAATGTGCTATTTATTTCTTTATTTCACGCAACTTCGTACTCGATGTCAGGGGGTCTTGGCACTAACCATGCTGGGCTCTTGGAGCGAAGGTATCAAGCAATAAGCCTGTACCCATTGCTTAGGTGTGTTGCGCTAACCACGTGTTCCATTCCAAGAACTACGGAAAGTCCCATTGCTTAGGTGTGTTGCGCTAATCACGTGTGCCATTCTAAGAACTACGGGAGAGTCAAAGAATAAATAAAAATAAAAAAAAGTAAAAAAAAAAAAACCTTGCCCTTAGCAGTGAGTTTTATGAAAATTGAGGGGAATAATGCGCAAATCTATTTTTTTAAAAAAAAAAGAATATATATAAAAAAAATAAAAAGGAATGATCATTAAATTGTAGGCATGCGAGTTTTGGAATATGACTTATTTTTAACTATGGGTTGCTTGATTTAAATGATTAGGATTCTAGTGGTTGAGCTTGAGGGTAGATGTTGAATCCTAGTTGGTTTGCTCTTGGTTATTGATGCATGAGTGTAGCTAAGAAACCCTAGGTGAGCCACTTAGAGAGCACTGATTGAATAGTGACTTGTAGCTTAGAACATAAATATTCAATCCTTGTTTAGTTACCCAAATGATCTGAGTCTTTAAAGGTCTTTTAAGTCTTTGGGGAATAGAACTCATTGAGGACAATGAGTAGTTCAAGTTTGGGGGTTTGATAACTCACCATAAGTGAGTTATTTTACTAGAATTTTAGTGTTTAATCCACTTGAATTGCATTCAATTTAGTGATCCTCATGTTATTTTATCCCTAAATTATGTGTGTTAGCTTTAAAATCTTGAATTTACGCATTAGGTGCAAAAAGAATTAATTTTGATGCTTTTGTGTTTTATTCAAGAAATTTAGGAAAATAAGCTAATTGTTGATTAAAGCCCGAAATTTGAGATTTTTCTTAACTCCAAAAATCCTTGCGTATTTAGTTTCTTTTGTAATTGACTTTATAAATTTATTTGGGATTTTTCTGTGTGCAGGAGATGTTTAAAAATTACAAGAGTCCTTAATGGCATTTTAGACATTTTACCCGAAGGGTAAAATGGTCTTTTTTCCCATAAGGGTATTTTGTAATTTATAGAATTAGGGCAACACCATCTTGTATAAGGAGGCTAGGGTTTACAGGTGAAAGGGGAGAGAGTTGAGCGGGTGAGAATTTGCGACAAGAGGAGAGTCGAAAAGAGAAGGAGAACCAAACGATTGCTACAACAAAGTGTGCGTTGGAGAGACAAATTCATGATGGTGTCTTTGTTGTAGCAATCGTGAGGTCCATCCGTTGCTGAAGCAAAGAGCGAGAAAAGAAGAAGGAGGTTGTTGGTGTTGCTACGTGTTGTTGCTAAAGCAATCGGATGAGAGAGAACAAATCGAGAGGTCCCTTTGTTGTAGCATTGAAGAGGAAAATTCGAGAGAGTTGTCCTTGGGTCTTTGCTGGAGCATTCAAGAGAGGTGGTGAGCATTAAAATTTGATTCAGCAAAAGGAGGAAAACCGAGAGGACCATCCTGCCTTTTGCTGAAGCAATTGACAGGGAAAGTTTAAAGGATTTGTCGAGAGGTTTGCTAAAACAATCGCGTGATGTTGCTGGCATTGGGAGCTGTCAATGTTTGCTGAAGCAATCGCGTGACGTTGCTAGCGTTGGGAGCTACCGAGAAGTTTGCTACAACAATTAGCGTAAGGTTGCTGAGAGGTTGCTGATCGCCAAAAGTTTGCTGAAGCAATTGTTGGGAGTTGTTACGATTGCTGAAGCAATCGCCTTGCTGTTGTGAAGTAGGAACCCGAGAAGGCTTTTGCTGAAGCAATTGGCTGATCTATTTTGGGGCCAACCCAAGGACTTTGCTGAAGCAAATGTCCCTGCTGGAGACCATCGACAGAGGGTTGCTGCTAGGCAATTGCTGTAGCAAAACAAGGCAACCTGCTTTGTAAATTGTTCCCTTTCTTTTAATGCTTTTGCCTATTATTTTTGCCAATTATTACTGCTTTTGTTGGGTTGTTTATACACTGATTAGAAGTTAATTTTCTAACTGTTCTAAGCAGTTCGTGTGGCTGTTTTGGATTGTTTTTATATATGAACTTCTTGATTAGTGAAAGTATCTTTAAATTAAAGAAGTGTGATTTGATTCCTATCATGAACTAATTTGTCTTAGGCAAGGGTTAGGTTGTTTTAATGTAATTTTGGAATAAATTTATAGTTGATGCCATTAATTGAATTTATGAAATTTTATTGAATTTAACATTGCATGAGCATTAAAATTGGCCTCTTTAATTTCTCTAGAATTTACGAACTTGCGAGAGCTAGTGAATTAGAAAACTAAAATTTCATTCTAGGATTATTGAGTTTATTAGAGATGATTGACCCACCTAGAACCTAAATTCATGAGCATAATTTAGATCTCAATTGAAAGATTGTTGGTTTTAAAACTTAGTGATTTTGAAAGAAATCATTTGAACACATGAGTAGGTGAATTTGAGGAATTAATCACATCTTTATTCCAATTGAACATTAGAACTCTAACCTAACCCAAGCCTACTTTTTCATTATAGAATCTCAACTTTTGCCCCTTGCCTCTCATTCACATTTTTCTATTTTCACATTTAATTCAATTGATTACTTGCATATTGTTTTGAGTACTTTACCTTTTTGTATCACTAAGTGCATGTTTAAATTATTTTTCAATCCCATACATTGCACAAAAATTATAAAGGATAATTTCTAGGACACTCGCTTACTTAGATTCTGCTAGTTCTCGTGGGATCGATACTCTTATCTTATCACTTGCTGCACTCGACCGTGTATACTTGCACGTCGTAGAAGTGTCACAGTCTCATTCTAATTTGCATTAGTTTAGGGCACTGATATTTTCGCATCAATGGTATTTGTATGGGTCAATATCAACGTGAATGGAGGGAGTACTTATAATGAGTGGGAGTGGGACCTGTGAAAACGGGAGCCACGGTCTCTTTCATCGATTCACACCGTGAGACGCCTATGATCCGCCTGCTACTTTTTCCTGGACAAGACAATCCCTTCCGAGGGCCTTGATCATGGGAGTCAAAACATCGTGAATTCTCGAAAGGGATACAATTTCCTTGTTGGTTTTTCTTCGTATTTCACCCTTCGGTGGGTATTGTTTGGACGAATACTTGGAAATTTAAAGATAGAGGGTGACACTCACAAGATTCATTAATAGTTAATTGATTCAGACGAAATAATGGTAACTGGATTCCTAATTGACTAAGAGTTATTCTTGTATCAGGGTCTGGTTGAGAAAGGCTCGTCCCAGAGGAGTGTTTTTGTTGACCCTTCGTGGCAGTCATTCTTAACTTTTGGGGTATCATTGCAATTTTTTTAATGACTTATGGATCATCGGATAAAAATTGGCTAAAACATGATTGGATTTTTAAAGTTTTTGCGAGACTACTACAAACTTTTTCTTATTTTCAGCAAACAAAAATTTTTAGTTCAATAGTCGCTCTTTTAGCTTCTGATAAACTCATCCGAGATAATTTTCAAAGGTGGAAGAATAATATCAACACGATACTGGTAACTGACGACCTAAAGTTCGTGCTCACTAAGGAGTGTCCTCAAGTTCCCGGCTCGACCGCATCGTTAAGTATTTGTGATGCGCACGATCAGTGGATCAGGGCCACTAAATAGGCCAAGGTCTACATAATTGCAAGCTTATCTGAAGTTTTGACAAAAAAGCATGAGGTGATGAGATTGCAGAGAACCGGACGACGAAATAGTAACTGTTAGGTGTGACTACATAGGTTTCTATCTCACTAGGATGACCTAGGTAACTTAATCTCAATCCTGAGCAGGCTACGAACTCCTGTTTTCAACGGATTGCCCTTTGACTAGTATGGGTGAGATTTGCCCGAGTCGCCGACTCAATAAGCCTACCTTCTTGGGCACAAGACCGAGCAGCAACTGAGGACTTAACCTAGCAAGATTAAATTCACTCTTTCCCACCTATTAGGGTAAGTAGATGAATTTTTCCTTTAATTGGTGTCTCCGAAACTTGAACAAAGGGCCCGAACCTCTCATTGGCCTGAGAGGGACTTGTGTTTGTTGGTAGGCCATAAACAAATTGTTCATTAGAGGAACACTGGGACTTAAGGTAAAAGATGTAACCAAGGGTAAAACGTTAATTTGACCCAGCTGGTGTTACGAACATTCGTGAATGATTGACTTGTTGTTATTGGTCAACATCCGTGTACACAGAAATATATCTGTAGTCAGACGACTGCAATTGCAGGACCTTAGTGGAGTGATCCCTAAGTTAACGAATGATGATTAGAAGGTTAATGAGATGAACTGAATAATCTCGTAACGTTGGAGCTTCTGATCTGTGTGTCCATTAGGCAACTTCTAGCTCGTAAAGGGTTCTTAGATCATTTGAATTTGAAATGTTCTAATTCATTTAGGGAATAAACATTAATGTATAAAGATACATTATAATATAAAGTTTTGGAACTTCATGTTATGAATTTAATTTGAATATGATTCATATTAAATTACATGAGAGAACTAAATATTTGAAAGAGTTCAAATATTATTTTAAATGTAAATGTGATTCATATTTAAAACTATAAGATAAAATTTAATGTGCATGAGATGTACATTAAAACTATAGGTTAAAAGGGAAGTTGATTAAATATGATTTAATCATAAGTATATAAGTCAAATAAATATTTGATTAATTGATTGATTTAATTAAATGTGATTTAGTTAAATAAGGTTATATATATATATATATATTAATTTAATTAATTTATTTTAGATTAATTAAAATAATAAAAAGCGGAGAACATGCCTCCACTTCCCCCTTCCTCTCCCTTATCGATAGTGACATAGGGAGAGAGTTGGTTGATGTAATTGATCGATTGTTTCTACAATTGGAAAACTTGCTATAAGAGCTTTCTTTTTCAAAAAAAACATTTTTTTCCTCTTCCAATTTGTTCGAATTTCTTCCCACCAAGGAATTGGTCTAAGCAGAATCTAGAGGATATAAGGTTTATCCTGTTGGTAGTGTCTTGTTGGAAGAACAAAGGAGATTTACTTGTTTTGTTGTGTTGTTGTACATTTGGAGAAGCAAGGAGATGTCGAGACTTTGAACTACAAACGTAATAGTTCGTTTCTTTTAGTATAAATTTTTACAGCATGCTTTATCAATGCTTTAATCCATGCTTTAGTATTTAGATTTGCTTATCTCTGTTATTTTTCCCAATGCATTGGATTTTGAAATAAACAAAGAACAAACAAGTAATTCGATTTCATCACACGTTTCCGATGCTCAAGAGGATTTGATTTCCTACAATTTTAGTTACCATTATTTGGTCAGTATACACACATTCCTTATGTACCTTGTGAGTGTAACCCTCCATCATTAGACGCGAGAGTCCCCATCCAACAAAATCCGCCGAAGGAAGAACTAGGTTTAAAAATAGACTAAGGTAATCTTTATCCCTTTTAGGTGTCCACTATGTTCTGATCCCCTACGATCAAGCCCTCTGAAGGGATTGTCTGGTCTAGGCCAAACTAGTAGATTAACCATAGTGATCTCATAGTGTGAACCGATAGAAAATGCCATAGGCTTTGTTTTCACAAAACTTGCTCCCACTCACTATAAGTATCACCTCCATTCACCTTGATATTGACTCATACAAACACAATCCGAAGGAGGACGCTCACGTTTGCGCTACGAGGCCAAGTATGAGTCTCACGGTGTGAACTTCCACGGAGAGATGTGGGTGGAAAAATATGAATCATATAAACTTTTTCCTCCCACTAGATACATTAACTCTATAGCAAATTGACCTAGGTTAAACTCAGCTAATGGTTTTACCTAAATATATCAATATAACTCTTATATTGACAATCTATCAATATAACTCTTATATTGATTCTATCCTAAGTTCATTAATATAACTCTTTATATTTTACCTAGGATTTATAGTTTATTAACCCTTTAATAAGCCCGTTGACGGTACTATAATTTATAAACCCTTTGATTAAAATTCACTCCGACGTCAGTTCCCAGGTAGGGATGTTTCGTTTCCGTTAGCTTAAATACCTCAGCCTAGACTCAACCTTCTTTAGGCAGAGTTTCTCTTTTAATCATTGTTTATAAATTACATGGCTTCTAATTTTAGTATAAATAGAACTAGATAACCTTTTAAAACTAATGAATTAATTTCACGTTCTAAATATTTTAAAACTAATGAATTAACCATCGATGACATGCAATTCTATGTTATTGTGCTTGATCATTCATCAGATAAATAATTAAACATACATAAAACATTCAACTCATGAATAATATGCATGCCAATGTTGTCCATGATTAATATAACATATTATACTAATTATTCATGCAAACTATATAATATAACATGTTATATTATAAATGATGCATGTAAATGCTTAACCTTAGGTGGTATACCTAAATGCTTAACCTTAGGTGGTATACCTAAATGCTTAACCTTAGGTGGTATACCTAAATTACATTTTATATTATAAATGATGCGTGTAAATGCACCCTAAATTTAACTTTAATTAATATAACCAAATTATATTAATTAAAATTAATAATATGAATATTAATTAAAATTAATAATATTAGTATTAATTAATAGATAAAATATTTATATATTAAATAATAATAAAATTTGGTTTCTGCCAGTTGAACAATACCTTCATTACACCTTCGGCGTTGAAACACCGAGGATGGCGTTGCAATGCTAATGCATTAATGCCTCACACGTTTCTGCCTTTAGTGTTGCGACGCCTTTGTTGTCATTGAAAAACAAATGCCTCCTCGTGCAAATGTTGTGACGCCGATGCTAGGGTTGCAACGCTGCGTCTCCTGCAGCTTCAAAAACTGGCTCAACGACGTTGCAATGCTGATGAACAGCATTGCAACGTTGTACACAAAACAACAAGCTCCTTCTTCCATTTTTGTTTGTTTTTTGCTTTGTTCTTCTCAACAACCAGTTTGCCTTGATCGACTCGGACTTACAGACTTGAGTTA
The DNA here is from genome assembly GCA_036507285.1 of Trichosanthes cucumerina. Classification (NCBI taxonomy): domain Eukaryota; kingdom Viridiplantae; phylum Streptophyta; class Magnoliopsida; order Cucurbitales; family Cucurbitaceae; genus Trichosanthes; species Trichosanthes cucumerina. The sequence continues at coordinate 24,030,911 of CM071837.1, forward strand.
AAATTTAAAATGCCCAAATTATCGGGTCCTTACATTGAACACTTCAACGGGAAATATCAAATCTATGTGCCAAAAATGAAAATATCTAGTTTTGAGAATCGAACATTCATCTCCTTAAATCAGTAAATCCCACCTATGACCTTGATAATGAAGGGAATCAGAATTCCCGCACAGCGGAAGACGATCAAATCATCGTGGTATCGTTGTGCAATTTGATTTCGTTAAAATAAACTATCTAATAGTATAGGTTAAACATGCGTTCTAGAAAGGGAAAACAAAAAGTTAAAGTTACTTACTTGTTGAAGACGATCTTCATGCTTTCGTTCCGTAGATCACGAACTCTTCGTGTACTCGTTCTCAACGATCTCGATCTCCTAACACGAACAACGAACCGAACACCTCAACGTGGTTACTCGGTTGTTCTTCCTAAGGTGGAAGGAGGATGGTGGGATCCATTGGTTTTTGGGAGGAGAATTTGTGAGAGAGCTTTGAGAGAGAATTGTTGCTTATTTTGGTGAGATTTCCAAAAATTAGCAAATGCACTACTTTCCCCTTCTTGCAAATGAGTTTATATTATGGTGATAGTTGGAGTTGAAATCTCCACCTATTTACAATTTTACCACAACCATAGGTTATGCAAGTCATAATTGCATAACCACATATTATAAGATATCTCATATCTTATTTTAAAAATAAAATTTGTATAATTGTGGATTTTTAAATTGAATCACATTCAATTTAATTTCTGTCAATATATTTTATCCAAGTTAGCCCTAATTCAACAATTAGGCTAACCTATAATTTATTATGAACTCATTCACATTAAACTATATAATATATAATTCAAATCTCATGTGAATGACATAATTACCCTTTAGTGAACTTGAACACTTCAAATTCACACAAAAAAAAACCTTCTATTAATCAAGTTTGAGCCAACTGAGGGACCTTATGGACCTATAGTGACGAGTTCCAACGATCCGAGATTAACCTTCAAACTTCTTGACCCGATCAATCAATATTCATTAGTTATGGTAACATTCCACTAAACCGCGTAGTTGCACTCCCGTCAGTGTAAGACAAGATGTGTCTACCGATATAACCAATGACCATGTATCGACCCTTCACAGGTTGTTCGTAAACACTGTTGGGTCAAATTACTATTTAACCCCTGTGTCTACTTTTTTCTCCTTAAGTCCCCATTGCTCCTCTAATGAACAACAACGTTGTAATGGTCCAACAATACACAACACCGCTCTCGTGCCAATGAGAGGGTGGGCACCCATTGTCCAAGCCCTGGAGACAGTACTTAAGGAACCAACCCCTCTAGTTTCCCTAAATGCGGGAACGAGTGAATTTCATCTCGCGTAGTTATGTTCCCAGCTCACTACTTGGTCCTATATCTTAGAAGATAGGCATATTGGGCGAGTAACTGTGACCACCCTCACCCGTACTAGTCAAAGAAAGACCCTCGCAGACAGGAGTCTGTTACACGCTCAGGATTCAGGTCAAGTCACTAATGGTCATCTATGAAGTTAATAGTCCATACCGTTAACGGTGTTACATTAGTAGGTCTAATAATTCACGGTTCGGTCTTGTACAATCTCATTGTACAGGATGCCCCCACTCGCATGTCAACAACATAAATGAGTCAGATCACCTCGTTTGTATCTTAATACAAAGCGGGCCGCATCCACAACGTATCCAGAATTAGGTCTCCAACCCTATTTATATACTGTAGACCTTTCGGGTCATTAACTCGAACGTAATGCTCCCTATGTGTCCACTACACACCGTCCTAGTTCTAGTTCTCTCATATATTCAATGACCCTGGAGCTTGGTTTATTCGACAAAATTTGTAAAATTTGTGAGACACAAAATGATGAAATAAATAACTTTTACTAATTTCAAATGTAAGATTTACAAACTAAACGAGATTAGGACATCCATCCCAACAAACTCCCAATTGGACTAAGCTAGTGGGGAAAATATATTTGTGAAATGTACATAAATTACCATGAAGTAATACAATAAACTAGGGCATTGAATACCCGTTTACATATCTCCCACTTGTCCTAGTCAGGAAGCACTCGAAGACTTATACTCTCTAAGTGACCCCCAAACACCTTAGCCGTGAGGGGATTTGTAAATGGATAAAAAACGTTGGTCTCCGACGCTATCTGCTTGACTGTCACGTCGCCACGGTGCACAATCTCCCGTATCATGTGATACTTCCGCTCAATATGTTTGCCTCTTTTATGGCTCCGAGGCTCTCAGGAGTTGGCTACAACACCACTGTTGTCACGAAACAGTGTGATCGAAAAGTTCATATTTGGAACAACTTCCAAATCCTTCATGAACTTAGTAAGCCAAACAGCTTCCTTTGCAGCTTCCAAGGTGCAACGTAGTCTACTTCCATAGTGGAATCAGCAATGTATCCCTGCTTGATTCTTCGCCATACTACAGCTCGTCCATTCAGAATGAAGGTTGATCCCGAAGTGAATTTCCTAGAATCCTTATCGGTCTGAAAGTTAGAATATGTGTATCCTATAAGGATCAAGTCCCCACAGCCATACATTAAGTTGTAGTTTCTCGTTCTCCTATGATACTTGAGGATCGCCTTTACGGTTATCCAGTTATCTTATCCTGGATTAGATTGATACCTACTGACAATCCCTACTGCATAATAGATGTCGGGCCTAGTACACAACATGGCATACATCTGGCTCCCTACAACTGAAGCATAGGTGATCTGTCTCATATCCTATACCTCTCGAGGAGTCTTAGGACACTGATCCTTAGACAAGTGAACCCCGTGCCTGAAAGGCAGCAAGCCTTTCTTGGAGTTCTACATCTTATATCCAGGCAATATCATGTCAATATAAGACGCCTGAGACATGGCCAGCATTCTGTTCTTCTTGTTCCGAACTATCTAGATACCTATAACATATTGAGCTTCTCCCAAATCTTTCATTTAGAATTGCGAAGCTAGCCATTTCATTACTTCAATAGGAAATCCTACCTCATTCCCAATGATAAGGATATCATCCATGTACAATATTGGAAATGTGACAGTTTTGTCGACGATATTCTTGTAGACACAAGGCTCTCATCAACATTCTGATCAAAGCCATATGATTTGATTGCCTCATCGAACCTTATATTCCAAGACCTCGAGGCTTATTTCAGTCCATAAATGGACTTATGAAGGCGTCAAACCTTTTGCTCTTGGCCTTGGTTTATGAACCCTTTGTGTTGGTCCATGTAGATTTTTTCGTCAAGGTTGCCATTCAAAAAGGCAGTCTTCACATCCGTCTGCCATACCTCATAGTCATAATATGCGACAATGTCCAGAAGGATCCTGATCTACTTTACCATGGCAACAGGTGAAAAGGTTTCCTCATAGTCAACCCCTTCAACCTGAGTAAAACCCTTTGCCACTAGTCGTGCTTTGAAGATCTGCACCTTCCCATCAATGCCACGTTTACGCTTGTAGAACCATTTGTTACCAATAGGTTTTATCCCATCTGGTTGATCCACAATCTCCCAGACAGAATTGAAGTACATTGACTCCATTTCCTGGTCCATAGCTTTAATCCATTCGTCCTTGTCTACGTCTGCCATTGCTTGATCGTTGGTCAATGGATCCTCGTAGTTGTTATCAGGAGTGATGACTTGGGTTTCAACTAAGCCCATGTAACGTTACGGCTATCTCACAACCCTCCCACTACGTCCAGACATTCTCAACTCTTGGGAACGAACTTGACTTGACGTCTAGGATCAACAACACTTGTTGGCATACTAGCCCCATCAGCAACTCTTGCTGATGCACTGTTCATTTCATTTAACACGATTTTTCTCCTAGGCAAATGATCCCTGACGTGCTCTTCCTCAAGGAAAGTGACGTTTGTCGACACAAGCACCCTATTTTCCTTAGGATCGTAAAATAGACCAACCCTAGTCTCTTTTGGGTAACATACGAATAGGCACAATTTTCAATGGTGTTCCAGCTTTTTCGGCTTTGACACCAACACGTGGGTCGGGCATCCCCAAATTCTGAAATGGTGTAAACTACCTTTACGACCTTTCTAGAGCTCGAAATGTGTTTCACAAACACTCTTCGACGTAACGTTGTTCAAAATATAGACCGTAGTTTCCACTGCGTAACAACCCCAAAAAGAATCAGGGAGACGAGCATAGTTCATCATCGACCGAACCATGTCCAACAGGGTTCTGTTTCTCCTCTCCGATATGCCATTCTGCTGTGGGATACCAGGTTCTGAGAGTTGGGACGTAATTCTGTGTTCTATCATATAGTCCTAGAATTCGGTGTCCATATACTCTAAACCTCGATCCGATTGAAGTGTTTTTATGGTTTTACCTAACAGGTTCTCAACCTCAGTCCTATACTCCTTAAACTTTTCAAGAGTTTCAGACTTCCTATGCATTAGGTAAATATACCCATACCTCGAATAGTTATCTATGAAAGATACAAAGTATTTGTAACCACCTTGTGCATTAACACTCATTGGACCACAGAGGTCAGAATGTAAAAGCTCAAGGGGCTCTTTGGCTCTATATCCTATTCCACTAAAAGGATGTTTGGTCATTTTGCATTCGAGGCATGACTCAAACACAGGTAAAGAGTTTTCTTCCAACTGACTTAGAAGTCCACTTCACTAGTCTCTCAATTCTATTGAGATTAATGTGGCCTAACCTTAAATGCCAAAGATAGGTATTTTCTTTTGGAGAAACTTTGACTCTTTTAGTTTGTGTTTCTACAGTTTTAAATAATTAAGTGTTCAAAACGCTTTTGACCGAATTTGGTTTCAAAACATACAAATTTTACTTAAGTGAAGCAGAACAAATGAAGTTACTATTTATTGAAATAAACGCTTTATTACCATTGAAAGAAACAGAAATAGAATGTTCTAAAAGACCGGAAATAGAAACGAGGTTTCTTGTAAACCCTGTAACTAATAATAAGTAATTCTTGTCAAAGTAGAATTTCACTTTGCCGATTGTTGCAATAGAGACAATCTCCCCGGATCCAACCCGTAGATTCTCCTCACCCTCTCGTAGCTGCTGCAAGGAATCAATTCCCTAAAAAGAAGAACAAACGTGGTTACTGGCATCCGAATCCAATATCCAGGCAGAGTCACTACTCTCCACTAAACATGTTTTAGTTACTAGTAAATCACATTTACCTTGATTCTTCCTCTCGGCAAGAAACTTGGGACAGTTACGCTTCAAGTGGTCGTCGCCATTGTAGTGGAAACACTTTTCTTTCTCTGCAACTTCCTTCACCTTCTTGCCCTTTTGGGTGACAACTCGGTCAGCTTTACCCTTCTTCATTTTCTTCTTCCCTTTCTGGCGAGAAGGAGCAACAGATTTAGTCGCAGAGGTTGAACCCATGTGATATAACATGTAGGCAACATTTGCCTCAGCTTCCGGTGTCCTGATCCTCATCAAGGACTGGAAGTTTTGTAGCTCGTTCAGAAGGGTGGTCAGTGTGTAGCTTACCTTGTTCATTAAAGCGTTGATACGAAACTAAAGGAAACTCTTCGAAAAAGTCTCCAAGATAAAGCTGACTTGGCTCGACTCATCGATCGAAGCCACGTTCATCTCCCCCAAATTAAAGAGGGTCATCATGTCCAAAACACGTTCACGGGTAGATGTCACTTCTTTCATTCGGGCGTTCAAGATGTGTTTGAGTGAGTCATGCCTGACCTGAAAGAACTGTTGTCCAAACATGTCATGCAACGACTCTATGATCTCTTTAGCGGTGATCATCAACTCATGTTTCTTTCACAAAACAACAGACAAGCTGGCAATGATATAGACGTTGGCCTTTTCATTGGCCCTTATTTATCGATCGTATGCATCACGAACACTTTGTGATGCAGTCGAGGTCGCCAACTGAGAACACTCCTCAGTAAGCACGAACTTGAGGTTGTCGGTTACAAGTATCTTGTTTATATTGTTCTTCCACGTTTGGAAGTTTTCTCCCACTAACTTATCCAGTGTGAGTAAAGCTATTATCGAGCTAGACATTTTGCTGAAAAATTCAAATTAAAAGTTGTGTCAGTCTCACAAAAAACTTTTTGAAGTCCAACCAAGTTTTATCAAAAAATAATCCTATGATCCCTAATTCGTTTAAAATTTGCAATGATATCCTAAAGGTTTAGATAGACCGCCACCGACGGGTGAATTGAAACACTCCTCGAGGACCAATCCCAGAATAACTCTTATTCTATTAGGCGTCCAGTTACCATTTTTTGGTCGAATTCATTAATACTTAACGAATCCCGTGAGTGTAACCATCAATCTTTAAGTTTTCAAGTATCCGTCCAAACAATAGCCACCGAAGGGTGAACCACGAAGGAAAACCAACAAAGAAACTGTATCCCTTTCGAGAATTCACGGTGTTCCGACTCCCATGATCAAGGCCTTCCGAAGGAATTATCTGGTCTAGGCCAATCTAGCAGGCGGATCATAGGGGTCTCACGGTGTGAATCGAAAGAAGAGACCGTGGGTCCCGTTTTCACTGGTCCCGCTCCCACTCACTATAAGTACTCTTTTCATTCACTACGATATTGATCCATACAAATACCATCCGAAGGGGGACGCCCCCATTTGCGCCACGAGGCCATGTATGGATCTCACGGTGCGAACTTATCAGAGATTTGTGTTCGAAAAATTAAATGTATCTTATACACTTTATTTCCTCCCACTCAGCACTTTATATTAATCGGGATTGACCTAGATAAACTAGCTAAAATTTACCTAAGTCTACCAATATAACTCTTATATTGATTTAGCCTAAGTTTATAATCACATTATTAACTTAGGTCTATGTGACTAAATTGATCAACTTTTAATTAACGGCAGTCAGGAAAAATATACTCTAAGAATCACCAAACTGAATTCACTCCCAAGTCGGTTTTAAGGTAGGGGTGTTCCGCAAGCGTCAACGTAAATACCCCAACCTTAGACAAAACCTTCCTTAGACAGAGTTACTTATCAGTCACAATTCAAAGATTATATTTTGATTTCCTAATTATAATCTTATTAGAACTAGAAAACCTAAGTCTAATTATTAAAGTTCTAAACACTTTAAAACTAATAATTAACTTAAGTTACATGCATTTCTATGTTATAGTGTTTGATCATTCATCACATGAATAACTATGCTATAACATAACATTCATCTCATGGAAATAAATGCATAAGCATACTTTATTAAAAAGAATATAATACTTATATTTAAATAAATTAAAACATGCATTTAATTATATTATAACACTTATAATATAACCTATCATGCAAACTATATATTATGACACTTATAATATAAATGATGCATGAAATCTTTAACTTAAGGTGGGATTTAAAATCTCTATGATATACTACACTATGCACATAGAATTTAATTAAGTCATATATCTCATGCATAAAATAATTAAATAGCAAAAATGGATTGGTTTTTGCACTTAGGAGCATTTATTTAATTAATTAACATTAATATAACATTTATATTAATATTAATTAATAAAGTGAAATACATAGACAAAATTAATTACATTTTACAAAAAGAAAAATAAAACTAATTTTCAAAACAACCCCACGAATGCACAAAAGAAGAAACCGCCCACGTTCACGCGAACTGCTCGTTGTACCTGTCCATTACGCTTGCAGCGTTGAAACACCGTGGGTAGCATTGGAATGCTGCAGCGTCCAGCATCACGCCCCTCGTGCTCGACGCCTTGGCGTTACAACGCTGCTCTGCAGTCATGCCTCCGCCCGCGATTGCAGCGTTGAGACGCCGATGAACAGCGTCGCAACACTGTCGATAGAACAACAAGCTACTCTTGTTGTTCTTCGTCGTTTCTCGCCCGTTTCATCTCCGATTTACTCATAGCATCACATGCCACAAACAACATGGTCTTACAGACTCGATTTTCATTAAAAAAATGCGCAAAACACAGGCCCTTACATTGATCACATCAACATATATGTAAATCTAATAAAAGTGGCAAAACCGAAAACATCCATTTTGCAAACCAAAATTCATCACATGAATTAAAGCATCTACCCACCAAATTTTAAGAAAATCAAATGAACAACAAGAAGCCAACGTTTGGCTCTGATACAATTGAAGGGAATGAGAATCCCCGCGCAGAGAAAGACGATCTGTGACGACCACGACCACAGGTACTAATTATTTATTTTATTTAGCGTCCTTTCAACCTGTGTGTGCCTAGTGAATTGGTGAATTTCATCAAGCTCGGTGTTAATGAGTCCTTGATTTTATTTAGTTTAAAGCCAAATATTCTCCTTTAGATTTATATCTATTAAAATTAAAAGAAAAGGGGAGAGCAATGGCACTTTGGTTATTAATGTTTAAATGAGGGTTACGTTTGGCAAGAGGAATTTAACCTAATTTGGTAGTATATAGTCTCCTTAAGTGTAATCACAAACAAGAAAACCCTAACCCTAATTGCCATCATCTCTTCTCCTCCTTCAAGCTCCTAGTGTTGCCCTAGCTGAAAACCCTAATCCTAAATCTAACAAGCTTCATCTTCTCCTATTTTTGCCCTAGCCGTGAATACTCAACCACAAAGAGCTCACACGGCGATCCACGAAACCACACATGCGGCAAAGACCTTCGCCGGCCGATCCACGAGCACGACGATCGCCGAACCTCGAGCCGACCCACAAGCATCTCGTCTTGATGCGTTTACGCGCGACCACGCACGCCCGTCGGTTAAGAAGACCCTACCGCCCGATCGAACTCACGTCCACGAAGAGGGCCGCGTCTCGATCAATCGGCGGCACCGGTAGAAGACTCCACCGCGTCGCTCCTTCGCGCCGAAGTTTCACGAAGCTTCAGCCGTCGACGAGGGGTTTATTAATCAGCAGTGTAACCTCCTACGCCGGACGTCACGAAGCTCCAGCCGCCGACGTGAGGAGCTTTCAAGCAGCAGGCTCTCTCCGTTGAAGTCCGGCAGCACCGAGGGTCCATACGCGTCCGCCAGCCACCGCACGAGCCACGAACAACTGCTGCCGTTGACGTCGGCCGCCTCCGATCACCACGCCGCCAAAGCAATATCGCATGCGAGCGAATTACATCCCGGTGAGCGTTCGTGTTTAGCTTCGATGTTGTTGAAGGATTAAATCGCGACCCATTATTTATCTAAGAGTCTGATTGAGAGTTTAACTACGGTTTCGAACACAACTTGTAGGGACTAAACTTGGAGCGGAATTGGAGGTCAAACGCCAAAACAAACTAAGGAATATTGAGTTCTCGCGTTGAACCCGAGGTAAGCGAGGCATGAAATTGTAAGGACTTGAGTTAAGTACCTTTACAATTATGAATTTAGTGAAGGCTCGGTGAATAATTTCGAATTGTTGTGCGATTCAGGTTCTACTAAAGGAAGAATAGTCAAGGAGTTCGGTTAAGTTTTGGAGCGAAATCGGAGCTAAGGTAAGGGACCTTGTGCCGAATCTTTTTAATGGGATTAAAGAAAACGAACTTCAATATTTTATGTGAAATTAGTACGATATTTTATTTAAAAGGATTTAATGATTTTTATATGAGAATATCCCGAGATTTTATGTGAAAAATACTTTGATATTCTATGAGAAGATATCTCAATATTTTATGCGAGAAAAAACCTAGTATTTTATGCGAGAATGCCTTTGCATTTTATGTAATGATATTCCAGTATTTCATGTGAGGATAGTACAGTGATTATCTATGAGAATATTGCATGATTTGTATACGCGAGTATTACGCCTATCTGAGGTGAAAAGTCATGATTTGCATATTATTGATAATGGTTGTGGCATGTACACGATAGTTATGATGAATGATGGGACCTCATGCATGTTATGTATGTCATGAAATGAATTAATGAAAAGTGTGGACATTGGTCTCCTGAGAGCATTATGTGCATGGTCAAACATGCAATAGAGACCCTATGGGTCAAATTACAGGGGTCTGTGAGGGACTCAAATTATTAGAGGGGTCTGTGAGGGACTCAAATTATGACAGGGGTCTGTGAGGGACTCAAAATGATATGACTCAGGATGACCAGTCGGCCACACAAATAAAAAGGAAGTCATGGATTAAAGACCTGACAATATGAGAAAGTTTTAGGTCCCGCACATGTACATCTCGAACAAGTTTAAAAGTCATGATTGTATGTGTATGCATATCCCAAACCTCGGTAGCGAGGTCACTTACTGGGTATTGTCTTTACAATACTCACCCTTTCTTTTCAAAATGTTTTTCAAGTAAGACTAAGGACGTGCAGGGCGAGTGACGGAGGCGCGTTGCTAGGACCATGGGATTAGACATGTTTTTCCGCATATTTCTTTTATAAATGATGTTGCTCCTTTATGTTTTTGGAGGTTTAAATTTATTTTACTGATTTTAAACAGCCATGCTAAATCGCTCCTTTTATCTCTTTCAATGTTTTATTTGGGATCCCTAAAGACAAATTATTTCAGTTGGAGGTTTTCTTTTAAGATCTTTTATCTCTTGGCCTATAAATGCATGCATGTGTAGTAATGTCCCTAAGAGTTTAGTCATAGAAAAGTAGGGGCGTTACAGTTGGTATCGTGAGCCCTAGGTTTAAGGGTTACAGAGACTTGCTTACGAGTAAGCACAGAGTAGTTCCCATGGTTGAACAACGCGTTAGGTCACCGCCAGTGCGCGTTCTGTATTTTATTAATTAAGTAAATGATTATGATATGATTCTGCTTTATGCATATACATGAACTTAAAACCCTAAGGGTGATCCTATCTTGTAGTTAGAAAGTAATGAAACCGAGTAAAACTCTCTGTATTGTAGTATCGACAAAATGCCACCTAGAGGTCGAGGAGAGGTAGGGGACGTGGTAGGGGCCGGAGGCAAGGGAACACGTTGATGCCCAACCGGAATTACCACCGGAGCAGGAAGAGGTTGCTCCACCCGTGCTGCACCTCCCCCGGACCACTGGCCGCCGGGAGAATGTACTGCAGCGATCGCCCCGCATGGCGGATCAAGGGAACACCAACGTTATGACTATGATGGTGGAGGCTATGCGCAGTCTCTAGTGCGAGCTCAATAGCCACTCACCGGCCCAAGCAAATCGTCGGCGAAACGATGCAACCCTCGAGTTGCGATATCCAAGGACTTCGTGAAGTATGATCCTAGATCTTTCGATGGGTCTTCCAGCTGACCCCACTGGTGGTCGAAAGTTATGGTCGTCCTCCATTGAGACCATCTTCGATTTATGAACCGCCTGAGGACCGTGAGGGTGTCCTGTACTACCTTTATCTTTGAGGATGACGCGTATTTATGGTGGGAGTCCGCCCGGGAACTATTGTCGCTAAGCGGAGAAACAATTACAGAATCTGCATTTAAGGAAGCTTTCATGCGAAATTTTATCCTGTTGCACTCATTCAGAGCGGCGCACTTCTTACAACTTTGCCGTAATGCAGGAGGGCGGTGGAGGTGTATGAGAGGGAATTTACCCGTTTGTCTTGCTTTGCTCCCGAGCTGGTGGACACAGAGGCAAAGAAAACAGAGCGCTTCATTATGGGACTGGATGAGAATGTTCGAGGCTTTATTCAAGCACTAGCACCCCCTGATTATGCCTCCGGCGTAAGAGTCGCAGAATGATTTGGGTGCAGGCAGATCGCACAAATGTAGTGGTTAACCTGGCGACCATGGCAAATCATAAGAGGAAGTGGGACCAGCCAAATCAAGCTCACAGCTGCGTCCCAGCGACACCGCATAGGCCGTGACATTTTCGTGCAGTTCAGTCGAAACCACAGGTCAACAGAACGGGAAATAACAGTGGAGATAAGCCACAGTGCAAAGACTGTGGTAAGCAGCATTAGGGTAAGTGTTTGGCCCGGTCCGGAGTGTGCTTCAGGTGTGGGAAAGAAGGGCACAGAGCTAATAGCTGCCCGAGTCAAGCCAAAGACTAGCCAACCTCGGGTTATCAATAGTGGGATCATTGTGAAGCCCGTCATACAAAGAAAGAAGAGCTTATGCAAGTACCAAAGAAAAACATCTATGGCTCGCACTCGGTGGTTACAGTACACTTCCATTACTTGGGCACCTTGCCTTTGTATTATTTGATTCTCGTTCTACACACTCTTTTATTTCTCATCCTTTGTAAGTCAAGTCGAGTTAGAACTAGAACGATTCTGATGATGCTCTGCTCTGTCTCCACTCTCGGGGATAAATTTGTTAGCCACTATGAAAGTCAAGGATGGTAGTGTGACCATCGCAGACCATGAGCTAGCAAAGAATCTAGTAGTCTTAGACATGTTTGACTTTGATGTAATATTGGGCATGGACTGGTTAGCGCAGAACCATGCTTGCATTGATTGTTTCAGGAAGGAGGTAGTGTTCACTCCTCCCGACCAACCTCGCTACAAAGTTCGAGAGGCACGATAGCGAAGAAGGCCTAAGGTAATTCACGCCCTTAAGGCCGAAGTTATTACATCGGGGAGCTTGGGCGTCTTAGCTTGCATACTAGATGCAAGGTGTACGGAGATCTCAAAGTGACATCGGTACGATGGTGAATGAATTCTGAGACGTTTTCCCGAGGACCTCCCGAATACCTCCGGTCAGAGAGGTAGATTTTAACATCGGATTGGAATTGGGGACGACTCCGATATCCAAGGCACCGTACAGAATGGCACCGGCAGAGTTGAAAGAACTGAAACTACAGTTGCAGGACTTACTGGACAAGGGGTTTATACGCCCTAGCGTTTCGCCTTGGGGAGCACCGGTATTGTTCGTGAAAAAGAAAGACGGATCCATGCGCCTGTGTATAGATTACAGGGAGTTGAATAAAGTTACGATCAAGAATAAATACCCTCTTCCCAGAATAGATGATTTGTTCGATCGATTCTGAGGAGCAACAATGTTCTCCAAGATTGATCCGAGATCGAAGCTACCATCGATTGAGAATCGTAGAAGAGGATATTCCAAAACAAAGATTCGGATCACGTTATGGGCATTACGAGTTCACAGTGATGCCGTTTGGTTTGACCAACGCTCCTGCCGCTTTCATGGACTTGATGAACCGTTTGTTCAAAGAGTTTCTTGATACGTTCGTGATAGTATTTATCGACGATATACTGATATACTCCAGGTGTGATGAAGATCATGAAAGGCACCTGAGAAAAGTTTTAAACACGCTGAGAGAGAATAAGTTGTATGCAAAGTTCTCCAAGTGCGAATTCGCTCGGACAGGTATCCTTCTTAGGGCATGTGGTGTCCGGTTGAGTCTCTGTTGACCCAAATAAAGTGGAGGCCGTCACACACGGTGGCCTCGGCCACCACCGCCACAGAGGTACGTAGTTTTCTGGTCTTGCGAGTTAGTATAGACGCGTTTACGTGCGTGACTTCGCCAAGATAGCCATGCCCATGACTCACCGACGCGCAAGGGAAACTCATTTGTTTGGGATGATGCTTGCGAGGCGAGTTTCCGAACTCAAGTGCAGATTAGTGTCACCCGATTCTTACAAATTCCCGAGGGAACAGGAGCTTCGTGGTTTACAAATGATGCTTCTAAGAAAGGTTTGGGTGTGTTTACGATGCAAAGACGGTAAAAGTAATAGCTTATGCATCCGGACAATTGAAGACGACGAGAGGAACTATCCAACTCATGACTTGGAACTAGCAAAGATGGTCTTTGCATTAAAGATCCGGAGACACTACTCAGTATGGCGAGAAAATTCGATTTTTACAGATCATAAAAGTCTCAAGTATCTGCTCACCCGTAAGGAATTGAACATGAGGCAACGCAGATGGTTGGAATTAGTGAAGGATTATGATATTGACATACAATACCACCCCCTGTAAGGCTAATGTCGTGGCCGATGCCCTCGTGAGGGAAGCCATGCATACTTCGACACGAGTTACACGACAGAGCGAGTTACAGCGAGAGTTTGCTCGGGCTAAAATTGCAAAGATTTTGTAGGAAAGACCACGGCTCGCTTAGCTCGATTAATCTGTACAACCAACCTTGAGACAACGCATCGTTGAGTCTCAAAGCAGGAGACTCTCGCTTAGTGGAAAAACTTACTGCAGAACTACTGAGTGAGTTGACAGAGTTTTCCTATCCACGATGGAGGATTACTATTTCGGGACGATTATGTGCGCCGACGATGACAAATCGGCGAGATCTTGAGCGAAGCCCACAACTCACCATTTTCTATGCATCCCGCAGGTACCAAGATGTATCGAGATCAAAATACCATTTTGGTGGTGCAACATGAAGCGCGACGTAGCGAGAGTTTGTCGGCAAGTGTTTGACTTGTCGGCAGTGAAGGCACCTAGCGAGAGACCCGCAGGATTACTACAACCTTTACATGTACCTCGGTGGAAATGGGAGGAGATCTCTATGGATTTCATAGTTGGATCGCCTACAACCTTACGAGGTTACTCGGTAATTTGGGTCATAGTGGGATGATTAACCAAGTCAAGACATTTCATACTGTGGAAACCCACCTATTCTACGAGATAAGTGGGCGCGCTTTACTTGGAAGAGATAATCCGTTTGCATGGGATTCCAAATCAAGATTATTTCGCATGGATCCACGCTTCACCTCCAATTTACGGAGGAGTTTACAGAGAGCGTTAGGTTCGCGATTGAACTTTAGTACGACTTTTCATCCACGCATTTGATGGGCGGCATGCGGAACGCTTAAACCAGATATTAGAAGATATGTTGCGAGCTTGCACCTTGGACTTCCCTGAGTTTGGGACACTCATTTGCATTTGATGGAGTTTGCTTACAATAACGATTATCGATCGACCATCTAATGGCTCCATTTGAAGCTCTCTATGGAAAACATTGCAGAACTCCCGTTTTCTGGGAGGAGGTTGGTGAACGCCAGTTATTGGGTCCAGAGTTGGTACAGGTCACAAATGATGCGGTACAAAAGATTAGGGCGCGGATGCAGACCGCCCAAAGCAGACAGAAGAGTTATGCCGACACGAGACGAAGGGACCTAGAATTCGATGTCGGGGACCACGTATTTCTTAAGGTGGCCCCAATGAAGGGAATTCTAAGGTTTGGCCGAAAAGGGAAATTGAGTCCGCGATTCATCGGACCATTTGAGATTTTAGAGAGGATTGGTGCAGTGGCCTACAGATTAGCACTGCCGCCTTCCCTTTCAGCGGTTCATAACGTGTTTCATGTCTCCATGTTGAGAAAGTATGTTCCAGACCCGACTCATGTCGTAGACTTCGAACCATTGCAGCTAGCAGAAGATCTGAGTTATGGCGAACGACCGGTACAGATTATTGCGAGAGATCGAAAGACCCTCCGTGTAGTGAGATCGACTTAGTTAAAGTGTTGTGGCAAAACCACCGCACGGAAGAAGCTACCTGGGAGCGAGAAGAAGAAGTGCGAGCTAAATATCCAGAACTATTTCAAGAATAGGAACTTTCGAGGACGAAAGTTCTTAAGGAGGGAAGATTGTGACGACCACGACCACAGGTACTAATTATTTATTTTATTTAGCGTCCTTTCAACCTGTGTGTGCCTAGTGAATTGGTGAATTTCATCAAGCTCGGTGTTAATGAGTCCTTGATTTTATTTAGTTTAAAGCCAAATATTCTCCTTTAGATTTTTATCTATTAAAATTAAAAGAAAAGGGAGAGGCAATGGCACTTTGGTTATTAATGTTTAAATGAGGGTTACGTTTGGCAAGAGGAATTTAACCTAATTTGGTAGTATATAGTCTCCTTAAGTGTAATCACAAACAAGAAAACCCTAACCCTAATTGCCATCATCTCTTCTCCTCCTTCAAGCTCCTAGTGTTGCCCTAGCTGAAAACCCTAATCCTAAATCTAACAAGCTTCATCTTCTCCTATTTTTGCCCTAGCCGTGAATACTCAACCACAGCAGCTACCGTCGGCCGATCCACGAAACCACCATGCGGCAAGACCCTCGCCGGCCGATCCACGAGCACGACGATCGCCGAACCTCGAGCCGACCCACAAGCATCTGCTCTTCGATCGTTCGCGCGCCGACCACGCACGTCCGGTAGAAGAAGACCCTACCGCCGATCGAACTCACGTCCCACGAAGAGGAGCGCGTCGATCAATCAATCGGCACGAAGAAGACTCCACCGCGTCGTCGCTCCTTGCGCCGAAGTTTCACGGCTTAAGCCGCCGACGAGGGGTTTATTAATCGCCAGCGGTAACCTCCACGCCGGACGTCACGGCTCCACCGCGACGTGAGGAGCTTTCAAGCGGCGAGCTCTCTCGTTGAAGTCCGGCAGCAGACCGAGGGTCCATACGCGTCCCGCCACCACCGCGACGAGCCACGAACAATCGCTGCCGTTGACGCCCGGCCATTCCTCCGATCACCACGCCGGCCAAAGAATATCTTACAAGAGGCGGAATTACATCCCGTGAGCGTTCGTGTTTAGCTTCGATGTTGTTGAAGGATTAAATCGCGACCCATTATTTATCTAAGAGTCTGATTGAGAGTTTAACTACGGTTTCGAACACAACTTGTAGGGACTAAACTTGGAGCGGAATTGGAGGTCAAACGCCAAAACAAACTAAGGAATATTGAGTTCTCGCGTTGAACCCGAGGTAAGCGAGGCATGAAATTGTAAGGACTTGAGTTAAGTACCTTTACAATTATGAATTTAGTGAAGGCTCGGTGAATAATTTCGAATTGTTGTGCGATTCAGGTTCTACTAAAGGAAGAGTAGTCAAGGAGTTCGGTTAAGTTTTGGAGCGAAATCGGAGCTAAGGTAAGGGACCTTGTGCCGAATCTTTTTAATGGGATTAAAGAAAACGAACTTCAATATTTTATGTGAAATTAGTACGATATTTTACTTAAAAGGATTTAATGATTTTTATATGAGAATATCCCGAGATTTTATGTGAAAAATACTTTGATATTCTATGAGAAGATATCTCAATATTTTATGCGAGAAAAACCTAGTATTTTATGCGAGAATGCCTTTGCATTTTATGTAATGATATTCCAGTATTTCATGTGAGGATAGTACAGTATTATCTATGAGAATATTGCATGATTTGTATACGCGAGTATTACGCCCTATCTGAGGTGAAAAGTCATGATTTGCATATTATTGATAATGGTTGTGGCATGTACACGATAGTTATGATGAATGATGGGACCTCATGCATGTTATGTATGTCATGAAATGAATTAATGAAAAGTGTGGACATTGGTCTCCTGAGAGCATTATGTGCATGGTCAAACATGCAATAGAGACCCTATGGGTCAAATTACAGGGGTCTGTGAGGGACTCAAATTATTACAGGGGTCTGTGAGGGACTCAAAATGATATGACTCAGGATGACCAGTCGGCCACACAAATAAAAAGGAAGTCATGGATTAAAGACCTGACAATATGAGAAAGTTTTAGGTCCCGCACATGTACATCTCCAACAAGTTTAAAAGTCATGATTGTATGTGTATGCATATCCCAAACCTCGGTAGCGAGGTCACTTACTGGGTATTGTCTTTACAATACTCACCCTTTCTTTTCAAAATGTTTTTCAGGTAAGGCTAAGGACGTGCAGGGCGAGTGACGGAGGCGCGTTGCTAGGACCATGGGATTAGACATGTTTTTCCGCATATTTCTTTTATAAATGATGTTGCTCCTTTATGTTTTTGGAGGTTTAAATTTACTTTACAGATTTTAAACAGGCCATGCTAAACTGCTCCTTTTTATCTGTTTCGAATGTTTTATTTGGGATCCCTAAAGACAAATTATTTCAGTTGGAGGTTTTCTTTTAAGATCTTTTATCTCTTGGCCTATAAATGCATGCATGTGTAGTAATGTCCCTAAGAGTTTAGTCATAGAAAAGTAGGGGCGTTACACGATCGAATCGTCGTGGTATCATAGTGCAATTTGATTTCGTTAAAATTAAACTATCTACTAGTATAGGTTAAACATGCTTTCTAGAAAGGAAAAACAACAAGTTAAACTTGCTTACTTGTTGAATACGGTCTTGAAGCTTTCCTTTCGTAGATCACGAACTCTTCGTGTACTCGTTCTCAACGATCTCGATCTCCTCACACGAAAAACGAACCAAACACCTCCATTTGGTTACTCGGTTGTTCTTCCTTAGGTAGAAGGAGGATGGTGGGATCCTTTGGTTTTTGGGAGGAGAATTTGTGAGAGAGCTTTGAGAGAGAATTGTTGCTTCTTTTGGTGAGATTTCCAAAAATGAGAAAATGCACTACTTTCCCCTTCTTGCAAAGGGGTTTATATAATGGTGATAGGTGAAGTTGAAATCTCCACCTATATACCATTTTGCCACAACCATAAGTTATGCAAATCATATTTGAATAACCACATATTATAAGATATCTCATATTTCTTTACAAATCACATTTGCGTAATTGTGGATTTTTAAATTGAATCACATTTAATTTAATTTCTCATAATCTATTTTCTCCAAGTTAACCGTAATTCAACAATTAGGCTAACCTATAGTTTATTATGAATCTCATTCACATTAAACTATATAATATATCATTCTTATCTCATATAAATGACATAATTACCCTTTAATGATTTTGAACACTTTAAATTCACACAAAAAATGTAAACCTTCTATTAATCGAGTTGGAGCCAACCGAGGGACCTTATGGACCTACAGTGACGAGCTCCAATGATCTGAGATTAACCTGTCAAACTCTTTGACCCTATTAATCAACATTCATTAGCTACGGTAACACTCCACTAAAGCCCGTAGCTGCACTCCCATTAGTGTAAGACAAGATGTGTCCACTGATATAATCGATGCCCATGAGTCGACCCTTCAAAGGTTGTTCGTAGACACTACTGGGTCAAATTACCGTTTTACCCCTATGTCTACTTCTTGCTCCTTAAGTCCCCAATGCTCCTCGAGTGAACAACAACGTTGTAATGGTCCAACCATACACAACACCCCTCTCGTGCCAGTGAGATGGTTGGCGCCCGTTGTCCAAGCCCTAAAGACAACACCTAAGTGAACAACCCCTCTAGTTTCCCTAAAGGCGGGAACAAGTGAATTCCATCTCGCGTAGTTAAGTTCCCAACTCCCTACTTGGTCCTGTCCTTGAGAAGATAGGCATATTGGGCGAGTAACTATGACCACCCTCACCCGTACTAGTTAAAGGACAGACCCCGCAGTCAGGAGTCCGTAACACGCTCAAGATTATGGTCGAGTCACTAATGGTCATCTATGATGTTATTAGTCCATAATGTTAATGGTGTTACATCAGTAGGTCTAGTAATTCACGGTTCGGTCTTGTACAAGCTCATTCAATAGGATACCCCCACTCCCATGTCCACCACATGAACGAGCCAGATCACCTCGTTTGTATCTTAATACAAAGCGGGTCACATCCACAAGGTATCCAGGATTAGGTCTCCAACCCTATCCATATACTATAGACCATTCGGTCCATTAACTCGAACGTGATCCTCCATGTGTGTCTAGTACACACCGTTCAAGTTCTAGTTCTCTCATATACTCATTGACCCTGGAGCTTAGTTTATTGGACAAAGTTTGTAAATTTTTCGAGAAACAAAATGATGAAATAAATAACTTTTATTAGAACAAAATTAGAACTACAATTGGGCTCTAATATAAATTGAAGAGATCGAATCCCGCAGCGGAAACGATTATTAATCACATGTTCTTAATCTTATTACACAGATACATATCACGAACGGTCTACAGTATATGGATAGGGTTGGAGACCTAATCCTGGATACACTATGGATGTGACCCGCTTTGTATTAGATACAAACGAGGTGGTCTGACTCATTCATGTGCTTGACATGCGAGTGGGGGCATCCTGTGAAATGAAATTGTACAGGACCAGACTGTGAATTATTAGACCTACTGATGTAACACCGTTGAAAGTAAGGACTAATAATATTGTAGATAACCATTAGTGACTCGACCTGAATCCTGAGCTTGTTACGGACTCCTGTCTGCGAGACTCTGTCCTTTGTTTAGTACGGGTGAGGGTGGTCACAGTTACTCGCCCAATATGTCTATCTTCTTAGGGTTAGGACCAAGTAGGGAGCTGGAAACTTAACTACGCGAGATGAAATTCACTTGTTCCAGCCTTTAGGGAAACTAGAGGGGTTGTTCCCTTAAGTGTTGTCTCCAGGGATTGGACAACGGGCATCCACCTTCTCACTTGCCAGAGAACGGTGTTGTGAATGGTTGGACCATCACAATATGTTGTTCATTAGAGTAGCAGTGGGGACTTAAGGAACAAGAGGTAGACACAGGGGGTAAAATAATGAATTTGACCCACCGTGTCTCACGAACAACCCGTGAAGGGTCGACTCATGGGCATTGGTTATATCAGTGGACACGTAATATTCTGCACTGACGGGAGTGCAGCTACGGGCTATAGTGGAGTGTTACCGTAGCTAATGAATGTTGATTAACCGGGTCAAAGAGTTTGACAGGTTAATCTCGGATTATTGGAGCCGGTCACTTTAGGTCCATTAAGTCCCTCGGTTGGCTCAATCTGGGTTAAAAAAATGGTTAATGGTTTGGTATAAAATTGAAGTGTTCAATTTCACTTAAAGGACATTTATGTCATTTATATGAGATATGAATGATATAATATATAGTTTAATGTGAATGTGATTCATAATAAACTATAGGTTAGCCTAATTGTTGAATTAGGGCTAGTTGGAGAATTTTATTGAGAGAAATGAAATTGAATGTGATTCAATTTAATTAATCCACAATTATTGGAAATAAGATTTGCAATATGAGATATGAGATAACTTATATTATGATGTTGTGCAAATGAGATTTGCATAACCTATGGTTGTGGTAAAGTGGTAATAATGTGGAGATTTTAACTCCATGATTATTTCACTATATAATCCCTTCTTGCAAGAAGGAATGTACTTCAATCTCTCATTTTTTGGATTCTTACCCAAAAAGAAGAGAATTCTCTCTCAATTTCTCTCAATTCTCCTCCCTCTCCAAAACCATAAGTTCCCACAAACTTCCTTCTTTCCAAAGGAAGAACAACCGAGACTCCAAGTGGTAGTGTTCGGGTTCCGTTCGTGGAGAGCATTTGTTGAGATCGAGAAGCACGAAGTGTTCGTGACCGAGGAAGAAATCCTTGAAGTTTGTCCACAACAAGTAGGTAAACTTCTTCTCGCTATAAATTTCTTCCTTTCTAGCATGTTTAACTTAGATTTAAGAGTTAGATCATTTCAACAAAATCGAGTAGCGTAATGATACCATGACGATTCGATCGTCTTCCGTTCCGCAGGGATTTTCATTCCCTTCAATTGGTATCAGACCCATTTCGACGGTTCTTCATTATGCCTTGTTTTTGTTAAAATAGGTGGGTAAATTGCCTTAATTTATGTGATAAATTGTTGGTTTGCGAAATAGATGTTTCAGTTTTTGGCACTAGATTAGATTTACAATTTATGTTGATGAGATCAATGTAAGGGCCCGTTGTTTTTGGGTAATTTTTTGTAAATCGAGTCTGTAAGTCCGCATCGTTCGTGGCAAGAGTTGCTGTGAAGAAATCGGAGCGGAAACAGGTGAAAATCGATGAAGAACAACAAAGTTGTTTGTTGTTCTGTCGATGGCGTTGAGACGCTGTTCTTCGGCATCTCAATGCTATCCTTGCCGACGGAGGCCCTGCTGCATGCTGTCCTCGACGCTGGATGCGGCAGCGTTGCAACGCTGCCCACGACCTTGCAACGCCGCACACATAGTGAGAGCAGTTGCAAAGGTAATTTTGCGAAAACGTGGGCCCAAGGCTTAGAGCGCATTTTTTTTACGTTTTTTTTAATTTTATTAATTTCTTTATTTGTAAAATGTATTTATTTATTTTTTAATTATTTTATTAAATAATGTTAATATAAGTGTTATATTAATGTTATTTAATTAAATAATTTCCCCTATGTGGCAAAAACCGGTCTATTTTTACTTTTTAATTATTTTATGCACGAGATGTATATTTTAATTAATTTCTATGTGCATAATGTATGTCATATAGATTTAAAATCTCATCTTAGGTTAAACATTTCATGCATCATTTATATTATAAGAGTTATAATATATAGTTTACACGATAGGTTATATTATAAGAGTTATAATATAATTAAATGCAAGTTTAATTTAATTAATATAAGTGTTATATTTTTTAGATTAAAGTATGCTCATGCATTTATATTCATGTGATGAATAATATTATGTTATAGTATAGAGTTATTCATGTGATAAATGATCAAGCACTATAACATAGAAATGCATGCAACCTAAGTTAACTGTTAGTTTTAAAGAGTTTAGAACTTGAATAATTAGACTTACGTTTTCTATTTTCTTATAAGATTAGAAATTAGGAAATCAAAGTTTAGTCTATGAATGGAAACTGATTAGTAACTCTGTTTAAGGAAGGTTTTGTCTAAGGTTGCGGTATTTAAGTTGACGCTTCCGGAACACCCTTACCTGGAAACCGACCTGGGACTAAATTTGGTCAGGAGATTCTTAGATTATAATTCGCGTGAGTGCCGCTAATTAAAAGTGTTTTAATTTACTCACATAGACCTAAGTTATAATGTGATTATAGTCTTAGGTAATACCATATAAGAGTTATATTGGTAGACTTAGGTAAATTTTAGCCGGTTTATCTAGGTCAATCCCCATTACAATTAAAGTGCTTAGTGGGAGGAAATAAAATGTATGAGATACATTTAAATTTTCAACCACAAATCTCCGTTAAGTCTGCACCGTGAGATCTATTCTCGGCCTCGTGGCCCAAATGGGAGAGTCCCCTTCGGGTGGCATTTGTATAGGTCAATATCATCGTGGATGGATAGAGTACTTATAGTGAGTGGGAGCGGGACTTGTGAAAACGAGACCCACGATCTCCTCTTTCGATTCACACTGTGAGACCCCTATGATCCGCCTGCTAGTTTGGCCTGAACCAGTCAATCCCTTCAGAGGGCCTGATCATGGGAGACGCAACACCGTGAATTCCCGAAAGGGGTAGAGTTTCCTGGTTTGTTTTCCTTTTTGGTTGACCCTTCGGTGGCTATTGTTTGGACAGATGCTTGGAAACTTAAAAATTGAGTGTGACACTCACAGAATTCGTTAAGTGTTAATGAATATGACCGAACAATGGTAATTGGACGCCTAATGGAATAAGAGTTATTCTGGGTTTAGGGTCTGATCGAGAAAGTCTCGTCCTAGAGGAGGAGTGTTCTGTTCACCCTTCGGTGACGGTCATTCTAAATCTTTAGGGTATCATTGTGAAATTATGAATGACCTAGGGATCATGAAACAATTATTCTAAAACTTGATTGGTTTTCAAAAGTTTTTTGCGAGACTAATACAATGTTTTCTTATTTTTTCAGCTAAAAATGTCTAGCGCAATAATAGCACTACTCGCGTCCGATGAGTTAGTGGGAGATAATTACCAAAGATGGAAAAACAACATTAACACGATTTTGGTAACTGACGACATAAAGTTCGTGTTGTATGAGGAGTGTCCTCATATGTCGGGCTTCACTGCGTCGCGATGTGTTCGCGATGCATACGATGGGTGGATCAGGGTCAATGAAAAGGCCAAGGTCTACATAATTGCCAGCATGTCTGATGTATTGGCTAAGAAGCATGAGGTGATGGTCACCACAAAGGAGATCATGGAGTCCTTGCAGGAAATGTTTGGAGAACAATCCTTTCAGGTCCGGCATGACTCGCTCAAATACGTCTTCAACGCAAGGATTAAGGAGGGGTCGTCTTTCCGTGAACATGTTCTAGACATGATGACCCACTTTAATCTGGCTGAGATGAACGAGGCTTTAATCGATGAGTCGAGCCAAGTCAGTTTTATTTTGGAAACTCTTCCGAAGAGTTTCCTTCAGTTTCGTAGCAATGCTATTGTGAACAAAGTTAGCTACACTCTGACTACCCTCCTCAATGAGCTACAGAATTTCCAATCGTTGAACAGGGTCAAGGAATCTGAGGGAAATATTGCCTACAGGTCTTATCACAAGGGGGTTCGACCTCTAGGACGAAACCTGTTGCTCCTTCACGCCCGAAAGAGAAGAAGAGGATGAAGAGGGATAAAACTGACCGAGTTGCCGCCCAGAAGGGCAAGAAGGTCAAGGACATTGCAGAGAAAGGAAAGTGTTTCCACTGCAATGGGGGCGGACACTGGAAGAGGAACTGTCCCAAATTCCTGGCAAGTGGAAGAATCAAGGTAAATGTGATTTACTTATGACAGAAACCTGTATAGTTGAGAGTAGTGACTCTGCCTGGATATTGGATTCGGGCGCCACTAACCATGTTTGTTCTTCTTTTTAGAGGATTGATTCATTGTACTAGGGTTTACTAGAAACCTTGTTTCCATTTCCTGCCTAATTGAATAATGTATATCTGTTTCCTTTGATTCTAGTAAAGCGTTTATTTCTTTTAAAGGCAATCTTATTTGTTCGTCTTCACTTGAGCATAATCTGTATGTTTTTTGAAACCTAATTCGGTCAAAAGTGTTTTGAATACTAAATTGTTTAAAACTGCAGAAACACGAACTAAGAAAGCGAAAGTTTCTCCAAAGGAAAATGCCCATCGTTGGAATCTACGGTTAGGCCACATTAATCTCAATATGATTGAGAAACTAGTGAAGTGTGGACTTCTAAACGAGTTGGAAGAAAACTCTTTATCGGTGTGTGAGTCATGTCTTGAGGGCAAAATGACCAAACGTTCTTTTAGTGGAAAAGGATATAGAGCCAAAGAGCCTCTTGAGTTAGTACATTCTGACCTCTGTGGTCCGATGAATGTTAAAGCTCGGGTCGGTTATGTCTACTTCGTGTCTTTCACAGACGATTACTCCAGATATGGGTATATTTACCTAATGCACAAGAAGTCTTAAACTCTTGAAATGTTCAAGGAGTACAAGACTGAGCTTGGTAACCTCGGATCGAGGTGGATAGTACATGGACACTGAATTCCAGGACTATATGATAGAACACGGAATTACGTCCCAACTCTCAGCGTCTGGTATGCCAAAGCAGAATGGTGTATCGGAGAGGAGAAACAGAACCTTGTTGGACATGGTTCGGTCGATGATGAGCTATGCTCATCTCCCTGATTCTTTTTGGGGGTAGGTAGTGGAGACTATGGTTTATATTTTCAACAACGTTCCGTCGAAGAGTGTTTGTGAAACACCTTTCGAACTCTGGAGTGGACGTAAAGGCAGTTTACATCACTTCATAATTTGGGGATTCCCGACCCACGTGTTGGTGTGAAACCCGAAAAAGTTGGAACCCCAATGAAAATTGTGCTTATTCGTAGGTTACCATAAAGAGACTAGGGGTCGTCTATTTTATGATCCTAAGGAAAATAGGGTGCTTGTGTCGACAAACGCCACTTTCCTTAAGGAAGACCACGTCAGGGATCATTTACCAAGGAGTAAAATTGTGTTAAATGAAATGGACAGTGCATCAGCAAGAGTTGTTGATGGGGCTAGTACGTCAACAAGGGTTATTGATCCTAGCATGTCTAGTCAAATCCGTTCCCAAGAGTTAGGAATGCCTCGACGTAATGGGTGGACTGTGAGACAGCCTCATCGCTACATGGGTTTAGCTAAAACCTAAGTTGTCGCTCTTGATGATGACTGTGAGGGTCCATTGACCTATGATCAAGCAATGGTTGATGTTGACAAAGACGAGTAGATTAAATCTATGAACCAGGAAATGGAGTCTATGTACTTCAATTTTGTATGGGAGCTTGTGGATCAACCGGATGGGGTAAAACCTATTGGTTGCAAATGGATCTACAAGCGTAAACGTGGCGTAGTGGGATGGTGGAAACCTTTAAAGCCCGACTAGTGGCAAAGGGTTTTACCCAGGTTGAAGCAGTTGACTATGAGGAGACTTTTTCACCTGTTGCCATGGTAAAGTCGATCAAGATCCTTCTCGCCATTGCCGCGTATTATGACTACGAGGTATGGCAGATGGACGTCAAGACAACATTTCTGAATGGCAAACTTGATGAGACCATCTACATGGACCAGCCCAAAGGGTTCATTGCCCAAGGCCAAGAGCAAAAGGTTTGTCGGTTTCATAGGTCCATTTATGGACTGAAACAGGCTTCGAGGTCTTGGAATATAAGGTTCGATGAGGCAATCAAATCTAATGACTTTGATCAAAATGTCAACGAGCCTTGTGTTTACAAGAAAATCGTTAACAAAATTGTCGCATTTTTGGTGTTGTATGTGGACGATGTTCTTCTCATTGGGAATGAGGTAGAATTTCGTACTGACGTTAAGAAGTGGATAGCTTCGCAATTCAAAATGAAAGATTTGGGAGAAGCTCAGTATATTCTAGGTATCCAGATAGTCCAGAACCAGAAGAACAGAATGCTAGCCTTGTCTCATGCGTCTTATATTGACAAGATGTTATCTAGATATAAGATGCATAACTCCAAGAAGGGTTTGCTGCCTTTCAGGCATTGGGTTTACTTGTCTAAGGATCAGTGTCCTAAGACTCCTCAAGATGTTGATGATTTGAGACAGATTCCATATGCTTCGGTTGTAGGGAGCCTGCTGTATGCCATGTTGTGTACTAGGCCCGACATCTGTTATGCAGTAGGAATTGTCAGTAGATATCGGTCCAATCCAAGATTAGATCACTGGACAACCGTAAATTCAATCCTCAAGTATCTTAGGAGAACGAGGAACTACAACTTAGTGTATGGCAGTGGGGAT
Source organism: Trichosanthes cucumerina (assembly GCA_036507285.1). Classification (NCBI taxonomy): domain Eukaryota; kingdom Viridiplantae; phylum Streptophyta; class Magnoliopsida; order Cucurbitales; family Cucurbitaceae; genus Trichosanthes; species Trichosanthes cucumerina. The sequence goes on from CM071837.1 coordinate 24,057,680, forward strand.
TTGATCCTTACACGATACACGGATTCTGACTTTCGGACCGATAAGGATTCTAGGAAATCCACTTCGGGGTCAGCCTTCATTCTTAATGGAGGAGCTGTAGTATGGCGAAGCATCAAGCTGGGATGCATCGTTGATTCCACTATGGAAGCGGAGTATGTTGCGCTTGTGAAGTCGCAGCGGAAGTCGCTTGGCTTAGGAAGTTCATGACAGATTTGGAAGTTGTTCCAAATATGACCTTGGCAATCACACTGTTCTGTGATAAGAGTGGTGCAGTAGCCAACTCACGTGAGCCTCAGAGCCATAAGTGAGGCAAGCACATTGAGCGCAAGTATCATCTAATACGGGATATTGTGCACTGCGGAGTCGTGAGGGTCACGAAGATAGCATCGGAGCACAACGTAGCTGATCCATTTACAAAGTCCCTCACGGCTAAGGTGTTTAAGGGTCACCTAGGGAGTCTAGGTCTTCGAGAGCTTCCTGAGTAGGGCAAGGTGGAGATGTGTAAAAACGGGTATTCAATGCCCTAGTTTATTGTATTACTTCAGTGTAATTTATGTACATTTCATAAATGTATTTTCTCCACTAGCTTAGTCCAAGTGGGAGTTTGTTGGGATTTTTGTCCTAATCTCGTGTTTGTAAAGTACTGTTAGAAATTAATAAGAGTTATTCATTTCATCACTTTGTGTCTCGCAATATTTATAAACTTTTCGAATAAACTAAGGTCCAGGGTCATTGAATTTATGAGAGAACTAGAACTTGAACGGTGTGTAGTGGACACACAGGGAGGATAAAGTTCGAGTTAATGACCCGAACGGTCTACAGTATATGGATAGGGTTGGAGATCTAATCTTGGATACACTGTGGATGCGACCCGCTTTGTATTAGATATAAACGAGGTGATCTAACTCGTTCATGTGGTTGACATGCGAGTGGAAACATCCTGTGCAATGAAATTGTACAAGACCGGACCGTGAATTATTAGACCTACTGATGTAACACCGTTAACAGTAAGGACTAATAATATCGTAGATGACCATTAGTGACTCGACCTAAATCCTGAGTGTGTTACGAACTTCTGTCTGCAGGGCTCTGTCCTTTGACTAGTACGGGTGAGAGTGGTCACATTTACTCGTCCAATATGCCTATCTTCTCACAGACAGAACCAAGTAGAGAGCTGGAAACTTAACTACGCGAGATGGAATTCACTCGTTCTCGCCTTTAGGGAAACTAGAGGGGTTGTTCCCTCAAGTACTGTCTCACGGGCTTGGACAACGGGCGCCCACCTTCTAACTTGCCCGAGAAGGGTGTTGTGTATGGTTGGACCATCACAATATGTTGTTCATTAGAGGAGAAGTGGGGACTTAAGGAACAATAGGTAGACATAGGGGTAAAACGGTTATTTGACCCAGCAGTGTCTACGAACAACCTGTGAAGGGTCGACTCATGGGCATTGGTTATATCAGTGGACACGTAATATTCTTCACTGACGGGAGTGCAACTACGGGCTATAGTGGAGTGTTACCGTAGCTAATGAATGTTGATTAACCGGGTCAAAGAGTTTGACAAGTTAATCTCGGATCATTGGAGCCCATCACTGTAGGACCATTAGGTCCCTCAGTTGGCTCAATCTTGGTTAAAAGAAGCGTTAATGTTTTGGTATAAAATTGAAGTGTTGAATTTCACTTAAAGGGCATTTATGTCATTTATATGAGATATGAATGATATAATATATAGTTTAATGTGAATGAGATTTATAATAAACTATAGGTTAGCCTAATTGTTGAATTAGGGCTAATTAGAGAAATTAGTTGAGAGAAATTAAATTGGATGTGATTCAATTTAATTAATCCACAATTATTGCAAATGAGATTTCCAATATGAGATATGAAATATCTTATATTATGTGATTATGCAAATGAGATTTGCATAACCTATGATTTTGGTAAAGTGGTAATAATGTGGAGATTTTAACTCCATGATTATTTCACTATATAATCCCTTCTTACAAGAAGGAATGTACTTCAATCTCTCATTTTTTGGACTCTCACCCAAAAAAAGAGAATTATCTCTCAATTTCTCTCAATTCTCCTCCCTCTCCAAAACCACAAGTTCCCACAAACTTTCTTCTTTCAAAAGGAAGAACAACCGAGACTCCAAGTGGTAGTGTTCGGGTTCCGTTCGTGGAGAGCATTTGTTGAGATCAAGAAGCACGCAGTGTTCGTGATCTTGGAAGAAATCCTTGAAGTTTGTCTACAACAAGTAAGTAAACTTCTTCTCGCTGTAAATTTCTTCGTTTCTATCATGTTTAACTTAGATTTAAGAGTTAGATCATTTGAACAAAATCGAGTAGCGTAATGATTCCATGACGATTCGATCGTCTTCCGTTGCGCATGGATTTTCATTCCCTTCAATTGGTATCAAACCATTTCGATGGTTCTTCATTATGTACTGTTTTTGTTAAAATAGGTGGGTAAATTGCCTTAATTTATGTGATAAATTGTTGGTTTGCAAAATGAATGTTTCGTCTTCTGGCACTAGATTAGATTTACAATTTATGTTGATGAGATCAATGTAAGGGCCCGTTGTTCTTGGGCCTTTAGTTGTAAAGAGAGTGCAACTTACACTTGTAGATCTTTAACATTAGTGTAGTAGACACGAATTGGATTATGTTCTAGAGTATCAGATAAATGGTCTATGGTATATGTATAAGGTTGGAAACCTTATTCTAGTAACACCATTGATGCGACCCACGTTGTAGTTAGAACAAATGAGGTCATCCAACTCATTCATGTGGATGACATGCGAGTCGGGGCATCGTGTATGATGAGTTCATACAAGACCAGACTGCAAATCATTAGTCTAATCAATATAACACCGTTAATAGGATAGGACTAATAATTTATAGATGATCATTAGTGATTCGACATGAATCCTGAGCAAGTTAAAAACTCTTGCTTATAGGGGTTTTTCCTTAGACTAGTATGGGTGAGAGTGGCCTGTAGCCGACTCAATATGCATAGCTTCTCAGGAACAAAACCTCGTAGGTAGTTTGGGACTTAACTCTACATGATGGATTTCACTCATTCATAGACTAAAGAATTAGATAGGTTGTTCCCTTATGACTGAGTCCAGGTCTTGAACAACGGGGCCCTGCCCTTTAAACTGACTTAAGAGAGATTGAGTTTATGGAAGAACCATAGTCTGGTTGTTCATTAGAGGATGAGTAATGCTTAAGGAGCAAGATGTAATCAAAGGGGTAAAATTGTAATTTCACTCAACTGCGATTACGAACAACCTATGAAGGGTCGACTCATGGGTAATGTTTATATCGATGGACACCATGTAATCTACAGTGAGGAGAGTGCAACTGCAAGTCTATAGTGGAGTAACTTGTAGTTAATTAATATTGTTTAACTGGATCAAAGAGTTTGATCAGTTAAACTCACATCATTGGAGGTCATGAACTGTAGGTCCATTAGATCCCTCTGTTTGCTCAACATGGTATTACTGAGGGTATAAAGTTAGGAATGAAATTGATGTGTTCAATTTCATATATAAGGTAATATATTAATTATATGTGATATAATTGATATAATATATAATTTTAATGTGAATTAAATTTATAACACACTGTATAATTATGAGAGAATGAATGAGGGATGAGATGGTAATTTTCATCCTATTTCTCCGTAAATAGTTGCATGGGATGCAACATTGAGCAAAGCCTTTTGTGTAACCTTAAAGCTCATCCCATTGAGTTCTTGGAAAAGTTCCAAGACACAACTCTCTCAAAATTCTCTACACCTCATTCTAAAGGAACTCACCTTCCTCCCTCACCTAGAGAACAACAGAGAAGATCTAGTGTTAGATTTTTACGTGTCGGGTTCGAATTGTAGAGATCGTGAGCAACACCTTGGAGAAGGAATACAAGAAGAAAATGGTTCTTCAAAGGTAAATTCACGTTGTCCTAATCTACTTAAGCATGCTTAATTATAGTTTTTATGTTCTTGATATGTATCTATGTAATAAGTGTAAGAACACGTGATTAATAATCGATTTCGTTGTGGGATTCGTTCCTTCATCCATACCCTTGAGTTTCTCTATAATTTACCAAAAGAATCTACTTGCATTGCTTATCTTATTTTCATTCATTTTAACCTTTTTAGAATTAAAACCAACTTCTACTCATTCATAAATTGACAACTCTTAAGAATAACATTAAACAACAAAAACCCATAAGCAATTTACACTTGTAAAGCATTCCAAAGCAAAAAGGTGTAAAAAACATAGAGATCTAAATCCATAAATTCCAACATATAGAAATTAGTTCATGGTTTTTAAAATAAAGGAATAAAAAATAGCCCAACATTCATAAACATCTCAAATTTAAACAATATTCACAAAACAACAACGTAGAGTCAACTTAGATAAACTCTACTAACAAGAAAGCTCAATAAAAGAGGCACAAGAAAAAGAAGAAAAAATGGCTTAAGAGGTGATGAAGACTCCTTGTTGCCCCTAATTTTCAATCTTTCTTCTCCTGCTTTTTTCTGATAGTTTCCCATCCAAGAGTGTCTCTAATCGATTAACTCCTTTCTTTCCAAATTAGGGATGATAATTCTCATTTTTAAGGAATATTCTTACTTAAACTTAGTTTTTTTTGTCTATTTTACTAGACATAACCATGATAGGGCAAGCTAAAAATACCATTCATGAGTAAAATTGTTCAAGCTTGCTAAAATTAGTGAATTATGAGAAGTTAGTGAAAAATGGAAAAAAAAAAAGCTAATCTAGTATTTTTTTTTAAGGAAAATGAGACAGAAAAAATGTAAAGGAAATTGCAGGCCGCATTTTTTTGATGTAGAATGTCCAGACCAGACCAGACATAATGTGAGGTAAATTGCGTGTTACATTGCATGAATCTACAAAAAAGGAAGGCAACGAGAGTCACAAGATTTGTACCTTGAAGTATTGATAGTCTAGATTCGTGATAGATTGATCTTCAACAATGTATGAGAATACAAACAAGAAAACCATAAATAGGAGTCGCCTATAAATACACGGAAAACCCTAGAGGCTAGGGGGAGATCGAAAAGGAGGCTACTAGCTCAATTTCTTATCCATTTTTATTCCATTTTTCTTTCGTTGATGATTTCATCACAACAGTTTCTTTTCTTTTATTTTCCAACAACCTTTTTCTCATTTCTTAGTTTGTAACGAATCCTTGGTTGATCCCTCCTTACGAAAGTATTTGAGGTAATGATTCTTAACTTACCTTGGGATTCGGAAGCCGATCAACGAAAGGATTCTCTAGATTTTTCTTGTTCTTCGTGTATTGCATTCTTAGTAAAGTCATGTATTCGAGTTTAATGTTGTCCATATTGATTTACGTTTGGATTATGTTCTGTATTGAATAAAAAGTAAGAGTTGAGGCCTTCATATATTTTCCAAATTTCAATTTCTTTATTATTCTTCCCATCGTCGTGTTTTACCTTTTAGGGTGTGTTTGGCCCATGGGTTTGGATTTGGATGGGTTTGGATTCCCCATGCTTGAAGCAAGGTGTTCCAAATCCTTGGTTTTGAAATCTATTCCCATGGGTTACAACAATACAATCACATGGGTTACAACAGTGTAATCTCATGGAATTTGTTCCATGTTTTTCTCATCCATTTGTCGACTACTTCGACAACTTCGATAAAAACTCTGGCGACCACCAACGACCATCGACAACGACAACTCCGGTAAAAACTCCGGTGACCACCGACAACGGCAACTTCGGTAAAAACTCTGACGACCATCGACAACGATAACTCCAACGACCGCACCGACGACCACTTTCGCAACAACTTCGGTGACAACTCCGACGACCACTCAACAACCACCGACAACGACAACTCCGACGATGGTACCGGCGACCACTTTGGTAACAACTCCGATGACAACTCCGACGATAACTCCGACGATAATTCCCACGACAACTCCGACGACAACTCCGACGACCACACCAGCGACTCGACTACCGCTGATGACTGCCTCCGAAAAATATTTGATTTTCCATTTCCTTTTCAATTTTTCGTTTTTCATTATCAGTGACTACTTCAAAAATAACTCCGATGACAACTCCAGCGACTACCCGACAACGACAACTACAACTACAACGACAACATCAGGGACACAACCACCGTTGACGGTTACCTCTTGCAAGCACTTGGTTTTCCATTTCCTCTTTCATTTGTCATTACCATTTTTCAGCTACCACTTCGATAACAACTCCAGCGACAACTCCGCCGACCATAGACAACGACAACTCTGACGACCACATCGACGACTAGCCACCACTGATGGTTGTCTCAACGACCTTTTCAACAACAACTCCGACGATCCGATGACCACCGACAACCAAAAATCCAACGACCACCTCGACAATCCCACCATCTCATCAACTCGACCACTCCAACAATCCAACAATTTAGTCAATTTTTTAAAAGGTTAAAATAAAACTAAAAAATGGCTAATAAACATTTTTTTATGCTACTCTCAACACCTTTGGATTTTGTGAAATTTTTATTAAAAAAAAAAACAACTTGATATTTTTTTTAATGTACACTCAAATGGCTCAATTTTATAATTTCTTTTTTAAAAGTTAGAAAAAATGAAATAATTGTTTTCTTTCGCATAAAGGCGTTTTATGTTCTTTTGTTTCATGTTAGTTGCAACACTTTTGGACGATGTATCTGTATGTTTAAACTCGTGGTAGGGGTGTTCAAAAAACTACCTAAATTGAAAGCTTAATGGTAAAATTACTTAAAAAATTGATCCATGTTAGACATTAACTTCTACAATTCACATAAGATCAATTACAAAAACTTGAAAGGAATAAAATAGCTAAAAGAAAAAAGGTGAAACAAAGTTGTACCAAACCTAGAGTTCAGAAAACTACGCCCAAGACACAGCTCTCTGATTCCCAGGCTTTAGAACACTGCACCCCAAACAAAGTTTTCTAATTCCCAGACTTCAGAAGACTGCACCCCAAACACAATTTTCTGATTCTCAGGCTTCAGAACCCCTCAGGATAAACCCTACAGGCTTTTGATTCCCAGAATTCTGATTCCGAACCTGCGCCACAAACAACCCCTTATTGAAACATGACTTTACGTTTCCAACAAGCAAGATAATATTCTTGTTCATTTTAACCACGAGCTACATCTTCTTTGGGGCTTCATGTTGTGAATGCCCTAGAAGAGAGATTCCAAGCTCAAATTAGCATGGTAGTTGTGTTGGCAACAAACTCTAAGTTTGTTTTTATTGAATATTATTTGGGCAACTCAAGCATATCACTAGGATTTTCCCTTAAGCACGAACTTGATACTGAAATGGTCAAGGGACAACAAATCTCATAAAACCAACGGAGGAAAGGACTGTGGGCGAGACTCCGAAATCAAGATTGTTGTGTGCGGGAACTATCTAAGCTCAATTGGCCACAAACATGTAGGTCTAATTTCTTAGCTTCCTAAAGGGTTTGGAAGAAAAATCGAATAGGAATCGAACGCGATTTACTTAGATTTAGAATTACTGACACAATTGCTACCGTATTTTTGGTTGCATCTTCTCCAAGGGGCAAAGGCTACTTGAATTCCCTTATTTCATCTCATTGTTTTTCTTTAAATATTAGTAACATTGTTTTATCACCCAAAACAATTTTAAAAACGTTACTACCATACTTACATCATCATAGTAAATCTTGTTTTCTCGAAGTGACTTTGTGGAACCCGTTTCCTATGGGTTCGATACTCTAGAGTTCTCCAGTTTATTACTTCGATCACATGCACTTGTGTGTTGCATAATGATCAAGTTTTTGGCGTTGTTGTTGGGGAACAACATTTTTATAAGTATATTTCGGCTACAAGAATTGTGAGTAAGATTGCAGGCTGCAATTGCAACTGCAATTTAACTTTCTCTCAGACCCTATCTGAAATTGCAGGCACAATTGAAGGTTGCGTTGGTGCATGCAAAGAGTGTTTTCTCTCTTGGAGCTAGACACCAAGATCGAAAGAACCTTCCACCAACGCCGTATACAACAGAAGGAAGAAAAAATATTTGAATGCGAAATTTGAATAGGAAAATTGTGAAAAGACTCTTGCAGGAAGTACATACGGATCCACCCATCATGGACCCACAAGAAAATCAAGCAAATGGAGGAAACCAACAGAATGCGAACAACATACCTCCACAAAATTCCATATTCATCACATAATAAAGGGATAACTTAATAAGAGATGATTCAACAACCACTTTTAAAAATTTAAATACAGGAATTGCATAACCTAGAATCGAGGCAAATCAGTTCGAGCTCAAACCATTGATGTTTCACATGCTGCAATGGGACAATTTGCAGAACTCCCTAATCAAGACCCTCACAAACATATCAAGATATTTTTTCGAATTTGCAATTCATTCAAAATTATTGGGGTGTCAATGAAACATTGAGGCTGAAATTATTTCCCTTTTTTTCAAGGGAAATGCTGAAGCATGGTTAGACTATTTTCCTCTAGAATCCATCAGAACGTGCGACGTGTTAGCAAAAAAGTTTCTCATAAAGTACTTCCCACCAGGAAAATGACCAGATCAGGGAAGAGATAATCACATTCAAACAAGTAATGAACGAAGGACTTGACATTACCTGGGAGTGTTTCATGAAATTAGTTTGAAACTGCCCACACCATTGATTGTCAGCATGTCTCCTAATCGAACACCTCGACAATGGGTTGACACATGCATCAAAGACATTAGTAAATGTCTCAACCAATGGATCACTACTAAGCAAAACAGTGAATGAGGCCAATGAAATTCTTGATGCTATAATTTCAAATAATAGTTAATAGGGAGAAGATAACTCACACAACGCTAGGAATATTGCAGGAGTACATAAAGTGCATGCAATAAGTGCACAAATTTCTTCTATGAACAATACACTGAAGAATATGGCATTATGAAACTAAGCAATAATTTTTTCTATACATCACACTCTTAACCCTAGTCCATCTCGTGTCTATTGTAATGATAATCATCTCTTTGAAAATTGTCCTTAAAACCCTGCCTCTGTGTATTATGTAGGAGAAAATAGATCGAACCCGTACTCTTCTTGGAATTAACAAGGAGAAGGAAATTCCACTCAAAGTCAATATACAAAACAAGGAATGTCGCCAAGGTTTAACAATCAACATCAACAACATTAGACAAAAAAGAATGCAAACCCAATACAAAAACAATTAGGAGGACAAGGTTCAACATTCGAAAACCTAATGAAGGAATTCATGGAAAAAAAGCGACGCAACCATCTGAAACTTAGCAGCAGCATCACGTATTTTGGAAATATAGGTTGGATAGCTAGGAAATGAAATGAAAAACAAACCGCAAGGGAAGTTACCTAGCACCATAGAAAATCCACAATGAAAAGAACAGTAACATTGTAAGGCAATAACATTGAGGAGTGGAACGAATTACTAAGGTCTAGAGATGCCCATGGAACAAGAAGGCTCGATGGCAGTTGTGAAAGACGAAGAAGGAAGGAAGGGTGGCAGAAAACAGAATGAACAATAGTTAAGCATAGATAAAGTAGGTGATGTGATAGAAGGGAGAATCACTAGGCACATAGAACAAGAAAAGAAGAGCAAAACAACAAAAGAACATATATCCACTCAGAAGTATAGCCCACCACCCCCATTTCCTCAAATCTGTAAGAAAAACAACTTAGGATGCATAGTTTAACGAGTTCCTATACATCCTTAAGCAACTCCACATCAATATCTCATTGGTGGAGGCGCTTGAGCAAATGTCTAATTATGTTAAGTTCCTGAATGGTATCTTAACCAATAAGTGCAGGCTAGGAGAATTTAAAAGTGTGGCACTTACAGAGAATTACAATGCCCTCGTAACCAATTAGATACCACCAAAACTATGAGATCCGGGAAGTTTCAGAATACCTTGCATGATTGGGAGCACAGATGTAGGAAGAGCACTTTGCAACTTTGGAACAAACATCAACTTAATGCCACTACCAATGTTCAGAAGATCAGGAATCGGAGAAGCCAGACTTACAACAGTGACATTAAAACTTGTGGATAGGTCAATAGTTCGACCAACAAGGAAGATCGAAGATAGTGGTCGAACTATTGATCGAATACCTTGCATGAATGGGAGCACAGATGTAGGAAAAGAACTTTGCCACTTGGGATCAAACACCAACTTCATGCCACTATCAATATTCAGAAGATTGGGAATCAAAGAAGCAAGACCTACAATATTGACATTTACACTAGTGGATAGGTCAATAGCTCGACCAACAGGGAAGATCGAAGATGTGTTGGTGAAAGTAGATAAGTTTGTATTCCCTGCAGACTTTACTAACCTAGATTGTGAGGCGAACATTGATTGATGTGCAAAAGGGAGAACTCACTATCAGAGTTAATGACCAGTAAAAAACCTTCGACATTCTCAATGCATTAAGATATGTCGGGGATTTGGAAGAATGTCAAGAATTGAGATTGTAGATTCTTTGCAGATTCACGAGTTTTAGAAAAACCTATAAGGGAGAACTCACTATGAGAGTTAATGACTAGCAAATAACCATCGACATTCTCAATGCATTAAGATATCCCGGGGATTTGGATGAATGTCAAGAATTGAGATTATAGATTCGTTGCAGATTCACGAGTTCCATGAAAACCTATTAGGGGAAGAAAGAGAATAGAAGAGACTGATGATGAAGATATAATGAGCCAGGATGAACTTAGACAAATCTCTTACATCAGTCCTTTAAGGGATGCAGAAGAAAAAATAAGTCAGATCATGCCATCTATAGTGGAACCACCGAGCCAGGAGCTCAAACCCTTACCACCCCACTTAAAATACAGTTTCTTGAAGGAGGTGTAAAGTTACCGGTGATCATTTCTTCTACACTAACTAATCAAGATGAAATTTCTCTTTCGCAGGTTCTTCCACGTCACAAGAAGGCAATAGGTTGGGTGATTGCCGACATTTAGGGAATCCACCCATCTTTCTACATGAATAAAATTAATCTTGAAGAAAGAGCAAAGAACTCAGCGGAAAGTTAGAGCAGGATGAACCCTTTTATGAAGGAGGTAGTCCGAAAAGAAATTATAAAATGGAACGATGCACGAATCATCTATCAAATTGTAGACAGTAATTGGGTAAGTCCAATGCAACGTGTACACAAGAAAGGTTGAATGACCATGGTTCAAAACGAGAAGAATGAACTCATCCCAACACGAACGCTGACTTGATGGAGAATATGCATAGACTATCACTCGATTGAACAAAGCTACCAGGAAGGACCATTTTCCGCTACCATTCATCGATCAAAGGTTGGATTTCTTGGTAGGAAAATAATATTATTGCTTTTCAGATGGTTACTCGGGGTACAACAAGACAACGATTTCACCGGTAGATCAAGATAAGACAACCTTCACCTGCCCATACGGGACATTTGCATTTCTAAGAATGCCATTTAGATTATGCAATGCACCAACAACAATCCAAAGATGTATGATTACAATATTATCCGACATGGTGGAGAGGACAGTAGAGAACTTCATGGATGTCTTCTCGGTATTCGGAAAAACATACAAAGACTGCCTTGATAATCTTGAACATGATCCATGTAGGTGTGAGGAAACAAATCTGGTTCAAAACTGAGAGAAATGTCATTCATGGTACGCAAATGAATAGTGCTAGGACATCGAATCTCCAAGAAAGGAATCAAAGTAGATAAGGCAAAGGTAGAGTTGATCTCAACCACAAAAATAAGATAAAGAGATTCGGTGTCTCCTAGGACATGTAGGATTCTATCGATTTTTATCAGGAATGTCTCCCTGATTTCCAAACCCTTATGTACCGTACCTGAAAAAGATCGACCATTTGTGTTTGTTTAAGAATGCACCACTGCTTTTGAATTGTTGAAAAAAGTTCTCAGCTTTGCACCTATCATGTTTGAACCAAAATAGACAAAGCCCTTCAAAGTGATGCGTGATGTCAACAACTTGGCAGTAGGAGCGGTGTTGACACAAAGAAGTGATAAAATCATCCAACCCATCTACTATCCTAGTAGGACGTTGAACGAACAATAGGACAATTACACTGCTACAGAAAAGGAACTCTTAGCAGTTGTCTCTGCCTTCAAAAAGTTCAGATCTTATTTGGTGGTAAGAAAAGTGGTAGTTCATATTGATCACTCAACTTTAAAATATCTATTGTCAAAAAAGGATGCAAAACCAATATGGATCAGATGGATCTTGTTGCTTCAAGAATTAAACTTAGAGATCCATAACAGAAAGGGAAAGAAAAATCAAGTTGTTGACCACATGTCCAGATTAGAAGAAGAAGGATGAAGGTCAGAGTTGAAAGATATTCATGACGAGTTTGCTGTTGCGATGTTATTAGCAATAGGGATAAGTTCAACCCCATGGCAAAAATAAACATAAATAAATCCTCCAAAAATTTGAATTAGGGCTTAGTGGCATAAAAACTTATTGTGGCAGCATCCAATTGGTCTAGCTAGAGCTAGCTGACAGATTCAATAAATGAGGTGGCTTCCACGTTCTCCTTTGACTTCACTTTCCAACTGGCTTCTTAAGACCAAGCCAATGCTTAAGCATTCCTTGCAATTCTTTTCTCCAACCATTTGAACCGTGCTGGGACCTTGAAGATGTTCCAACATACTAGACGATTCCTTTTTCTCAATACAAATGTTCCAACATTCCGTTTAGCTCTTCATCACTTTGGTCATTATGTTGCAACAATACCTTCTTGAAAGATTACAATAACACAAATCAGTAAAAAATTTCACTTAGAGCAACAACAATATGACTTCTGTTATTCAAACGATTTTTTTACTCTAATGACTGGATAACAACTTCTTGCTAAAAAAAAAAATAAAACTTTACTCATAGAGACACAACTCACTCCAATTCATCTAATTAATAGCTCTCATTTGCAGAGTTATCAGGTAGCAAGGGACTTAACCTAGCAAGATGGAATTCACCCCTTCCCAACATAAGGAATTAGATGAGTGTCCCCTTCAGCAGTGCCTCCGGGACTTGAACAAAGGGGCTTACCCTCTCACTGGCCCGAGAGGGGATTCTATTTATTTCTTGGACAATAAATGTTTGTTCATTGGAGGAGCACTGGTACTTAAGGCCATAGTCGTAACACATAGGTAAAATGTTATTTTGACTCAGCTGGTGTTACGAACACTCGTAATGGACTAACTTTCTGTAATTGGTGTTTATCCATTGACACAGAAAAAACATCTGTAGTGACAAGAGTGCAGTTTGGGTCTTTAGTGGAGTGTACCTGTAGTTAACGAATGACGATTAAGCAATTAATGAGACTAGTGAATTAATCTTGTATAGTTGGAGTTTTTGATATGTAGGCCCATTAGGTCCATTTCCTAGATCGTGGAGGGTTCTAAGATTGCTAGATATTAATTGGAATTTGAAATGTTCAAAATCACTTTGGGAATGAATTTAATGTATGAAGATACATTATAATATAAAAATTTTATGTTGGTTAAAACTTTATTATATAAATCTAGTTTTGAATATGATTCAAAATTAATTTCAGAGCGAATTAAATATTTGAAAGGGTTCAAATATTATTTTAATTTGAATAAGATTAGTATTAAAAAATATAGATTAAATTTTAATGCACATAAGATGTACATTCGAACTATTGGTTAAAGGAGAATGGGTAAATGTGATTTAATCCTAATAACGTAAATTAAATATGTGATGTCTAATTTATAAATTAATTAAATACATATGATTTAAATGGTAATTAAAATTAATTGATTAATGGTTAATTAAATTAAATAATTTATTTATTTTTAATTTTATCAAAATTAATATTAAAATTAAAGGAATGTGCATTACGCACTTTCCACTTTCCCCAATCTCCCAATTGTCTCTTCCATCCTTCTATTTAAAAAATATAAGGGAGTTGGGGAGAACATGGTTGAATGTTACTTGAAAATCGGGATTTTTATTTCAAATTCTCTTTCTGAGTTCCCAAAGAGATTTAGATAGGGTTCCCAAAAAACAACAATTTTAGAATTTAGAGAATATAGAGTTTTTTCTTCGGTAGAGTTCTATTTCATCTTCAAAAAGGAGTTTTGGATTTTCGTTGTTTGCGTGAACAAATGAGTTTTATTGCAGTACACGTTCCAGAAGCAAAAATGAAAAAACTTTAGTTGTTTTAAAAAACTTCAGTTCTCTGTTTATCATGCATGCTTTAATTTCTTATCGTTATTTTACCCAATGTACTAGTATTTTGATTTTCCAAATGAAAAATGGGTTTTAATGATCAAATTGGGTTCCAATGTGCACTTGTTTCTTCGAAACCTAACAGTCTAAACATTTCCAGCAACGATCCCATGATCGCCTAGGCGGTGACCATGCTCTTGAGTTTTTTAGCCAAAATATCGGATATATTGGCTAAGATGTAGACCTTTGCCTTGTCATTGGCCTCAATCCATCAATCGCACGCGTCATGAACACTTTGAGGTGCGATTGAGCTTGACAACTGAGGACATTCCTCAATGAGTATGAACTTTAGATCGTCCACTACCAAAAATCGTGTTAAGATTATTTTTCCATGTTGGATAATTGTCCCAGATTCATGTTTTCGAACATAGTAAGGAAATTGTCGAGTTAGACATTTTGCTGCAAAAATAAATTTCTTGTATAAGTTACTCGCAAAAATATTAGTTTTAATCCAATCAATTTTTAAAAAATTAAATATTGATCCCTAGGTCAAAATAATTTGCAACGATACCTCAAATGTTTAAAATAACCTACCACCTAAGGGTAGTCAAATAATACCTCCTCTGGGACGAGACTATCTCGACCAAACCCTATTACCAAAACAACTCTGATTCCTATAGGTCTTAGTTACCATCTTTCGGTCTGGATGCATTGACTCTTAATGTATCCTGTAATAACACTCTTATTTTAGATTCAAGAGTCCCCATCAAACAAAACCTGCCAAAGGATGATTAAGTTGGAAAACAAACTAAGGCAACCCTATCCCTTTCAGGAGTTTACGTTGTTTTGACTCGTATGATTAGGCCCTTCAATGGGTTCGTCTGCTCATGGGAAAACATGCAGGCATATCATAAGAGTCTCTCGGTGCAAACCAATTGGGGAGACCGTTGCCTCGTTGACATAAGTCATGCTCCAACTTGCGATAAGTATTCTCTCCATTCACCTTGTTCTTGACCAATACAAACACCATCTGAAAGGGGGACACTCGTGTTTGCGACATGAGGCTGAGTATGGATCTCACGGTGTGTACTTAACAGAGATTTATCGGTGGAAAATTAGACTTATCATATCCACCTATTTTCTCGCACTCATTACTTTATAATCAGGGATTTGACTTAGATAAATCTAGTAATAATTTACCTAAGTCTACCAATATGACATTTATACAAAAACTACCTTAGTCTATTAACCTTTTAATAAACTGAGGTCTGATAGCACACAAAATGTGCTATCCATAGGCTTAAATTGTGTTAGTTTTATGATAATTTAAGGGCCTTAACGTATTTAATTTGTTGAAATTCAGGTTAATAAGCAATATGAGAATGGATGGAGAATTATGGGGAAAAAGGAGCCAAAATTGACATTAAATGGAAGAAGCAAGGTCAAAACAAGCCATCAAATCTGAGGAGATGGTGTTGCAACGCCATTCAGGGCGTTGCAACGCTTTGTGTGCAACCATCTACTATGGAAGCACTTACCGATGGCGTTGCAACGCTGCTTTGCAGCATTGCAACGCCCCACATGCAGCAGCTACGTCTTGAAGAACCGTGACGATGGCAGAAGACACGCGAGGTAGCGCCGCGGTAACGCTGTCCTCGCGTTGCAACGCTACTTCCGATAAGAAAAGGCGCGCGAGGTTTGCAAATACGTTAACGTTGTCCTCGGCTTTGCAACGCTGCCTGATATTTTCCTTTTATAGTTTATTCGCTACGGCACGGCGTTACAACGTCATACCCAGCGTTGCACCTATTTTCTCGCACTCATTACTTTATAATCAGGGATTTGACTTAGATAAATCTAGTAATAATTTACCTAAGTCTACCAATATGACATTTATACAAAAATTACCTTAGTCTATTAACCTTTTAATAAATCGAGGTCCGATAGCACACAAAATGTGCTATCCATAGAAACTTAAATTGTGTTAGTTTTATGATAATTTAAGGGCCTTAACGTATTTAATTTGTTGAAATTCAGGTTAATAAGCAATATGAGAATGGATGGAGAATTATGGGGAAAAAGGAGCCAAAATTGACATTAAATGGAAGAAGCAAGGTCAAAACAAGCCATCAAATCTGAGGAGATGGTGTTGCAACGCCATTCAGGTATGCTAGCAACGCTTTGTGTGCAACCATCTACTATGGAAGCACTTACGATGGCGTTGCAGCGCAACGCTGCGCGCGATTGCAACGCCCCACATGCAGCAGCTACGTCTTGAAGAACCGTGACGATGGCAGAAGACACGCGAGGGTAGCAGCGTTGCAACGCTGTCCTCAGCGTTGCAACGCTACTTCGATAAGAAAAGGCGCGCGAGGTTTGCAGCGTTGCAACGTTGTCCTCGGCTTTGCAACGCTGCCTGATATTTTCCTTTTATAGTTTATTCGCTACGGCACGGCGTTACAACGTCATACCCAGCGTTGCAACGCCGTCCTATTGATATAAAAAGGAAAATATGAATCTTGGATGGGAGAGTCGTTTTGGAGAGAATTGGACACCATTGTTAGAGATATTTTTGAGAGATTGTAAGAAGATTTTGGAGATATTTCAGGAAGGAGACTTTTTGGAGCTCGGGGTTCGTGATAGGTGCCGGGATCGTTGCCGTTCACGCCACGATAGTTCTTTCTTCGTTCTTTTCACTTTTATTGTTGAACTATGGTTTTATATTTGAGTTTAGTAGGATTTATAGTGGACATGAGAAGCTAAACTTGTTATCTTAGGGATAGATGTAGCCTTTTAATTATGTTATTTTGTTGAATTGATTGCCTTTGGTTTATTGTAATGCTCTTATTCATGCAATTGCATCCCTAATGCTCATAGACTCTTGATCACGGTTTATTCGTTCTTAGGTCTGAATTTATTCTTGAGAAAGATATTTTAGATCTGATCTCTTTTGCATGACTGATAGTTACTTTGACATGAGAATGATTGAAGTGCTATTAGAAACCCATAAGAATTGAACATAGTGCCATGTTTGATTTAGGTTGAACAGAGATGTTTAATTCTATGTCTTGCATGAGATTCACTTGCCTCGAGTGAGGTTATTTGTTATCTTAGTTTCTTGGTTTATAAAAGCAGTGCAATAAGCCATTAGCATGATCTCAATAAAATAGTTAATTAATTGGTGAAATCTAGTCCCTAAGATATTCGTCTCTCCTGATTGTTCTCAACTTTCACTCTTGATGTTGTGTTTTCACCTCAATTTAAAATCTAATTTTGTAGATAAAATTGAGTGGTGTTATTGATAGGAATTAATTGAATTAAATACCTAATCCTGTGGACGATACTCGTACTCAAATTCACTATATTAAAACTTGACCCGTACACTTTTGGTATTGCAAAATTTACGCAACACGTTTTTGGCACCGTTGCCGGAGATTGGCGTTTATATAATTCTTTTGATACTATTAAGAAGTCACTTAGTTTTAATCTAGAGTTTGTGTTTCTTTTTTATGTTTGTTTTTGTTATTTTTTTGTTTTTTGTGATTTTGTGTTAAGTTGTGTGTTTCTTTTAGTTTTGTGTTTTTGTTTTTGTTTTAAATTTTCTATTTTTATGTGTTGTGTGTTATATGCGAAGTAACTCAAAAATTGATCTAGTTTCTTTTGATCCTGAAGTTGACAGAACTTTCAGAACGAAGCTTAAGGAGACTAAGTATAAGGTCAGAAGCATAGAGGAGCAACAGGGAGAGTATAAGCCCATCAGAGAGCACTTACAGCCTACTTTTGCTGGAAACAAATATGGAATTATTTATGCTCCTATTAAAGCTAATAATTTTGAGATAAAGACAGGTCTCATCCAGATTGTTCGTTAAAATGCATTCAGAGGACATGCCACTAAGGATCCCAATCTGCATCTGAGATCCTTTGTTGAAATCTGTGGCACGGTAAAAATTAATGGTGTGTCTCCTGATGCTATTCACTTACGATTGTTTCATTTTTCTCTGTAGGATAAGGCAAAATTATGGTTGGAGTCCTTACCCTCTGGTAGTATTAGCACTTGGGAGGAATTAGCCCAGGCATTCTTGGCTAAATACTTCCCACCTGCCAAATGTTTGAGGCTTGGGAAAGATACAAAGATTTACTTAGAAAATGCCCACAACATGGTTATCCTGACTGGTTACAAATTCAATTATTTTATAATGAATTATTTGGAAATAATAAATCTCTTTTGGATGCAGCTGCTGGGGGATCAATATTTTCAAAGTCTGCAGAGGATGCTCGTACTTTGCTGGAGGAGATGGCGGCCACTAGTTATAACTGGCACTCTGAAAGATCAACTGCAAAAACTGTGGCAGGGATGTACGAGATAGATGAGATAAGTTCCATCAAGTTCCATATGGCTTCCCTAACTAGTGCTTTGAATAAACTTGCAGTGCAGTAACGGTGAATCCATAGTCTGCTTGCGGCATTAACTAACAAACTTGCAGGTGTTGAAGGTCTGGAACCTGAGCAGGCGCAATATGTCAACACCAGAGCTATGGGTACCGTGGAAATCAGAATCAAAATCAGTTGCCCAATCATTATCATCCAGGATTGCGCAATCATGAAAATTTTTCTTATGCTAATCAGAAGAATGTTCTGCAGCCTCCTCCAGGTTATGCATCTACATCTACAACTGAGGGAAAACCATCTCTAGAGGACATGATGAGTTCATTCATCACTGAATCAAGGAATCGAACCCACCAGTTGGAAAATGCAGTGCTAAGATTGAGCAATACAGTGAATTCACATGGAGCAGTCATTAAGAACATAGAGGTACAAATTAGTCAGATGGCAACCACCCTAAACACGCTGCAGAAAGGTAAATTCCCTAGTGACACTGAGGTGAATCCTAGGGAACAGTGCAACGCTGTGACCCTAAGAAGTGGTAAGGAGCTTGCTGAAACAAAAAAGGTAAACTCTGAAGAGCAGCTCAATTCTGATGCAAAGAAGGATACAAAGGTAGTGGTAGAGGAAGCGAGCACATCGAAAGAAATAGAGAAGATTTCTGATTCCTCTATTCCTATTGTTCCTAACTCAATTCTTTATCCTCAACGCTTTCAAAACAAAAAAAACTGACTCTGATTTTGCTAAATTTCTTGATATGTTTAAGAAACTGCACATTAACATTCCTTTTGCAGATGCCTTGGAACAAATGCCAAAATATGCTAAGTTCGTGAAGGAAGTCATGTCCAGAAAGAAGAAGTTTGACAAATATGACACAGTTAATCTCACTGAAGAATGCAGTGTTGTACTCCAGAGGAAACTACCACAAAAATTAAAAGACCCAGGGAGTTTTACTATCCCTTGCAATATTGGGAGTATTTTTGTTGATAAAGCTTTATGTGATCTAGGAGCCTGTATTAATTTGATGCCTTTATCTGTTTACAGGAAACTAGGTCTTGGGGAGGTTCAACCTACAACCATCTCACTACAGTTGGAGGACCGTTCTATCAAATATCCCAGAGGTATTGTAGAAGATGTGTTGGTCAAAGTTGAACAGTTTATTTTCCCTGCAGATTTTGTGGTCCTGGATATGGAGGAAGATTCTGAGATCCCAATTATTTTGGGGCGACCTTTCCTGGCCAGTGGAAGAGAATTGATAGATGTGCAGGATGGTAAGTTAACTCTAAGGGTTAGTGAAGACAAGGTTGTATTTGACATTTTTCGATCCTTGAAGTACCCTGATAAGGTAAGTACCTGTCACATGATCGATATTCTGGATAATGTTGTGAATACACATAGAGAGCTAGTTTTATCTAGTGATACCTTAGAGACTTGTATGACAAATTCAATGGTAGATCAGTTAGAAATTTTGGATCATGAAGTTACTTATTGTAATGAATCACCGAATCCATTACCTAAACTTCAATATGAACAATTGTCACAACTGCATGTCACTAAGGTAGAAGAAACAAAACCTCCTATTCTAGAGTTGAAACAATTACTTAAACATCTGCATTACACTTTCTTAGGAAATTTATCTACATATCCTGTGATTATTTATGCCTTATTTGGTTATTTGATCTTTGTAGTTTTTTTTGTTTTCAGATGTGAAAGAAGAAAAAAAAATAATAATAATTATAAAAAACGGTCAAGCTGAAAGACATTAAAGAAAGCGCTGAACGGGAGGCAACCCGTTATATTTTCAATTCATTTATTTTAATTTAATTTAATTTTATTTAATTTAATTTTTTTATTATTTTATCTTTTATTAGTTGGTTGACATTTTTTGTTTTCTGTTTTCAGGTAAAAAAATAAAAAATCGAAACGCCGTCGCAGCGCTTATCCAAGCGTTGCAACCCTTGCGCTGGCGTTGCAACGCTGCGCACTGTATCAGGCACGCGACCCGTGAGGACATCGTTGCAACGCTGCGCACTGTATGCTTATGCTTAACATAATGTGATATTTTAATCTAAATGACATACATTATGCAAATTAAATTACATACAACAATTTCATAAAATAAATAGCAAAAATATACTACATTTTGACACCCTAAAATTAATTAAGATTAATATAATCAAATTATATTAATTATAATTAACAAAAATTTAAATAAATAATGAAATAAATAATTAAAAATTTTAAAAATGAAAAACAAAAATCGCTCTCGCACATTGGCACTCCTGCGAGACTCGCGCACCATGTGTCACACCCCCTCGCAATTTACTTGCCTAACCCAGGAAGAGATGCAAAGATAGAGAAAACTAACCCTCTTTTTGGTTCTCCCTGTCTATCCCAAAACTTAACATAACATTAAACGCAACACAGCACGTTTGAACAAGCATGATTGAACACTGAAACACACATATGAGCAAGACACATTCACTTCTAGTTCTATATTCTTTAACAAATCATACAACTTTCAAGTTTCTTACAAACCAAGTAACATGCTTTTACTGCAAACTATATACATAAGAAAATGTGTATACAAAGAGCTAAAATGACGTAGTGGCAAACAGGTCTTGACAAGGCTAAGCACCAAGAACTCGTCTGCTACTTGTTAAGAGTAAACATATTGAAAACATGAGTTGGGAAGCCCAGTGATTGTCTATTTTTAAAACATTATAAGCTCAGAGGTGAAGCATAATGATTGTCAAGCTATAAGTAGAGATAACTTAACACTTATTTGTAAACACTATCAAGCCATGCTACGAATTTACAAGTTTAAGTCACCACATTACGTATACATAGGAACTCATAATGTAGTACTATAATGAATAATAGACATATCAAAGCGTAGAAGCTCATAACAATAAAACTCATGGTATGATACCGCTTTCGAACCTTAGTGGTATACCAACAACGTTCATACCTCTCTCACGTGTACGTGGAATGCGATTGGGCATTTTGGTTTTTCCTAATACCTTCTCTATGTCCTTCAGTATTAGGGGCAAACCATTTACTACCCGAATACCTTCTCATTGTCCTTCAGTATCGGGAAATCATGATTCCTCCCTCACAAGTCCCTTCCCAATGTCCTTCAGTACTGAGGGTTAACAACATACAGGGGCATACTTTGTTTACCATGGAAATCATGTTTTGAAAACACATACAATAAATTCTCGACATTTGCATATTTCGATTGTAAACATGTTTTCATGTTGATTTACACAAGGCATTCTCTAGAGGAAATCATACTTCCATAATTTAGTTTCCATACTTGAGTTTATAGTTACAAACTAATTCAAAACATGCTTAAGTTCCATCAAGGACACTATATTAAAAACTCCATGAAACTATAGAAAAGTAATTCAAACATGAGTCAACGATCAACATTTATGCTTTTAAAGAAAAACAAAGGTCAAGTATATTTCTAAATAGAGTCACTCACAGACATCAAAACGATTCCAAGGATTATAAGTTATTCCTATCTTCGTTTTCCCTAAAAATGAAATTAATAGCATTAATTCCTTTCCTTATTCACCTTAAAAACAGATCTAATTCAGTCTCATAACTCAATTCATAATAACCATACACACTTGGTTATAAGGTATATAGAAATGGAAGCACACCTCCTTCAATCTCTTGCTAGCAGCTTTTTCCTTACACCTAAATTTCCAGGTTCAAATTTCAGCTTGGGTTCCTCAAAATTTAGCAAAACAACCCCCTAATATTTTTTAATAAAACTCAAGTACAATATCTAAGCCTACTTACCACGAAATTTCAGTTTCTAATTCCTCCTCAACAGCTCAATAGAAACTGATTTCTTCACACTCTTTTGCTACCCGAGAACGGTGAACACCTCTCGATTTTCCATAATTTTCACGTAATTCCCCTTCGTATTTTCAAAATAGCAAACCACTTTCGTATTCTACACTCAATTTGAGAGATTTGGACTCAAAAAAACATCGAAATTGGTTTAGTAAATTAAAAGATATGTTTGTTTGAAGTTGATCCTTTTTTCCAACAACTTGCATTTTTTATTAAGAATTGGACAACACCTACTTGCCAAACTCAAATCCGAGGCTTCATATTCTTTGGCCTGCTCCTACTTCCGTATTTACATCATAATCCCTTTTTTAAAAACACAAAATAAGTAAATAAATCCACCTAAAACAATTAGCCAACTTTACCTATGTTTCTTAAAAATAAGAACTTTTCATTCAATACATAATGCACCTAAAATTTACCCAATTTCTTAATGATCTTAACTGACTTCAATTGTACTCTTAATATGCTTAGTTCAATGGCTTACCTACCTCCTTATAGTGCTTTATACACATTATAGTCCACAATTCGAAATATTCTCAAATTCAATCACGACATCATTTAGTGCAACCTATATCATTTTGCATACGTCAAAACATCATGTATAAGTGTAAAATGATTAAAAGAGAGTTTAGGGCTAACAATTTACTACCCCCTTAGAAGGAACTTCGCCCTCGACATTCAGCAACATCATCTGCTTAGGAAAAGTCGTGGGTTCTTTTCTTCCATTCGGTCTTCGCTTTCCCATGTTGCTTCCTCGACCTCGTGATTTATCCATATTACCTTTACTAATTGTATCGTCTTGTTCCTAAGTACCTGTACTTGTAGAGGTTCTTCCTCATAGGATAGATTCTCCTTAAGTTGTATTTGTTCGGCCTTGAGCACATGTGATGGGTTGGAAATGTATTTCCTCAACATTGATACAAGGACAACATTATGTACCCAATATATATCTATAGCTAAGGCTAATTAGTAAGTTGATGGCCCTACACATTCCAGAATCATGTAAGGCCCTATATATATTCGGTTCAACTTCCCTTTCCTTCCGAATTGTAAAATACCCTTCCATGGTGACAAACAGAAGAAAACTTTGTCTCCGATTTGGAATTCTAATTCTCTCCTTCTCTTTTCATCGTCGCTCTTTTGTCTATCTTGCACTGTCTTCAGTCTTTCCCTGATGAACTTAACATTCTCAGACGTAACTTGGGCCAACTCTGGCCCTATTAGCTTTCATTCTCTTACCTCACCCCAGCAAAGAGGAGTTCTGCATTTTCTTCCATACAATGCTTCATACGTGTCATTCTGTTGCTAGAATGATAATTGTTATTGTATGCAAATCCATCAACGATATATAAGTCTCCCAACTTCGTTTGTACTGCAACACGCATGCATGAACCATGTCCTCGAGGGTCTGGATGGTCATTTATGACTGACCATCAGTATGTGGATGAAATGTCGTACTAAAGTGTAGTTTAGTTCCCAAGGCCTCTTGAAGGCTCGGCAAAAACTTAGAAGTGAACCTCGAGTTCCTATCTGACAAAATTGATACTGGGGCTCCTTCTTGGCATACAATCATGTCACCATACATTTTAGCCAGTTTATCTATGGTGGAAGTGACCATAATCGTAAAAATTGAGCAGTCTTGGTCAGTCTATCAACTTTCAACCATATTCCATCATAACCGCTCGGTGTTCGAGGAAGTCCAAAAAGAAAATCCATTGTTACATGCTCCCACTTCCATTTATGTCCTGACCACCAATAATGGCTCTTCAATATTCGATACATCTTTGTCCCTCCCAGATGCATCACATAAGTTCAACTATGTGCTTCCTCCAGTATTGCGTTTCTCAAAGTTTCATCTCTAGGTAGACAAAACCTATCGCACTTCATCAACGCACCATAACGCCTTACTTTGTAATCTACTCTCTACTTCAAGTTCACTTCTTCTATCAATTTCTTTAGGGCAGGGTCTCTAGCTTGAGTTGAGATAACATCATTAATTAAGGTACGACTTACCTGAAGATGAGCTAACAAATTTCCTTTTTCCCCAACTTACACTTATGCATTAGAACTTTTGAGTTCCTCAAACAGAGCCACCCCAAAAGCATTAAGTGAACTCTTAGGTTGCTTCGACTTCAACTTGAGTGTGTCAGCTACAACATTAGCCTTCCTCGGGCGATATTCGATCGTACAATCATAGTCTTTTATAAACTCGAGCCACCTCCACTGCCTCAAATTCAACTCCTTCTACTCAAAGATATATTTTAAACTTTTATTGTCTGTGTAGATATGATATTTCTGAAAAAACAGATAATGCCTACAAATCTTTAAAGCTAACACAACTACTGCGAGCTCCAGATCATGAGTAGGATAGTTACACTCATGCTTTTTAAGTTGTCTTGTAAGCGATCACTTTCCCATCCTACATAAGTACACATCCAAGGCCTGATTTGATGCATCACAGTAAACCTCAAACTCTTTTTCTGTGGTGGGTAGAGTTAATACCGATGTTGTCACAAGTCTAGTCTTTAACTCTTGAAAACTTTTTCCACACTCTTCACTCCACTCGAACTTTCTATTCGTCATTGTCAAATTTGTTAATGGAACAACTATCTTCGAAAACCTCTCGATAAAACGTCGATAGTATCTTACAAGTCCCAAAAAACTACGGATTTCCAATATTGAAGTGGGTTGTTCCCACTTGACTATAGCTTCTGTCTTATGAGGATCCACTTGAACTTAAACTGCTGACACTACGTGTCCCAAAAACACAACCTTCCCCAGCCAAAACTCACACTTGCTATATTTAGCATACAACATCAGATTTCGTAATGTCTGCGACATTATTCTTAGATGTTCTGCATGCTTTTCTTTACTTGCTGATACACCAAGATGTCATCAATAAATACTATCACAAACTTATCATGGTAAGAATGGAATACTCGATTCACGAGATCCATGAATGTTGTTGGGGCATTTGTTAACCTGAATGACATTACTAATAACTCGTAATGCCCATACATTGTCCTGAAAGCTTTCTTTGGTACATTAAAATCCTTAATCTTCAACTGATGGTGCCCTGATCGCAAATAAATTTTGGGAAACACCGAGGAACCCTGTAGTTGGTAAAACAAGTCATCAATATGGGGCAAGGGATATTTATTACGTATTGATACTTTATTTATCAATACATGATAAATATCCCATCTTTCTTTTTAACAAAAAACACAGGTGCTCCCAAAGGAGATACGCTTGGTCGAATATAACCCTTATTCACCAACTCTTGCAACTTACTTTTAAACTCCTTCAATTCCTTCGGTGCTATCCTATACGGGGCTTGAGATATTTGTGTCGTTCCTCGAATCAGGTCTATGGTAAACTCCACCTCTCTATCAGGTGACAACCTTGTTAGCTTCTCTTGGCAGAAATCTAAACAACCAATGTTGGGATGTATGTCCTAATCTCGTTTTGTTTGTAAATTTAACATTTGAAATTAATAAGAGTTATTTATTTCATCACTTTTTGTCTCGATATTTTTACAAACTTTGTCCAGTAAACCAAGCTCCAGGGTCATTGAATTTATGAGAGAACTAGAACTTGAACGGTTTGTAGTGGACGTACAGGGAGGATCACGTTTGAGTTAATGACCTGAACTGTGTAAAGTATATGGATAGGGTTGGAAACCTAATCCTTGTTAAACTGTGGATGTGGCCCGCTTTGTTGTTGACATGCGAGTAGGGGCATCCTGTGCAATGAGATTGTATAAGACCGGACTGTAAATTATTAGACCTACTGATGTAACACCGTTAACAGTATGGACTAATAACGTCGTAGATGACCATTAGTGAATCGACCTAAATCCTGAGCGTGTTAATGACTCCTATCTACGGGGGTCTGTCCTATGGCTAGCACGGGTGAGGGTGGTCACAATTACTCGCCCAATATGCCTATCTTTTCAAGGGCAAGACAAAGTAGGCAGCTAGGAACTTAACTACGCGAGATGGAATTCACTCGTTCCCGCCTTTAGGGAAACTAGAGGGGTTGTTCCCTTAAGTGTCGTCTCAAGGGCTTGGACAACGTGCGCCAACCCTCCCACTGGCCCGAGACGAGTGTTGTGTATGGTTGGACCATTACAACATTGTTGTTCATTAGAGGAGCAATGGGGACTTAAGGAACAAGAAGTAGACACAGGGGTAAAATGATAATTTGACCCAATAGTGTATACGAACAACCTGTGAAGGGTCGACGCATGGCCATTGGTTATATTAGTGGACACAACTTGTCTTACACTGGCGAGAGTAGAGCTACGGGCTTTATTTTAGTGTTACCGTAGCTAATGAATGTTGATTAACCAAGTCAAAGAGTTTGATAGGTTAATCTCGAATCATTGGAGCTCATTACTGTAGGTCCATTAGGTCCCTCGGTTGGCTCAAATTTGATTAATAAAAGGCTTACAGTTTTTGTGTGAATTTGAAGTGTTCAAGATGACTAAAGGGAAATTATGAGATATGATTGACATATTATATAGTTTAATGTGAATGAGATTCATAATAAACTATAGGTTAACCTACTTGTTGAATTAGGACTAATTTGGAGAAATTAGATTGAGAGAAA
Organism: Trichosanthes cucumerina; assembly: GCA_036507285.1. Classification (NCBI taxonomy): domain Eukaryota; kingdom Viridiplantae; phylum Streptophyta; class Magnoliopsida; order Cucurbitales; family Cucurbitaceae; genus Trichosanthes; species Trichosanthes cucumerina. Next base: position 24,084,824 of record CM071837.1, read on the forward strand.
TTAAATTGAATGTGATTCAATTTACAAATCCACAATTATACAAGTGTGATTTGTATAATGAGATATGAGATATCTTATTATATGTGGTTATGCAAATATGATTTGCATAACCTTTGGTTGTGATAAAATGGTAAATAGGTGGAGATTTCAACTCCACCTATCACCATTATATAAACCCTTTTGCAAGAAGGGGTGGTAAGGCTATTGCTCAATTTTGGATTTCTCACGAAAAGCAATTAGCAATTCTCTCTTAAACAACTCTCTCTCTCAAACTCTCCTCCCTACACCAAAGAGGAGAGTCCCACCATTCACCTTCTACAAAATGTAGAACAATCGAGAAATCGAGTGAAAGTGTCTAGTTCGTTGGTTCATACGAGGAGTTCGAGATCATTGAGAACAACACGAAGAGTTCGTGATCGAAGGATGAAAAACGTGAACAAAGGTTTTACAACAAGTAAGTGTTACTTGCTGGGTTTTCTTCTTAAGTGTTACTTGCTGGTTTTTCTTCTTTACTAGCATGTTTAGCATAATTCTATATGATAGTTTAATTTTAAGAAAACGAATTTCATAACGATACCACGACGATTCAATCGTCCTTCCGCTGCACGAGATTTCATTCCCTTCAATTGGTATCAGAGCCAAGTGTTGGCTTTTCGTTGTGCATTTGTTTTTCTTAAAATTAGGTGGGTAAATGCTTTGATTTATGAGATAAATTGTGGTTTGCGAAAATGGATGTTTTCGATTTTGGCACTAGTTTTAGATTTACATTAATGTTGATGAGATCAATGTAAGGGCCCGGTGTTTTGGGTTTTTTTTAATGTAAATCGAGTGTGTAAGTCCGTGTCGTTGGTGGCATGAGATGCTGTGAAGAAATCAGAGCAGAAACGAACGAGAAACGACAAAGAACAGTAAGAGGACCTTGTTGTTCTGTCGGCGTCGTTAAGACGCTGTTCTTCGGCATCTCACCGTTGTCATTGCGGGCGGACGCTTGGTTGCAGAGCAGCGTTGCAACCCTAGGCGTGGAGCGCGCGGGGCGGAACGCAGAGCACTGCAATGTTGCAACACTACGTGCGTGATTGGCGGTTCGAGCGGCCAGTTCGCAAGACGTGGGCAACCGACTTTTTTCCAACTTAGTGGGGGTTATTTTAATTAGTTTGTTTTTTAAATTTCTTTTTTAAAATGTAATTGATTTTATTTATTTGATTAAATTTATTAATTAATATTAATATAATTGTTATAATATAATTAAAAGCATGTTTTAATTTATTTAATATAAGAGTTATATTTCATAGATTAACGTATGCTCATGCATTCAATTCATGTGATGAATATTTGTTATAGTCTAAAGTTATTCATGTGATGAATGATCAAGAACTATAACATAGAAATGCATGAAACCTAAGTTAATTATTAGTTTTAAATTTTTTAGAACTTGAATAATTAGACTTATGTTTTCTAGTTCTAATAAGATTAGAATTAGAAAATCAAGATATGACCTTTGAATGGTGACTAATAAGTAACCCTGTCTAAGTAAGGTTTTGTCTAAGGCTGGGGTGTTTAAGTTGACGCTTGTGGAACACCCTTACTTGAAAACCGACCTGGGTGTTAATTCGGTCCAAAGATTCTCAGGTTATATTATCGTGAGTGTCGTTAATTAAAAGTTGATTAATATACTCACATAAACCTAAGATAATAATGTGATTATAAAGTTAGGTTAAATCAATATAAGTGTTATATTTGTAGACTTAGGTAAATTTTAGCCGATTTGTCTACGTCAATCCCGAATAATATAAAGTGTTGAGTGGGAGGAAATAAAGTGTATAAGATACATTTAATTTTCTGACCCCAAATCTCCGTTAAAGTCTGCACCGTGAGATCCATACACGGCCTCGTGCCGCAAATGGGAGCATCCCCCTTCGGATGGTATTTGTATGGATCAATATCATAGTGGGTGTAGAGAGTACTTATAGGGAGTGGGAGCGGGACCTGTGGAAACGAGACTCACTGTCTCTTCTTTCGATACACACCGTGAGACTCCTATGAACCGCCTGCTACTTTGGTCTTGACCAGACAATCCCTTCGGAGGGCCTTTATCATGGGAGTCGGAACACCGTGAATTCCCGAAAGGGATACAGTTCCCTTGTTGGTTTTCCTTCTTGGTACACCCTTTGGTTGCTATTGTTTGGACGGATACTTGGAAACTTAAAGATCGAGGGTGACAATCACGAAATTCATTAAGAGTTAATGGATTCGACCAAATAATGGTAATTGGGGATCTAATGGAATAAGAGTTATTCTGGTATTAGGGTCTAGTCGAGAAAGTCTCGTCCTAGCGGAAAAGTGTTTCTATTCGCTTGATTGAAACTTTTATATGACCAAGGGATCATAGGATTAATTTTTTCTAAAACTTGATTGGATTTCAAAAGTTTTTTTGCAAAACTGACACAAAGTTTTAATTTGATTGTTTTAGCAAAATGTCTAGCTCGATAATAGCATTGATGGAGATTTGATCTCCTTGAGCAGCGGAAACGTGGTTTGGAATCGTAATTGCTTGATTGTTTAGGTTGAAGCAAAAACAAGTACATTGAAAAAAAACAGAACAAGCATACATCATTTAATCTAATTAAAGCATTGAGTAGTACATGCAAACATGATAGAAGTTTAACGATTAAACTAATAAAAGAGAGGGATACCTTTGTAGACTTTCTCGAGCAACTTGTTGCTCCAAAGGTTGTACAACAAATAAATTGTACAGGGACTTCTCTTTTTTCTTCCAGCAAAAACACAACCACCAGAGATCACCTTCTATATCTCTAAGTGATTAGATCCTCCTTGGTGGGAAGGATTCCAACTTTTGGAGTAATTGGGAATTTTGAGAGTGAGAATTCTAGAGCAACAACAATTCTCAAAATTGCTTGAATGATCAATTGATCACCTGCTTCTTCCAACTCCTTACACTTAACGATAGGGAGTGGAGAAGAAACTGGTGAATGAGGAACGTGTCATCTACACGTTCCCCTCTTTTAATTAATTAAATAGTTAAATAAAAAACATATATAACCTATTTAAATAATTAATTAATTCTTAATTAATTAATTTGAATATCTTATATTTCAAATAGATTATATGTATATGTTTAAATCACATTTAATCAATAACCTATAGTTTTAATGTACATCAAGTGCACATTAAATTTTAACCTATAGTTTTTAAATATGAATCACATTCATATTTATATTTAATATTTGAACTCTTTCAAATATTTAACTCTCTCATACTATTCAATATGAATCATATTCACATTAAATTTATAATATATAGTTTCAAATCTATATATTATATCGTATCAATATACATTGAATATATTCCCTAATGAATTGGAACATTTCAAATTCAAATGATCGAATAACCCTTTAAGAGCTAGAAGGTGGACCTAATGGTTCTACAGATCAGAAGCTCCAACGATACGAGATTGCTCGGTTAATCTCATTAACCTCCCAATCAACATTCGTTAACTGTGGGAACACTCCACTAAAGTCCCACAGTTGCACTCTTCTCACTGTAGATATATTTCTGTGTCCACGGATTTTGACCAAAAACAACATGTCAATCCTTCACGAATATTCGTAACACCAGCTAGGTCAAATTACTGTTTTACCCCTGGGTTACATCTTGTGCCTTAAGTACCAGTGCTCCTGTAATGAACAATTTGTTTGTGGTCCTACCAACAAACAGAGTCCCCCTCGGGCCAATGAGAGGGTCGGACCCTTTGTTCAAGTCCAGGAGACACGACTTAAGGGAACATTCCTCTACTTACCCTAGTAGGCGGGAAGGAGTGAATTCCATCTTGCTCATTTAGGTTTCCAGCTGCTCACTCGGTCTTGTCCCCAAGAAGGTAGGCATATTGAGTCGGCGAATCTGGTCACTCTCACCCATACTAATCAAAGGACAATCCCTCGCGAACAGGAGTTCGTAACCTGCTCAGGATTGAGATCAAGGTGCCAAGGTCATCCTAGTGAAATAGAAACCTAACTAGTCAACGAAGATACAACTAGAGACTACTATTTCGTGGTCCGGTCTTATGTAATCTCATTACATTGGATGTTTAGTTTATTGGATTTAGGGTTTAATAAAGGCAAACCCGTAGATAATAAACAATAACACTTTATTGAAATAATAACACTTTATTACATTAATTAGAACATAAATACAAACTACGAGTTTTATGATTCAAATCCCAACAAACTCCCACTTGAACTAAAACTCTAGTGGAGTACATCATAATCTAAAACAGTGGTTATAAGAGATAGAAATACAATAAACTAGGGAATCCAACTACCCCATTACATATCTCCCACTTGCCCATGATTAGCTTATGTACATATCTCGTAGACCTAGACTTTCCAGATGATCCTCGAACACTTTAGCCGTGAGAGTCTTTGTAAACGGATCAGCAATATTGCTCCGAAGCGATCTTCGTGACTGTCACATCTTCTCGTTGCACTATTTCTCGTATCAGGTGATACTTTCTCTCTACCTACTGCAGAGGCATAGGGAATATGTCTCATATCCTCAACTTCTTGAGGTGTCTTGGGACACTGTTCCCTAGACAGATGAACTCTGCGCCGGAAAGGGAATAAGCCCCTCTTGAAATTCTGCATCGAATATTTAAACAACATTTTGTCAATATAAGACGGTTGAGACAGTGCTAGCGTTCTGCTTTTGCGATTCCTGAAAATCTGAATCCCAAGAACATATTGCGCTTGTCCCAAATCTTTCATTTCGAATTGGGTCGCCAGCCAATTCTTTTTGTCAGTAAGGTATCTTACATCATTCCCAATGAGTAGGATATCATCCACATAAAGTACCAACAAACCTATTTTGTCGTTGATGATCCTCTTGTAAAGCTACTTTGTCGTTGATGATCCTCTTGTAAACACAAAGTTCATCAACGTTTTTGTCAAAGCCGTAAGACTTGATCGCAGTATCAAATCTTATATTCCAAGATCTTGAGCCTTGTTTCAACCCATAAATGGATCGATTCACCTTGCGAACTTTTTGCTCCTGACCTTGGGCTATGAACCCTTTGGGCTGAGACATATAAATGCTCTCGTCAAGATTACCATTGAAAAATGCAATTTTGACGTCCATTTGCCAAATTTCATAATAAAAAAATGCGGCTATGGACAAGAGTATCCTTATAGACTTCAGCATAGCAACAGGGGAAAAAGTTTCTTCATAGTCAACTCCTTCCATTTGGGTAAAACCCTTTGCTACAAGTCTAGCTTTAAAGGTCTGTACCATTCCGTTTGCATCTCTCTTTCTCTTATAGATCCATTTACATTCTATGGGTCTAATCCCTTCAGGTTGGTCTACAAGTTCCCATACTGAATTGAAGTCCATTGACTCCATTTCAAGGTCCATGGCTTTGATCTATTGGTCCTTGTATACGTCATTCATTGCTTGTTTATAAGACAATGGATCTTCTATGTCATCATCAGGTATGACAACTTGAGTTTCAGCTAAACCCAAGTAGCGGTCACGTTGGGAAACAACCCTCCCACTGCGTCGAGCCATTCCAAATGATTGAGAAGCACGAGACTGACTTGAGGTGTTGGCTCTTCCATCAACTCTTGATGAAGGTCCAGCTTGATCAACAACTCTTATTGGTTCATGTGTAGCTTCATTTAGTACTAATTTACTACGCGGTGTGTGGTTCCTCATGTAATCTTCCTCCAAGAACGTGGCGTTTGTCGATACAATCACCTTGTTTTCTTGTTGGTCGTAGAAAAGACCACCTCTCGTTTGTTTGGGATAACCAACAAATTAGCAGAATCTTGAACAAGGTTCAAGTGTCTTTAGGTTTGTCATGAGCACGTGTGCCGGACAACCCCAGATCCTGAAGTTTTGTAAACTAGGTTTACGCCCCTTCCACAATTCAAAAGTTGTTTCTGAAACACTTTTTGATGGAACACTGTTCAAGATTTGAACAACAGTCTCTACTGCGTATCCTCAAAACGAGGCAGGCAATTGAGCATAGCTCATCATAGAACGAACCATGCCCAACAAGGTTCTATTTCTTCTTTTTGACACACCATTTTGCTGTGGTGTATTAGGTGCTGAGAGTTGAGATTTAATTCCATGTTCAATCATATTGTCCTTGAATCTCAAATCCATATACTCTCCACCTCGATCGGATCGAAGTGTTTTAATGGTTTTCCCTAATGCATTCTCAACTTCAACCTTATACTCTTTGAACATGTCAAGAGCTTCAGACTTGTGATGCATTCGATATAGATAACCATACCTCGAATAATAATCTATGAAAGAGATGAAATATTCGTACACTCCTCGAGCTTTAACATTCACTGGACCACAAAGATTCGAATGCACAAGTTCTAGGGCCTCTACGGCTCTGTAACCTTTTCCAGTAAAAGGTCGCTTGGTCATTTTACCTTCCAAGCAAGACTCGCAAGGCAGTAAAGAATCATCTTCTAACTTGTTTAGAAGTCCATTCTTAGAGAGTCTCTCAATCCGGTTGAGATTAATATGACCAAGTCTAAGGTGCCATAGATATGTATTATTATTTGGAGAAATTATTTGCCTTTTATTTTTAGTGTTAGCATTCTTAAACATCTCATGATTTAAAATTTCTTTGGTTTTATTCGGTTTCAGTACGTACAATACAATTTTAAATTTATCAGAACAAATATTGACACCCACTTTCAAAATGAACGCTTCATTAATTGAAAAAGAAATACAATATCCATGTTCTATTAAACAAGAGATAGAAATTAAGTTCCTTTTAAGCTTAGGAACTATATACAGATTTTTTTAATAAAAGAATTCTACCTCCGAAAAACAGCTGGTCAACTCCCACTGCACGAGCTGAGACGACGTCTCCCGTTCCGACCCTGAGCGTCATCTCACCCTCTTCGTGCTCCTTGAAGGAACTAGTTTCCGAAATGAAGAGCAAACGTGATTAGTGGCTCCTAAATCAAGTATCCAGGTCAAATCATCATTTTCCACTAAACAAAATTCAAGAATAAGTAAATCTAATTTACCTTTCTTCTCTTTGAGCTCAACAAGGTATTTTGGGCAGTTTCGCTTCCAATGCCCATCCACGTTGTAGTGGAAATATTTTTCTTTATCTTCAACCTTGGGTTTTTCCTTCCCTTTGTCAGCAACAGGTGGTTTCCCTTTCCCTACTATTTTCTTCTTTTGGGCCTTTTTAAGCCGAGAAGATGAGCTACAGGACTTAGTCCTAGAGGATGAACCCTTCTGGAACCTTCTGGAATGGGCAAAAAGATTTGCCTCTCCATCAGCCTGTCCCTTATTCTTCATAAGAGACTAGAAAGTTTGTAGTTCATTAAGGAGAGTAGTCAGGTTATACTCTATCTTGTTCATCAACGCATTGCAGCGGAATTGCAGGAAACTCGTCGGAAGAGATTCAAGAATGAACGATACCTGACTTTGCTCGTCAATGACTGCTCCGTTCATCTCAGCCACGTTGAAGTGGACCATCAGATCAAGAACATGTTCTCTCACCGATGACTCCTCCTTCATACGGGAGTTATAAACGTATTTGAGGGATTCGTGTTGAATCTGTCCAGACGGTTGTCCAAACATTTCCGGCAGCTAACTCATGATCTCACGAGCTGAGACCATGCTCTCGTTCTTTTTGGCAAGAACTTCAGAAATACTAGCCAAAATGTAGACCTTGGCCTTATCATTGACCTTGATCCAGCGGTCGTACGCCTCCTTAACAGATATTGGAGCGTTACGAGCAGGGACCTGAGGACATTCCTCAGTAAGTACAAACCGTAGGTCGTCAACAACAAGAATCGTATTCACGTTGGACTTCGACGTAGTAAAATTCTCACCATTTAAACGATCGCTTTTAAGTAAGGCTATTATTGAGGACGACATGCTGAAAACCAAAATAGTTCTAATTAGTTATGCCTTTTAACCCATTTAAAACCAATCAAATTTAGCAAAATTATTAAATAACCCTAGTGTTTAAACTAAACCCAATGTTTCAATAAAACCTTTAATTTTTGAAACGATACTTCAAGGGTTTAAAACAAAAGCCTTCGTCTGGCGGTCAGTCATTCATCCCTTGAATTGAGACTTGCTCAGCCAATTCACACCAGAAAATCTCATGCCCTAATGGTCCTTAGCTACCGTTTGTTTGGTCAAGGACTTGTTAACTAGCTTAACTGATCCCGTACATGTGATCCTACAATTTTCAGATCCAATAGGCCCGAGCCAACAGGCTACTATTAGTAAAGACAACTGTTGGCAAATAACCTAAGAGACCCTATCCATTTATGGAGTCCGCGGTGTTCCGATCCGTATAGTCAGGCCCGCCGTAGGGTTTGGCTGTTCCAGGACAAGCTAGCAGGCGAACTGTAGAAATCTCACGGTGGGATCTAATGGAGGAGACCCTAGGATACGTTGACACGCATCCTGCTCCCATTTACTATGGATACTTCCCTCATTCACCTTCGTATTGAACCATGCAACCACATACCGTAGGGGGACGCCCTATTGACGCCACGTAGCCGAGCATCGAACTCACGGTGTGAACTCTTGAGGACGTAAGAGTAAACTCGATGCGAATATCTCGTTTTCTCCCATTGAAGCTCCTAAGAATAGGGTATAGGTTTAACTTAGTTAAATTCTGGCTAAAAGAATCTATCTAAGTATATGCCTATTATAACTATTATAACTAGGTCTTAAAACCTTATGTCTAGGTGAATGAACATTTTAATTACCTAGAGATAAAAAAGAACTAAGGTTCATTGAACTTAGGTTCCGGGTCAGTTCCCACGTAGAAGGTGTTCCGTTAACCGTCAGCTTAAGTACCCCCAGCCTTAGACAGAACTTCACCGGTAGAGTTCGCTTATAACCAAAGTTCTAACGTCGTACTAAGTTTTAAACTATTTAAAATACTACGTAAGACCAATTTGCAATCCTATTAGAAATTAAAAGTTAGGTCTAAATTAATTTTAAACGATTTAAAACTAATTAAATTTTTAACCCAAGTTCCTATGTTTGCATGCATTTCTTTATTATAGGTTATGGTTTCTAAAACCCCTTCAATTTATAACTTTTATAAATCTAATAATTAACCTATGAAAGAAATTATATTATAAATCCAACCATCATTATTCAAATTGGAATTATAAAAGGAAATTCAACTAATTGAATTATAGAATTACTTAAATAAAATAACATTTATTTTAAAGTAAGTAATTTCATGCTCCATGCAATTTATTTTCCATATAATCTAATCATAACAATTATAATTAATTACTCATGAAAAATAAATTAATCATGCATTTGATCATATTCATATAACATTTATATAAATAAAATGCATGAACATGCTTATCCTAAGGTGGGAAAAATCTAAATGACATTCATAAAGATAAATAATTATAAAACCGGAATAATTTGGCCCCTAAAGTGCAAAAAAAAATTATATTAATTTTATTTAATAAAATCGGTCCAAAAACACCCTGAACCGGCCTTGAACCGCTCGAACCGGACCATAATCAACGAACCAGCTGAACCTGTCTGCAACGGTTGGAAATGCCTCACAACGTTGCAACGCTAATGCTAGCGTTGCAATGCCCTCTTTGTCTTATGCGCGCCTGATATTGGGATGGCGTTGCAACGCTGCTGACCCCTTGAACGCCCGCGTCGATAGGGGACGCCGGCGCTTGGTTGCCGTTCTTCACGTTACGCGCCGCTTTTCCGGCAACGACTTTCTTCCACGAACACAAAAGCTTCAACTTGCAATTTCTCCCTCGATTCTCCACCGAATTGGTTGAAATTGGTCCCCAACGACTCGTAACTCATTTACAAACTCAATAATGCACTTTGTGCCCAAAAACCCAGGGGCCTTTACATATAAATTTATCCAAATCAAAGTAAACTGAGGCCAGAAAATTTCTAAACAAGTTTCACAGCAAACCATATGCAATTCTCACCAAAATCAATGCAATTTTGTTTCAATCAAAACAAATCAAGCATTGCTCTGATACCAATTGATGGAGATCTAATCTCCTTGAGCAGCGGAAACATGGTTTGGAATCGTAATTGCTTGATTGTTTAGGTTGAAGCAAAAACCAGTACATTGACAGAAAACAGAATAAGTATACAACATTTAATCTAATTAAAGCATGGAGTAGTACATGCAAACATGATAGAAGTTTAACGATTAAACTAATAAAAGAGAGGGATACCTTTGTAGACTTTCTCCAGCAACTTGTTGCTCCAAAGGTTGTACATCAAATCAATTGTACAGGGACTTATCTGTTTTCTTCCAGCAAGAACACAACCACCAGATATCACCTTCTATATCTCTGAGTGCTTAGATCCTCCTTGGTGGGAAGGATTCCAACATTTGGAATAATTGGGAATTTTGAGAGTGAGAGAATTCTTGAGAAACAACAATTCTCAATTCTTGAGCAACAACAATTTCAAAATTGCTTGAATGATCAATTGATCACCTGCTTCTTCCAACTCCCTACACTTAACGATACTGGTGAGTGAGGAACGTGTCATCTACATGTTCTCCTCTTTTAATTAATTAAATAATTAATTAAAAAACATGTATAACCTATTTAAATAATTAATTAATTTGAATATCTTATATTTCAAATAGATTATATGTATATGATTAAATCACATTTAATCATTAACCTATAGTTTTAATGTACATTCAGTGCACATTAAATTTTAAACTATAGTTTTCAAATATGAATCACATCCATATTTATATTTAATATTTGAACTCTTTCAAATATTTAACTCTCTCATACTATTCAAAATGAATCATATTCACATTAAATTTATAATATATAGTTCCAAAACTATATATTATATCGTATCAATATACATTGAATATATTTCCTAATGAATTTGAACATTTAAAATTCAAATGATCTAAGAACACTTTACGAACTAGAAGGTGGACCTAATGGACCTACAGATCAGAAGCTCCAACGATACGAGATTGCTCGGTTAATCTCATTAACCTCCCAATCAACATTCGTTAACTGCCGGAACACTCCACTAAAGTTCCACAGCTGCACTCTTCTCACTGCAGATATATTTCTGTGTCCACAGAATTTGACCAATAACAGCAAGTCAACCCTTCACGAATGTTCGTAACACCAACTTGGTCAAATTACCGTATTACCCCTAGGTTACATTTTGTGCCTTAAGTACAAGTGCTCCTGTAATGAACAATTTGTTTGTGGTCCTACAAACAAACAGACTCCATCTTGGGCCAATGAGAGGGTTGGGCCCTTTGTTCAAGTCCTAGAGACACCACTTAAGGGAACATTCCTCTACTTACCTTAGTAGGCAAGAAGGAGTGAATTTCATCTTGCTCAGTTAAAATCCAGCCGCTCACTCGGTCTTGTCTCTAAGAAGGTAGGCAAATTGAGTCGGCGAATCTGGCCACTCTCACCCATACTAGTCAAAGGACAATTCCCCGCGAACAGGACTTCGTAACCTGCTTAGGATTGAGATCAAGTTGCCTAGGTCATCCTAGTGAAATAGAAACCTAACTAGTCAACGGAGTTACAACTAGAGATTACTATATCGTGGTCCGGTCTTGTGTAATCTCATTACATAGGATATCCTCACTCACATGTCATCTACACGAACACGTTAGGATCGCTGTGTTTGCATCAAATACAAAGTGGGCCACATCCATAGTTTAACCAGGGTAAGGTACCCAAACCTTATCCCATAACTATAGACCCTTTACGCTGTATCTCGAACCTAGATCCTTTTTATGTACATTACATTCAATTAGAGATTCATTTCACAACCTTGGATGTTTAGTTTATTGGATTTAGGGTTTAAATAAAGGCAAACTCGTAGATAACAAACAATAACACTTTATTGAAATAATAACACTTTATTATATTAATTAGAACATAATTACAAACTACGAGTTTTAGGGCACAAATCCCAACAAGCATTACTATCTTCCGATAAATTAATGGGAGATAACTTCCAAACGTGGAAGAACAATATAAACACGATACTTGTAACCGACGACCTTAAGTTCATGCTTAATGAGGTGTGTCCTTAGTTGTCGAACTCGACTGCATCATGAAGTGTTTGTGATGCATACGATCGGTTGATCAGGGCCAATGAAAAGACAAAGGTCTACATTATTGCCAGCTTGTCTGAAATACTGGCAAAGAAGCATGAGTTGATTGTCAACGCAAAGGAGATCATGGAATCGTTGCAAGACATGTTTCGACAACAGTCCTTTCAGGTCAGACATGACTCGCTCAAAAACGTCTTCAACGTCTGTCCGTGAACACGTTCTAGACATGATGACCCACTTTAATTTGGCGGAGATGAACGGGGATTCGATCATTGAGTCGAGCCAAGTCAGGTTCATTTTGGAGACTCTTCTGAAAAGTTTTATTCAGTTTCCTAGCAACGCTGTTATGAACAAGATTTGCTACACACTAACCACCCTTCTGAACAAGTTACAAAACTTCTAGTCCTTGATAAGGATCAGAACACCAGAAGTTAAGGCAAATGTTGCCTTCATGCCCTATTACAGGGGTTCGACCTCTTGGACAAATCCTATACGTTCTTCTGACCAGAAAGGGAAGAAGAAGAAGATGAAGAAGGGCAAAACTGACCGCGCTGCCACCCAACATGGCAAAAAGGTTAAGGAAGTTGCAGAAAAAGAAAAGAGTTTCCACTGCAATGGGGATGACCACTGGAAGCGAAATTGTCCCAAGTTCCTTGCCGAGAGGAAGAATACAGGTATATGTGATTTACTAGTAACTGAAACTTGTTTAGTGGACAGTAATGACTTTGTCTTGATATTGGATTCGGGTGCCACTAACCACGTTTGTTCTTCTTTTCAAGAAATTAGTTCTTGGCAGCAACAACGAGAGGGTGAGGTGACTCTAAGTGAAGCTCTTTTTCGGCAGAAATTACATTTTATTAGATAATTTGTGCGTAGTTCCAGGGTTTACTAGAAACCTCGTTTCTATTTCCTGCCTTTTAGAATACTCTATGTCTATAAATTTTTCTTGTAATAAAGCGTTTATTTCTAGAAATGGAAATTTCTTGTGTTCTGCTTCACTTAAGTCTAATCTGTATGTTTTGAAATCAAATTCGGTCAAAAGCGTTTTGAACACCGAATTATTTAAAAATGCAGAAACACGAACTAAAAGAGTAAAAGTTTCTCCAAAAGAAAATGCCCATCTTTGGCATCTACTGTTAGGCCGCATTAATTTCAAAAGGATTGAGAGACTTGTGAAGAGTGGACTTCTAATCGAGTTGGAAGAAAACTCTTTACTGGTGTGTGATGCGAAAATATCGAGTGCCCTAAACTAATGTAAATTATAATAAGACTCCGACAATTCTACGACGTGCAAGAATACACGGTCCAGAGCAGCAAGTAATAAGTTAATGTATCGATCCCACGAGAACTACCTAGACCTAAATGAATGAGTGTCCTAGCAAATTTTTCTTATTCTAACGCAATGCATGAGTGTGCAAATTACTGTTGTAAATAAATAAATTGATAAGTAAGAAAGTTAAGATAAGACACAAGAAAATAAATGAATTTAAATGAGAGGAGATGGGAATGCAAACAAGATGGGAGATGCAAGAGATGAGATATTTAATGAAGAAATAGGCTCGAGTTATGTTGGAGTTTTCATGCTCAATTAGAATGAAAATGTGATTGATGCCTTGAATTTAACTACCCAGGCGTTCAAGTGAATATTTCCAAAATCACTAAGTTTTAAATCCTACAATTTTCCAATTGTGATCTAAATTATGCTCATGATTTTAGGTTCTAGGTGGGTTAATTATCCCTAATCAACTCAAGAATCCTAGAATGAAATTTTAGTTTTCTAATTCATTAGCTTTCCCAAGTTTATGAATTATAGAGAAGTATAAAAGGCCAATTTTAATTCTCATGCAACTTTAAATTCAATAAAATTTCATAAATTTAATCAATGGCATCAACCATAAAATTGAATCCAAAATTACATTAAAACAACTTAACCCTTTCCTAAGAAAATTTAGTTCATGCTGGAAATCGAGTCACACATCTCTAAATTAAGCATGTTTTTTTCGATTAAAGAGTTCATGAAAATAGCCCAACGATGTTCACAAATTTAGCATAAATTAGTCACAATTATAGCTTAGATAGAGTCATGAATTCGGTCTAAAATAATGAGAAAAAAAAGTTTAAATCATGTGTCGAATGGCAGAAAAACAACATTAACAATTAAAGATTGGGAGAGGTAATGGCACGAAGCAAAACACCAAGAGATACCACCGAAGACAGCAAACCATAGCAGCAGATTTTAGTTTTTACAGGTTCAATGCGATAGAAATATCTCATCAACCGAAGCTCAGAATGACAATCCAACCGTTCAAACTGAAGCTTTGTGAGTCTCGAAAAAGCTAAGCACATTTTAACACCATCCAACGGTTGAAACTTCGAGAAACAACAACTTCGTGAGCGTCGCCAGTGAAAAGCCGAATTGCACTGATCTCCCAACGCGACAGAAATATCTGGCACACCAAAGTTCCGAACGACGATCCAACCGTCCAAACTATATTCCTATGAGTTCTAAACAAGCTACCAAAATTGAACCAAAATCCAACGGTGGAACCTCTGGAAAATTACAACTTTGTGAGCGTTGTCTGTGAAAAACCAAACTGCACGATTTTTGTCAGAACAATGGCACCTTGAAGCTTCGATTTTTTTCCTCACTCGCTCGATTGCTACAACAATGGCACCTTCATGATTTTTCTCTCCAACACACACCTTTATTGTAGCAATCACCCCTTCTCTCTCGGTCTCTTCCCCTTTTGTGGCAACTCTTTCTCCACCTTGGCACTTGTGAACCCTAGGCTTCTTATATAACATAGTGTTGCACTAACTCCTACAAATTACAAAAATGCCTTTAGGGTTAAAAGTCCATCTTACCCTTTAGGTAAAATGTCTAAAATGCCTTTAGGGACTCCTGTATTTTTCAAACATCTCCTGCACACAGAAAAAGCCCAATAAATTCATCGATTAAATTATGGAACATCTAAATATGAGAAGATTTTTCTGGAGTTAAAATTTCGTCTTCCGGTCTTTAATTACTTGTTAGCTTATTTTTTTAAAAAAAATTTAAATTAAAGCATAAAAACATCAAAATTAATTATTTTCGAACCTAATGCTTAAATTCAAGACTTTTTAACTAACATACACAATTTAGGGATAAAATAACATGAGACTCAATAAATGCTATGCAATTAAAGTACATTAAACACTAAAATTATAGTAAAATAACTCTCTTATGGCGAGTTATCAAACCCCCACACTTAAACTACTCATTGTCCTCAATGAGTTCTATTCACTCAAGACTTTAAAGACCTTTAAAGACTCAAATCATTTGGGTTAATTAAACCAGGATTTAGTACTTATGTTCTAAGCTACAAGTCACCCTTCATTTCATGCTTTCTAAGTGGCTCACCTAGGGTTTTCTAATTACACTTATGGATCAATAACCAAGAGCAAACCAACTGAGATTCGAAACCTACCCTCAAGCTCAACCACTAGAATCCTAATCATTCAAATCAAGCAACTCATAGTTAAAGATAAGTCACACTCCAAAACTCACATGACTATAATTTAATGAAAATTCTTTTTTTAAAAAAAAAACATATATATACATTATTCCCCTCCATTTCCATAAAACTCACTACTTAGGGCTAGGTTTTTTTTTTATTTTTTTTACTTTCTTTTTTTATTTTTTTCTTTTTCTTTTTTTTTTTGACTCTCCCCTAGTTCTTAGAATTGTACACGTGGTTAGCGCAACACACTTAAGCCATTGGTACAGGTTTCTCGCTTGATACCTTCGCCCAAAGAGGCCAACATTGTTAGTGCCCAGACCCCCTGACATCGAGCACAAAGTTGCCTGAAATAACAAAATAAATAACACATTTTTTTGTGTAACCCAATGGAGTTTTAGGGAAATGAAAGGTTTGCACATTATTTCTTTTTTTTTTCTTTTTCTTTTTTTCATAAAAAACACGAAGAATTTACCTTCCCACCCCCCAAACTTAGAGTACTCAATGTCCTCATTGAGTTAGGGAGGTCAGGTAACTCCCCCAAACTTGAAATGATAAAAAATTTGGAGTTTACTAATTTAGGTCGTTCTAAAATATGTATGAGTTACCTAATTTGTCATGCCTTCTAGTTTTCGAACTTTTTGGTCTAGGAGTTGAATCTTAACTGGTTTGATTGACACACTAACCATAAGTGCACTAAAGAACCCTAATGAGAAGCTTAACCTCAAGAAACACAAAATAACAAAAAAAAAAAATAGCGCACTCTTGCGTCAAACACAAGCAAAACTCTTATTTTCATTAAATCTAAGATTTAGCCTTAACTTTTTATTTTCAAGAAGATGCATACCAAGTTTCTACAAAAGACATAACACTTTTTACCATAAAAACACATGTAGAAACGTAATTTTTAAACAATGGACAACAATCATCTTTTCCTATTTTTACTTCCTTAAACACAATGAATCAACTACCTACATCATGCATATCAAAAACCATGAAAACAACAACTAACATGGAATCTAGTAGTCAAAATATATCATTTTGAAGTCTTAAAGCAAGTAAATAACTTCACAAACACAGAGGCATGCAACACCCAATAAACTCTAATAGCTTACACTCTCATCAACAGAAAAATATTTAATTAAGCCTAAAATCAGATTAAGAACAACACATCTCCCCCTCATGGTTAAAGCATACATTGCCCTTAATGTATAAACTACTCACTTAAGCATGCTTAAGGGCATCTAATAAAGATGGAAGGGAGAATATACTGCCCTTGATCGTTGAGGCCTTAACTAAAGTGCATATCAATCACTAAACCCCATGGGAATTGCAAAATAAGGAAAGGTTATTTATTTAAAATAAAAAAATATTAAAAAAAAATATTAAAAACGAAACAAAGAAAATAAACTTTGGGTTGCCTCCCAAAAATCACTTTTTTAACGTCATTAGCTTGACGTAGTACACATGAGCTTGTCAAGGTACATAAAAATTCTCCCATTTCTTCGGACCTCTCTTCCTCGAATCTACAAAAGAAATCAATGCTAGCAAGAATACTAGCTTCTCGTGAGAGCCGAAATAAATATATTTCTTAATTATTATATAATAAAAGAAAAGAAGGAAAAACAGAAAAAATATGAAAAATATTTTTTGCTTTTTTATTTTAAAATAGAAAAAAAAAAGAAAAACAGGAAAATAAATAGACTCACAAAAAGACACTGACTCAAGAGCATAGAAAGAAAAACATTCACCAATAAGAGAAAAAATCAGAAGATAGAACTTTCATAGACTCAAAAACCTCAAACTCTACTTCCTGGCCTAATTCAACAGGTTCGACTTCTTCCACACTCTCACTGACTCTATCCTGGTGTGTGCTAAAAGGTTCCAGTTCTTCTACATCTAAAGCACAATCCTCTAAATGCCCATACTCATAAAAGTGTGAAGGACTCGGATTCTGAAGGTCTATCAGTGAGTTAGTGATCAAGTGTCTCACTTAACTATCTAAAGGTGTGGGTCCTCCTTCACTATCTTCCCTAGGGTGGTCAAACTCAGACGAGTCTAAATACATTTGTTCTCTAAGAGAGTCAAGTGTATCTGTTAGGCGTTATATTGACTCCCCTAGTTGACTATTCATCTCTTCTATTGGTCTATTCCTCTCTTCTGTGGTTCTCATATATTCTAATAACAACATTTTAAGGGATGATTGATCTTCTACCCTGGTTTCTTGAATATAGGAAGGATATGGCCCAAAACCCTTAGGATTTGGTTCATAGCACCAATTGCTCTTATTATTATCATACATATGGTTCCCATAAGTCATAGGGTTAGTATGATAGTAATTAGGCATTTGGTAGCCATAAGATCCTAACCCTCACTAGAAGACATTAAATTGGCAACGAGATGATCATAAGAAAAAGAACTATAATGTCTTTGATCATTGGGCACAGAAGACCACCCAAAGTTATCATAGGTCATAATAAAGTACTGAATCAATTATAACAGGCTCAACAAACACAATATGCACCAACACAACTAGCAACAATACTCAAGACTCAAGAATGAAAAAAAATCACGAAACAAAGACAACAAGACACACCCCATAAAAAAAACAAGGATAAAATGCTAAAATCAACTCACACAAGATAAGAATCAAAACTAGTCCCCGACAACGGTGCCAAAAACTTCATGCGAAAATATCGAGTGCCCTAAACTAATGTAAATTAGAATAAGACTCCGACACTTCTACGATGTGCAAGTATACACGGTCGAGAGCAACAAGTGATAAGTTAAAGTATCGATCTCACGAAGAATAGCTAGACCTAAATGAATAAGTGTCCTAGCAAATTTTTCTTATTTTAGCACAATGCATGAGTGTGCAAATTACTGTTTTAAATAAATAAATTGATAAGTAAGAAAGATAAGATAAAACACAAGAAAATAAATGAATTTAAATGAGGAGAGAAGAGAATGCAAACAAGAGGGGAGATGCAAGAGATGAGATATTTAATGAAAAAATAGACTTGGGTTAGGTTGGAGTCTTCATGCTCAATTAGAATTAAAATGTGATTGATGCCTTGAATTTACCTACACATGCGTTCAAGTGAATATTTCCAAAATCACTAAGTTTTACAACCTACAATTTCCCAATTGTGATCTAAATTATGCTGATGATTTTAGGTTCTAGGTGGGTTAATTATCCCTAATCAACTCAAGAATTCTAGAATGAAATTTTAGTTTTCTAATTCATTAGCTTTCCAAAGTTTATGAATTATATGGAAGATAAAAAAGCCAATTTTAATTCTCATGCAATGTTAAATTGAATAAAATTTCATAAATTCAATCAATGACATCAACCATAAATTTAATCAAAAATTACATTAAAACAACCTAACCCTTGCCTAAGACAATTTAGTTCATACAGGAAATCGAGTCACACATCTCTAAATTAAGCACGATTTTATCGATTAAAGAGTTCATGAAAATAGCCCAACGATGTTCACAAATTTAGCATAAATACGTCACAATTCTAGCTTAAAAACAATCATGAATTTGGTCTAAAATTATGAGCAAAAATATGCCAAATCATGTGTCCAATGGCAGAAAAACAACATTAACAATGAGAGATTAGGAGAGGTAATGGCACGAAGCAAAACACCAAGAGATACCACTGAATACAGCAAACCATAGTTGTAGATTTTAGTTTTTGCAGGTTCTGTGCGACAAAAATATCTCTTCAACCGAAGCTCAAAATAACGATCCAACCATTCAAAATGAAGCTATGTGAGTCTGTGAAAAACCGAACTGCATGATTTTTACTACAACAATTGCACCTTGAAGCTTCGATTTTTTTCCTCACTCGCACGATTGCTACAACAATGGCACCTTCATAATTTTACTCTCCAACACACACCTTTGATGTAGCAATCACCCCTTCTCTCTCGATCTCTTCCCCTTTTGTGGCAACTCCTTCTCCACCTTGGCACTTGTGAAGCCTAGGCTTCTTATATAAGATAGTGTTTCCTTCACTCCTACAAGTTACAAAAATGCCCTTAGGGTTAAAAGATCATCTTACCCTTCGGGTAAAATGTCTAAAATGCTTTAGGGACTCCTGTAATTTTCAAACATCTCCTGCACACATAAAAAGCCCAATAAAATCATCAATTAAATTATGGATCATCTAAATATGGAAGATTTTTCTGGAGTTAAAATTTCGTCTTCCGGTATTTAATTACTTGTTAGCTTATTTTTTCAATTTTCTTAAATTAAAACATAAAAGAAATTAAAATTAATTCTTTTCGAATCTAATGCTTAAATTCAAGACTTTTACACAATTTACAGATAAAATAACATGGGACTCAATAAATTCTATGAAATTCAAGTTCATTAAGCACTAAAATTATAGTAAAATATCTCTCATAAGGCGAGTTATCAGTGTGTGAGTCATGCCTCGAACGCAAAATGATCAAACGTCCTTTTAATGGAAAAGGATATAGAGCCAAAGAGCCCCTTGAGCTTATACATTCTGTCCTCTGTGGCCCAATAAGTGTTATATCACGAAGTGGTTACGAATACTTTGTATCTTTTTAGATGACTATTCAAGGTATGGGTATATTTACCTAATGCATAGGAAGTCTGAAACTCTTGAAAAGTTCAAGGAGTACAAGACTGAGGTTGAGAACTTGTTAGGTAACACGATAAAAACACTTCGATCGGATCAAGGTGGAGAGTATATGGGCACTAAATTCCAAGACTATATGATAGAACACGGAAGTACGTCCCAACTCTCAGCACCTTGTATGCCACAGAACGATGTTGTATCAGAGAGGAGAAAAAGAACCCTGTTGGACATGGTTCAGTCGATGATGAGTTATGCTCGACTCCTTGATTCTTTTTGTTGTTACGTAGTGGAGACTTCGGTCTATATTTTTAACAACGTTCCGTCGAATAGTGTTATTGAAACACCTTGTGAAACATCTTTTGATCTATGATCAGGCAATGGCTGACGTTGACAAGGACGAATGGATTAAAGCTGTGGAGCAGGAAATAGAGTCGATGTACTTCAATTCTGTCTGGGAGCTTGTGGATCAACCTGATGGGGTAAAACCTATTGGTTGCAAATGGATCTACAAGCGTAAACGTGGCATAGATGGGAAGGTGCATACCTTCTAAGCACGACTTGTGGCAAAGGGTTTTACCCAGGTTGAAGGGGTCGACTATGAGGAAACTTTTTCACCTATTGTCATGGTTCCTTCTGGCCATTGTCGCATATTATGACTATAAGGTATGGCAGATGGATGTCAAGACCACCTTTCTGAATGGCAACCTTGACAAAACCATCTACATGGACCAACCCGAAGGGTTCATTACCCAAGGCCAAGAGCAAAGGGTTTGTCGGCTTCATAGGTCTATTTATGGACTAAAACAAGTCTCGAGGTCTTGGAATATAAGGTTTGATGACACGATCAAATCTTATGGCTTTGATCAGAACGTTGACGAGCCTTGTGTCTACAAGAAAATCGTCGACAAAACTGCCGCATTTCTGGTATTAGACGTGGATGATATCCTTCTCATTGGGAGTGAGGCAGGATTTCTTACTGACGTAAATAAATGGTTGGCTTCACAATTCCAAGTGAAAGATTTCGGAGAAGCACAGTATGTTATAGGTATCCAGATAGTCCAGAACCGGAAGAACAGAACGCTCGTCATGTCTCAAACGTCTTATATTGACAAGATGTTGTCTAGATATAAGATGCATAACTCCAAGAAGGGCTTGTTGCCTTTCAGGCATGAAGTTCACCTTTCTAAAGATCAATGTGTGAAGACTCCTCAAGAGGTTGAGGATATGAGACAAATCCCCTATGCTTCAGCTGTAGGGAGCTTTATGTATGTCATGTTGTGTATAAGGTCGAACATTTGTTATGCAGTACGGATTGTTAGTAGGTATCAATCCAATCAAGGATTAGATCACTGGTCAGCCGTAAAGGTAATCCTCAAGTATCTTAGGAGAATGAGGAACTACAGCTTAGTGTATGGCAGTGGGGATTTGATCCTTACGGGATACATAGATTCTGACTTTCAGGCCGATAAGGATTCTAGGAAATCCACTTCGGGGTCAACCTTCATTCTGAATGGAGGAGTTGTAGTATGGCGAAGTATCAAGCAGGGATGCATCGCTGATTCCACTATGGAAGCTGAGTACATTGCAGCTTGTGAAGCTGCAATGGAAGTTGTTTGGCTTAGGAAGTTCATGACAGATTTAGAAGTATGAACTTGTTGATCACGCTATTTTGTGACAACAATGGTGTTGTAGCCAACTACAACAATGGTGTTGTAGGCAACTACAGAGAGCCATACGAGAGGAAAACACATTGAGCGAAAGTATCACTTGAACCGGGAGATTGTGTACCGCGGCGATGTGACAGTCACGCAGATAGCGTCGGAACACAACGTTGCTGATCCATTTACAAAGGCACTCACAGCTAAGGTGTTTAAGGGTCACCTAGACAGTCTAGGTCTTCGAGTGCTTCCTGACTATGTCAAGTGGGAGTATTGTGAAGGGTATTCAATGCTCTAGTTTATTGTATTACTTTATTGTAATCTATTGTACATTTGAGAGTTGTATTTGCTCCACTAGCTTAGTCAAAGTGGGAGTTTGTTGGGATGTATGTCCTAATCTCATTTTATTTGTAAATTTAAGATTTGAAATTAATAAGAGTTATTTATTTCATCATTTTGTGTCTCGCAAATTTTACAAACTTTATCCAATAAACTAGGCTCCAGGGTCATTGAATTTATGAGACAACTGGAACTTGACCGGTGTGTAGTGGACACACAGGGAGGATCACGTTTGAGTTAATGACCCGAACGGTCTATAGTATATGGATAGGGTTGGAGACCTAATCCTAGATACGTTATGGATGCGACCCACTTTGTATTAAATAAAAACGAGGTGATCTGACTCGTTCATGTTGTTGACCTGCGAGTGGGGGCATCCTGTGCAATAAGATTGTACAAGACCGAACCGTGAATTATTAGACCTACTGATGTAACACTGTTAACTGTATGGACTAATAACTTCGTCGATGACCATTAGTGACTCGACCGGAAACCTGAGCGTGTTACGGACTCCTGTCTGCGGGGGTCTGTCCTTTGACTAGTACGGGTGAGGGTGGTCACAGTTACTCGCCCAATATGCCTATCTTCTCATTGACAGGACCAAGTAGGGAGCTACGCACTTAACTTCGCGAGATGGAATTCACTCGTTCCCGCCTTTAGGAAAACTAGAGGGTCGTTCCCTTAAGTGTTGTCTCTAGGACTTGGACAACGGGTACCCACCCTCTCATTGGGTCGAGAGGGGTGTTGTGTATGATTACACCATTACAACGTTGTTGTTCATTAGAGGAGCAGTGGTGACTTAAGGAGTAAGAGGTAGACATAGGGGTAAAATGGTAATTTGACCCAGCAGTGTCTACGAACAACCTTTGAAGGGTCGACTCATAGGCATTGGTTATATCAGTTGACACAACTTTTCTTACAGTGACGGGAGTGCAGCTACGTGGTTTAGTGGAGTGTTACCGTAGCCAAGAAATGTTGATTAACCGGGTCAAAGAGTCTGACAAGTTAATCTCGGATCATTGGACCTCGTCACTATAGGTCCATTAGGTCCCTCGGTTGGCTCAAACTGGATTAATAGAAGGTTTACATTTTTTGTGTGAATTTGAAGTGTTCAAGTTCACTAAAGGGCAATTATGTCATTTCTATGAGATATGATTGACATATTATATAGCTTAATGTGAATGAGATTCATAATAAACTATAGGTTAACCTAATTGTTGAATTAGGGCTAATTTGGAGAAATTAGATTAAGAGAAATTAAATTGAATGTGATTCAATTTAAAAATGAACAATTATACAAATGTGATTTGTATAATGAGATATGAGATATCTTATTATATGTGGTTATGGAAATATGATTTGCATAACCTATGGTTGTGGTAAAATGGTAAATAGGTGGAGATTTAAACTCCACCTATCACCATTATATAAACCCTTTTGCAAGGAGTGGTAAGGCTATTGCTCATGTTTGGAATTCTCACCAAAAGTAATTAGCAATACTCTCTCAAAGAACTCTTTCTCTCAAACTCTCCTCCCTACACCAAAGAATAGAATCTCACCATTCTCCTTCTACCAAAAGTAGAACAATCGAGAAATCAAGTGGAAGTGTCTGGTTCGTTGGTTCGTACGATGAGTTCGAGATGGTTGAGAACAACACGAAGAGTTCATGATCGAAGGAAGGAAAACGTGAAGAAAGGTTCTACAACAAGTAAGTGTTACTTGCTGGTTTTTCTTTTTTACTAGCATGTTTAGCCTAATTCTATATGATAGTTTAATTTTAAGAAAACGAATTTCATAACGATACTACGACGATTCAATCGTACTTTCGCTCCACGAGATTTCATTCCCTTCAATTGGTATCCGAGCCAAGTGTTGGCTTTTCCTTGTGCATTTATTTTTCTTAAAATTAGGTGGGTAAATGCTTCGATTTATGAGATAAATTGTCGTTTGCGAAAATGGATGTTTTCGGTTAGTTTTAGATTTATATTTCGAGTCTGTGAGTCTGTGTTGTTCGTGGCATGAGATGCTGTGAAGAAATCGGAGTGGAAATAGACGAGAAATGACGAAGAACAACAAGAGGAGCTTGTTGTTCTGTCGACAATGTTGAGACGTTGTTCTTCGGCAACAATTCCTATAAAATTCCAATAGAAGCTACGGACTATCAACATAACACCAATAGGAGTATACATACACAATTCTTCAAATAGAGGCTCTTATTCTGCATCAATTTTAGTAGAAAACATACAAGAGATAAAAGAATGTGTAGCTCTTGCATCTAATAACACATGTGTTGGTTTACAACAGATAGAAAGTATACCTGAAATAACTTATTGTGCAACCTCTGCCTCCTGTTGTTTCATGGAAAAAATCTTTCCATACTCTCGGGGTCGGCCTACAGGTCCTTTCTACCTAGCCCTACTAGTGCCTTATTCTCCAGCTACCCCAATCATTTGTTGTTGGTTCACGATATGCAACGCAGCTCTCTCTCCTACCTTGTTCTCCTGCATTAGTTGGGGGCATTCCATCTTGAAGTGTCCTTCTTACCCACAATTAAAACATACATTGCTCCCCGTCAAACGTAGACCCCAATGATACTTTCCACAATTGTTGCATAATTTTTTCTTGGTTGACCTTGCTACCAACTCACTAGGTTGTCCTATACGAGAGTCTCTTACTGAACCTGTCGAAAAAATCGATCCATCCTGCCTCTGTTTGTCCCTACCTCCACTGGTACAAGCTTTGGAACTAGACTGCCCACCACGAGGAGGTTTGAAGCTTCCTTTTCCAGGAACTCTTGTGGGGAATCTCCAACTATCTCCCGTTTGGAGTCGATCTCGTGCTGAACCAACCGAATAACTAGTACGCCCATCACCTACAACTTCTCTTCCTATTCTTTCCTTTACTAGGCTTCGCTCCACCCTTTGCACTGTCTCCACTTGCTTGGAAAACTCAACCCACTTTGAACTTGGTGTCACAAGGGTTCAAATCTCTTTTCGTAGACCATTCTCGAACCTCTCGCATCGATCTATCTCGCTTGAAACAATACTGCTAGCATACTTTGATAAATCTATGAACTTGTTCTCATATTCTACTATTGTCATTGATCCCTTAACGAGCCCAAGAAACTCGTTCCTCTTTGCATCACGGTAAGAACTCAGACAGTATTTATCTTCAAAATGCTTTTCGAAACTCTTTCCAACTCCATGCTTCCCCTTTTCTGCTCTCTCTTAACTTCCACCAATCACCTGCTCCTTTTTTGAGCAAGAATGCTGCTAAATCAACCTTCCTTTCTTCAAGCACTCGCATAACCCTGAAACAATTCCCAATTTGATTTAACAAAACCTCAACATCAGCGGGATCTGTCGTGCCTTAAAATTTTGTTGTGCCCAAGGTCTTCAGTATTGTAATGCCATACTTATTTTCTTGATCTGTTGTGCCTTCAAGTGTTGTTGCACCCAAGGCCTTTAGTCTTTCAATGCCATACTTCTTTACTGGATCTTCTTCCTTGTCTATCCCAAAAGTTAACCTAAAGTGATAAAACATAAGAAAGTTTGCATACAATGAGCTAAAATGGTGTGGTGTCAAATAGGTCTTGACAATGCTAAGCACTAGGAACTAATCTGCTACCTGAGAAGAGTAACCATAATGAAAACGTGAGCTGGGAAACTGAGTGAGTGTCTATTTTTAAAACATTATAAGCTCAAAGGTGAAGCATAATGATGGACAAGCTATAAGTAGAGATAACTTAACACTTATCTGTAAACATAATTAAACCATGCTACCAATTTACAGGTTTAAGTCACCACACTATATACAATATAGAAACTCATAATGTAATACTATAATGAAGAATAGACATATCAAAGCGTAGAAGCTCATAACAATAAAACTTATTGCATGATACCGTTTTCGAACCTTATGGGTGGTAAAGTCATCACTATACCAATAACGTTCTTATCTCCCTCACGTGCACGTGGAATGCCATAGGTCACATTGGTTTTCCCTAATACCTTCTCTATATTCTTCAGTATTAGGGTCAGACCATTTACTACCTGAGTACCTTCTCATTCTCCTTCAGTATCGGAAATCTTGATTTATCCCTCCCAAGTACATTCTCAATGTCCTTTAGTACTGGGGGTTAACAACATACAGGGGCAACACTTTGTTTACCATGGAAATTGTGTTTTGAAAACACATACAACAAATTCTCAACATTTGCATATTTCCTTTCTAAACATGTTTCCCAGTGGATTTACACAAGGCTTTCTCTAGAGGAAATCATACTTCCATAATTTAGTTTCCATACTTGAATATATAGTTACAAACGAATTCAAAACATGCTTAAGTTTCATCAAGGACATTCTATTAAGAACTCCATGTAACTATACAAAAGTAATTCAAACATGGTTCAATGATAAAAATTTATGCTTTTGAAGAAAAACAAAGGTCAAGTATACATGTAAAATAGAGTCACTCACAATCACAAAAAGTGTTCCAAGGATTATAGGATATTCTTATCTCCGTTTGCCCTGAAAATGAAATTAATAACATTAATTCCTTTTCTTATTCACCTTAAAAATAGATATAAGTAAGTCTCATAACTCAATTCATAATGACCATACACATTTGGTTGTAAGGTATATATAAATGTAAGTATATCTCCTTCAATCTCTTGCTAGAAATTTTTTCCTTGCACCTTAAATTATAGGTTCAAATTTCAACTTGGGTTCTTCAAAATTTAGCAAAAAACCACCTAAAATTTCTTGATAAACCTCAAGCACAACATCTTATCTTTTTTAGTTCCTCCTCAAAGGCTCAAAAGAAAATGATTTCTTCACACTGTTCTGCTACCCGAGAATTATGAACACCTCTCAGTTTTCTACAATTTTCACCTCATTCCTCTTCGTATTTTCAAAGCAGCAGACCACTTTCGTATTATACACTTAATTTATGAGATTTTGACTAAAAAAATGAATTTGGTTCTGTAAATTAAGAGATATGGTTGTTTGAAGTTGAACATTTTTCCAGCAACTTGTTGTTTTATTATGAATTAGACAACACCTACTGCAAAACTCAAATCTGAGGCTTCATATCCATTGGCTAGCTCCTACTTCATTATATACATCATAATTCCTTTTTTTTTTTAAACACACAAATAAGTAAATAAATCAACCAAAAACAATTAGCCAACTTTACCTAATTTTCTGAGAAATAAGAACTTTTAATTCAATACATAATGCACCTAAAATTTACCCAATTTGCCAATGATCATAACTTACTTCAATTCCACTTGTAATATGCTTATTTCAATGGTATATCTATCTCCTTATGAAGCTTTATTCACATTATAGTCCACAATTTAAATGATTTCCAAATCCGATCACGATATCCTTTAGTGCAACCTATATCATTTTGCATATGTCAAAACATCATGTATTGGTGCACAATGATGAAAAGTGAGTTTAGGGCTTACATTGGAAGGAAATGGAATCTCGTGCAGCGGAAGGGTGATTGAATCACTTGGTATCGTTGCGAAAATCGTTTTCTTAAAATCGTACTATCACATAGTATTTAGGCTAAACATACAAATTCAGAAGAAAAACTAGTAAGAACCACTTACTTGTTGAAGAACCGTCTTTAAGTTTTTCTTCTCTTGTTCACGAACCCTTCGTGATCACGATCTCAACGTCCTTGATCTCCTCGAACGAACAAGCAAACCAGACACTTCCACACGGTTTCTCGGTTGTTCTATGTTTGGTAGAAAGAGAGAAGTGGATCTCTTCTTGGTGAGAGGGGAGGAGAGATTGAGAGAGGGTTGAGAGTGAATTCTGGTTTCTTTTTGGTGAGATTCCAAAAAATTAACAAGAGCCTTAAGAAATCCTTCTTGCAAAGGGTTTATATATTGGTAATAGGTAGAGTTCAAATCTCCACCTATTTACAATTTAACCACAACCATATGCAAATCATATTTGAATAACCACATATAATAAGATATCTCATATCTCATTATACAAATCTCATTTGTATAATTGTGGATTTTTCAATTGAATCATATTCAATTAAATTTCTCTCAATCTAATTTCTCCAAATTAGCCCTAATTCGACAATTAGGCTAATTTATAGTTTATTATGAATCCCATTCACATTAAACTATATAATATGTCATTCATATCTCATATAAATGACATAATTACCCATTCAGTGAACTTGAACACTTCAAATTCACACTAAAACTGTATACCCTCTATTAATCAAGTTTGAGCCAACTGAGGGACCTAATGGACATACAGTGACGAGCTCCAATGATCCGAGATTAACTTGTCAAACTCTTTGACTCGGTTAATCAACATTCATTAGCTACGGTAACACTCCACTAAAGCTTGTAGTTGCACTCCCGTCAGTGTAAGACAAGTTATGTCCACTGATATAACCAATTCTTATCAATCAACCTTTCACAGGTTGTTCCTTGACACTGCTGGGTCAAATAATCATTTTACCCCTGTGTCTACTTCTTGCTCCTTAAATCCCCACTGCTTCTCTAATGAACAACAAAATTGTAATGGTCCAACCATACACAACACCCCTCTCGGGCCAGTGAGAGGGTGGGTGCCCGTTGTCCAAGCCCTGGAGACAACACTTAAAGGACAACCCCTCTAGTTTCCCTAAAGGCAGGAACAAGTTTATTCCATCTCGCATAGTTAAGTTCCCAACACCCTACTTGGTACTGTCTCTGTGAAGATAGGCATATTGGGCGAGTAACTGTGACCATCCTCACCCGTACTAGTCAAAGGATAGACCCCCGCAGTCAGGAGTCCGTAACACGCTTAGGATTCAGGTCGAGTCACTAATGGTCATCTACGAAGTTATTAGTTCCATACTGTTAACGGTGTTACATCAGTAGGTCAAATAATTCACAGTTCGGTCTTGTACAATCTCATTGCACAGGATGCCCCCACTCGCATGTCAACCACATGAACGAGTCAGATCACCTTGTTTATATCTAATACAAAGCGGGTCGCATCCACATCGTATCCAGGATTACGTCTCCAACCCTCCCACTACGTCGAGGCATTCCCAACACTTGGGAACAGACTTGATTTGACGTGGTAGGATCAACAACATTTGTTGACGTACTAGCCCCATCAGCAACTCTTGTTGATGTACTGTCCATCTCGTTCAACATGATTTTGCTTCTAGGCAAATGATCCCTGACGTGGTCTTCCTCAAGGAAAGTGGTGTTTGTTGACACAAGCACCCTATTTTCCTTAGGATCGTAAAATAGACCACTCCTAGTCTCTTTTCGGTAACCTACAAATAGGCACAATTTTGAACAGGGTTCCAACTTTTTTGGGTTTGACACCAACACGTGGGTCGGACATTCTAAAATTATGAAATGGTGTAAATTGCCTTTACGTCCATTCCAGAGTTTGAAAGTTGTTTCACAAACACTATTCGATGAAACATTGTTCAAAATATAGACCGCAGTCTCCACTGCGTCACCCTAAAAAGAATCAAGGAGACGAGCATAGCTCATCATCAACCGAACCATGTCCAACAGGGTTCAGTTTCTCTTCTACGATACACCATTCTGCTCTGGCATACCAGGTGCTGAGAATGGTCATTTATGAATTTATTAGTCCTAAACTGTTAATGATGTTACACTAGTAGGTCTAATAATTCTCGGTCCGGTCTCGTACAATCACATGGGCGAGCAACTACATGAATTGGAGAACTGAGAGGATTTGAGAATTATGAAAATCTGCATTACATGGACCTTTATATAGGGAGGGAGGGTGGAGATACCTTTCTCCTCCGGTTATCCCACTAAATGAACAAATTATGCAGTATGCAAATTACATTTGCATAATTACATAATATAAGGTATCCCATATTTTTAATATGCAAATCATATTTGCATAATTGCAATATTGAATAATATATTCAATTCTCCTCTCAATTAAATTATTTCCCTTTTTATTTAATATGAAACAATTTAACACTAAAAATATATTTAGAAATGAATCTAAATATAGAACATAGTTTACTATGAATCATATTAACATTAAACTATTAATTATGTCGATTATATCACATATAATCGATATAACTCCCGTTTACGAAATTGAACACTTCAAGTTCGCTCCAAAACTTCATACCCTCAATATATCCATATTGAGCTAACGGCGGTACCTGTATTGACACAAGGGGAACCAATAAAACTCTTTGACCTAGATGACCAACATTCATTAACTACAAGTCACTCCACTATAGATTCGTAGCTGCACTCTCCTTATTGTAGGAGAAATTATGTCCATTTATATAACCAATGCACGTGAGTCGACGACCCTTCACAGGTTGTTCGTAATCTCAACTTGGTAAATTTACTGTTTTACCCCTTTGATTACCTCCTGCTCCTTAAGTACCACTGATCCTCTAATGAACAATTTGTTTATGATCCAACCATATATAATGTTCGTCTTGGGAAAGTGAGAGGGTGGGGCTCCGGTTCAATACCTAGATTAAGCCCTTAAGAAAAAAACCTATCTATTTTCCCTAGCATAGGAACGGGTGCATTCCATCTCACGGAGTTAAGTTCCCAGCTTTCTACAAGGTTTGTCCCTAGGAAGGTAGACTTATTGAGTCCATAGCTCTGGCCACTCTCACTCATACTAGTCCAAGGATAAACCCCCTCACACAAGAGTTTGTAACCTGCTCAGGATTCAGGTCGAGTCACTAATGGTCATCTATAAACCATTAGACCTAATTTGTTAACGGTGTTACACCAGTATGCTAATAATTTGCAGTCTGAACTTATACGAACTCATCGCACAAGATGCCCCCACTCGCATGTAACCTACATGAACGAGTTGGATTACCTCGTTTGTATCAAATACAAAATTGGTCGCTTCCATAGTGTTTCCAGGATGAGGTTCCCAACCCTATCCATATACTATAGAACATTTCGGTTACATACTTGAACACGATCCTACCTATGTGTCTATTACACACTGTTCAAGTTCTCATAACCATAACCCTAAGCTTAGTTTATTGGATTTTAAGTTTTAAATGTGAGAACAGGAGACATGATGCATTGTCTCTTTATTGATTTCATGGAACAAACTAAACGATTTTAGGGCATAAAATCTCAACAAACTCCAACTTAATCTAAAGCTAGTGGGGTACATCATTACAAGTACAACATTGCAAATAATGTAAATATAATAAACTAGGGCATTGAATGCCCTTATACAAAATACTCTCACTTGACCTAATTCGGTATCACTCGTAGACATAGATTTTCTCTAGCTGACCCTAAAACACCTTAGCCATGAGAGCCTTTGTAAAAGGATCAGCAACATTGTGCTCCGAAGCTATCTTTGCTACGACCACGTCTCCTCAATGCATAATTTCTCGTATTGAGTGATACTTTCACTCCTTCCACTATCCACTCTTATGACTTCAAGGTTCCCTCGAATTGGCCAATGCACCACTATTATCACAATAAAGGGCGACTACAAAATTAATATTCGGAACAACTTCCATGATCTTTCATGATATTCCTTAGCTAAACTACATCCTTAGCTACTTCACAAGTTGGTACGTATTCGGCCTCCACCGTGGACTCAGCGATGCATTCTTTCTTGATACTTCGCCATACTACAACTCATCCATTAGGAATCAATACTGACCCTGATGTGGATTTTCTAGAATCCTTGTTGATTTGAAAGTCAACGTCCATGTATCCTGTAAGTATCAAATCATTAGTTCCATACACGAGCATGTAGTCCCTCGTTCTCCTAAGATACTTGAGGATTGCCTTAACTAGTGTCCAATGATCACATCCTTGATTTGATTGACATCTGCTGACTATCCCCACTGTATAACAGATGTCTTGCCTAGTATACAAAATGATGACATCCTTCATGTTGTTGAAGGGAATGAGAATCCCCGCACAGCGGAAGACGATCGAATCGTCGTGGTATCATCATGCTACATGCTTATTAAAATGATCAAACTATTAGATCTAGGCTAAACATGCTGAAATTTTACAGCAAGAAGAATGACTTACTTGTTGTAGACCGATTCAACAAACTCTCCTTGTAGATCACGAACTCTTCGCGCTTCTCGATCTCCATGAATTCTTCCCACGATCAGATCCCAAACACTACCAAATGGTCTTCTTGGTTGTTCTTCTTTGGAGAATGGAAGTTGGTTGGAACTTTTGTGTTTTGGAGGAAGAGAAGAATTGAGAGAAATGGAGAGAGTTCACTTTTGGATTCTTAGGTCAAAATCCAAAAATGGCAATTTTTGCTTGCCAAACCCATCTTACAAAGTGTTTAAATAGTGGAATGATGAAGTTCACAACTTCACATAATTTCCACTTTACCACAACTATATGTTATGTAAATCTCATTCACATAATTATATAATATAAGATATCTCATATCTTATGTTGCAAATCTTATTTGCAATAATTGTGGATTTAATCAAATTGAATCACATTCAATTTATTTTCTCTCGTTCAATTTCTCCAATTAGCCTTTAATTCAACAATTAGGCTAACACATAGTTTATTATGAATCTCATTCATATTAAACTATATATTATATCATCTATATGATATAATTACTCTTAAAGTGAAATTGAACACTTCAATTTCATACCAAAACATTAACCCTTGTTTTATCCCAGTTTGAGCCAACCAAGAGATCTAATGGACCTACACTGACGGGCTCCAATGATTTCAGGTAAACCAGTCAAACTCTTTGACCCGGTCAACCAATGTTCATTAGCTACAAAGAACATTCCACTAAAGCCCGTAGTCGCGCCATCGATGTAGAATATTACGTGTCCACCGATATAACCAATACTCATGAGTCGACCCTTCACAGTTGTTCGTAGACACGGTTGGGTCAAATTACCGTTTTACCCCTGTGTCTACATCTTGCTCCTTAAGTCCCCACTGCTCCTCTAATGAACAACATATTGTGATCGTCCAACCATACACAACACCCTTCTCGGGCCAGTGAGAAGGTTGGCGCCCGTTGTCTAAGCCCTGAAGACAACACTTAAGGGAACAACCCCTCTAGTTTTCCTATAGACGGAAACGAGTGAATTCCATCTCGCGTAATTAGGTTCCCAGCTCTCTACTTGGTTCTGTCCCTGAGAAGATAGGCATATTGGGCGAGTGACTGAGACCACCCTAACCCGTACTAGTCAAAGGACAGACCCCCGAAGACAGGAGTCCGTAATACGCTCAGGATTCAGGTCGAGTCACTTATGGTCATCTACGAATTTATTAATCTTTACTATCAACGGTGTTATATTAGTAAGTCTAATAATGCACGATCCGGTCTTGTACAATCTCATTGTACTGGATGCCCCCACTCGCATGTCAACCACATGAATGAGTCAGATCTCCTCGTTTGTATCTAATACAAAGTGGGTCGCATCCACAGTGTATCCAAGTTTAGGTCTCCAACCTCATCCTTATACTGTAGACCATTCGGGTCATTAACTCGAACGTGATCCTCCTTTTGTGTCAACTACACACCGTTCAAGTTCTAGTTCTCTCATATATTAAATGACCCTGGAGCTTAGTTTATTGGAAAGATTTAAAATATTTGCGAGACACAAAGTGAAGAAAAGAATAAGTCTTATTAATTTCAAAAAAATATTTTACAAACACGAGATTAGGACAAAAATCCCAACAAACTCCCACTTGGACTAAGCTAGTGGAGAAGGTACATTTCCAAAATGTATTTGAGTTACACTAAAAAATTACAATAAACTAGGGCATTGAATACCCGTTTACACATCTCCCACTTGCACTAGTCAGGAAGCTCTCGAATACCTAGACTCTCTAGGTTACCCTCAAACACTTTAGCCGTGAGGGGCTTTGTAAATGGATCATCTACATTGTGCTTCGATGCTATCTGCGTGACTGTCACGTCTCCGCGGTGCACAATTTTTCGTATCAGATGATACTTGCGCTCAATGTGTTTACCTCTTTTATGGCTTCGAGGCTCACATGAGTTGGCTACTGCACCACTGTTATCACAAAACAACGTGATTGGCAAGTTCATATTTGGAACAACTTCCAAATCCGTCATGAACTTCCTTAGCTAGATAGCTTTCTTTGCAGCTTCACAAGCCGCAACATACTCTGCTTCCATAGTGGAATCAGCGATGCATCCCTGCTTGATGCTTCGCCAAACTACAGCTCCTCCATTCAAAATGAAGGATGACCTTGAAGTGGATTTCCTAGAATCCTTATCGGTCTGAAAATTAGAATCCGTGTATCCTGTAAGGGTCGAATCCCCACGACCATACACTAAGTTGTAGTTCCTCGTTCTCCTAAGATACTTGAGGATTGTCTTTACAGCTTGTCCAGTGATCTAATCTGGATTGGGTGATATCTCACCGACAATTCCTATCGCATAATGTATGTTGAGCCTAGTACACAGCATTGCATACATCAGGCTCCCCACAGCTGAAGCATAAGGAATACGTCTCATATCCTCAACATCTTGAGGAGTCTTAGGACACTGATCCTTAGACAAGGGAACCCCATGCCTAAAAGGGAGCAAGCCCTTCTTGGAGTTCTGCATCTTATATCCAGACAACATCTTGTCAATGTAAGACGTTTGAGACAAGGCTAGCATTCTGTTCTTCCGGTTCTGGACTATCTGGATACCTAGAATATACTGAGCTTCTCCCAAATCTTTCATTTGGAATTGTGAAGCTAGTCACTCTTTAACGTCAGTAAGAAATTCTACCTCATTCCCAATGAGAAGAATATCGTCCACGTACAACACCAAAAATGCGACAGTTTTGTGAACGATTTTCTTGTAGACACAAGGCTCGTCGACATTTCGATTAAAGCCATAAGATTTCATTGCCTCATCAAACCTTATATTCCAAGATCTCGAACCTTTTTTCAGTCCATAAATGGACCTATGAAGCCGACAAACCTTTTGCTCTTGGCCTTGGGTAATGAACCCTTTGGGTTGGTCCATGTAGATGGTCTCATCAAGTTTGCCATTCAGAAAGGTTGTCTTGACATCCATCTGCCATAGCTAGTAGTCATAATACGCGGCGATGGCCAGAAGGATTCTGATGGACTTTACCATGGCAATAGGTGAAAAGGTCTCCTCGTAATCAACCCTTTCAACCTGGGTAAAACCCTTTGTCACTAGTCGGGCTGTGAAGGTTTGCACCTTCCCATCTATGCAACGTTTACGCTTGTAGATCCATTTACAACCAATAGGTTTTACCCCATCCGGTTGATCCACGAGCTCCCAGACAGAATTGAAGTACATAGACTCAATTTCTTGGTCCATAGCTTCAATCCACTCGTCCTTATCAACATGAGCCATTGTCTGATCATACGTCAATGGATCCTCACAGTCATCGTCAGCAGCGACAATTGAGGTTTCAGCTAGACCCATATAGCGATCGGGCTGTCTCACAGTCCTCCCACTACGTCGAGGCATTTCCAACTCTTGGAAACGGATTTGACTAGACGTGTTAGGGTCAACAACGCTTGCTGACGTACTAGCCCCATCAACAACTCTTGCTGATGTAATGTCCATTTCATTCAATACAATTTTACTTCTTGGTAAATGATCCCTGATGTGGTCTTCCTCCAAGAAAATAGCGTTTGTCGACACAAGCACTCTATTTTCCTTGGGATCGTAAAACAGACCACCTCTTGTCTGTTTAGGGTAACCTACAAATAGGCACAATTTCGAACGGGGTTCTAACTTTTTCAGGTTTGTCACCAACACATGGGTCGAGCATCCCCAAATTCTGAAGTGATGTAAACTTCCTTTACGTCCACTCAAGAGTTCAAAGGGTGTTTCACAAACACTCTTTGAGGGAACATTTTTCAAAATGTAAATCGCAGCTCTCATCTGCACTACTAAAAGAATCGGGAGACGAGCATAGGTCATCATCGATGAACCATGTCCAACAAGGTTCTATTTCTCCTCTCCGATACACCATTCTCATTGCAGCATACCAGTCTTTGAGAGTTGGGACGTAATTCCGTGTTCTATCATATAGTCCTGGAATTCAGTGTCCATGTACTCTCCACCTCGATCCGATCGAAGTGTTTTAAGCGATTTACCTAAGAGGTTCTCAACCTCAATTTTAAACTCCTTGAACTTTTCAAGAGTTTCAGACTTCTTATGCATTAGGTAAATATACCCATATCTGGAGTAATCGTCTATGAAAGACACGAAGTACTCATAACAGCCCCGAGCTTTAACATTCATCGGACCACAGAGGTAAGAATGTATTAACTCAAGAGGCTCTTTGGCTCTATATCCTTTTCCACTAAAAGGACGTTTGGTCATTTTGCCTTCAAGGCATGACTCACATACTGGTAAAGAGTTTTCTTCCATCTCGTTTAGAAGTCCACTCTTCACCAGATTCTCAATCTTATTGAGATTAATGTGGCCTAACCGTAGATGCCAAAGATGGGCATTTTCTTTTGGAGAAATTTTTGGTTTCTTAGTTCGTGTTTCCACAGTTTTAAACAATTCAGTATTTAAAACACTTTTAACCGAATTGGGTTTTAAAAAATACAGATTATTTTCAAGTGATGCTGAACAAATAACATTCCCTTTGAAAGAAATAAACGCTTTATTTAATTCAAAAGAAACTGAAATACAGTGTTCAATTAAGCAGGAAATAGAAACAATGTTTCTAGTAAACCATGGAAGTTGAGTGATACTTTCACTCGTTCCACTATCTACTCTTATGACTTCAAGGTTCCCTCGAATTGGCCAATGCACCACTATTATCACAATAAAGGGGGACTACAAAATTCATATTCGGAACAACTTACATAATCTTTCATGATATTCCTTAGCTAAACTACATCCTTAGCTACTTCACAAGTTAGTACGTATTCGACCTCCGCCGTCGAGTCAGCGATGCATTCTTTCTTGATGCTTCGCCGTACTACAACTCATCCATTAGGAATCAATACTGACCCTGATGAGGATTTTCTAGAATCCTTGTTGATTTGAAAGTCAACGTCCATGTATCCTGTAAATATCAAATCATTAGTTCCATACACGAGCATGTAGTCCCTCGTTCTCCTAAGATACTTGAGGATTGCCTTAACCAGTATCCAATGATCACATCCTTGATTTGATTCACATCTGCTGACTATCCCCACTGCATAACAGATGTCTTGCCTAATATACAAAATGATGACATCCTTCATGTTGTTGAAGGGAATGAGAATCTCCGCGCAGCGGAAGACGATCGAATCGTCGTGGTATCATCATGCTACATGCTTATTAAAATGATCAAACTATTAGATCTAGGCTAAACATGCTGAAATTTTATAGCAAGAAGAATGACTTACTTGTTGTAGACCGATTCAACAAACTCTCCTTGTAGATCATGAACTCTTTGCGCTTCTCGATCTCCACGAATTCTTCCCACGATCAGATCCCAAACACTACCAAATTGTTTTCTTGGTTGTTCTCTTTTGGAGAAAGGAAGTTGGTGGGAACTTTTGTGTTTTGGAGGGAGAGGAGAATTGAGAGAAATGGAGAGAGTTCACTTTCGGATTCTTAGGTCAAAATCAAAAAATGGCAATTTTTGCTTGCCAAACCCATCTTACAAAGGGTTTAAATAGTGGAATGATGAAGTTCACAACTTCACATAATTACCACTTTACCACAACTATATGTTATGTAAATCTCATTCACATAATTATATAATATAAGATATCTCATATCTTATGTTGCAAATCTTATTTGCAATAATTGTGGATTTAATCAAATTGAATCACATTCAATTTATTTTCTCTCTTTTAATTTCTCCAATTAGCCTTTAATTCAACAATTAGGCTAGCACATAGTTTATTATGAATCTCATTCATATTAAACTATATATTATATCATCTATATGATATAATTACTCTTAAAGTGAAATTGAACACTTCAATTTCATACCAAAACATTAACCTTTCTTTTATCCCAATTTGAGCCAACCAAGGGACCTAATGGACCTATAGTGACGGGCACCAATGATTTGTGGTTAACTAGTCAAACTCTTTGACCCGGTCAACCAATGTTCATTAGCTACAGTAACATTCCACGCTCCCATCAGTGTAGAATATTACGTGTCCACTGACATAACCAATACTCATGAACGAGTCACATCTCCTCGTATGTCAACCACATGAACGAGTCACATCTCGCATGTCAACCACATGAACGAGTCACATCTCCTCGTTTGTATCTAATACAAAGTGGGCCGCATCCACTGTGTATCCAGGATTAGGTCCCAACCCCATCCTTATACTGTAGACCGTTCGGGTCATTAACTCGAACGTGATCCTCCTTGTGTGTCAACTACACACCGTTCAAGTTCTAGTTCTCTCATATATTCAATGACCCTGGAGCTTAGTTTATTGGAAAAGTTTAAAATATTTGCGAGACACAAAGTGAAGAAAAGAATAATTCTTATTAATTTCAAAACAATATTTTACAAACACGAGATTAGGATAGAAATCCCAACAGTTGTTGGGTTATCCATGCGATTTGACGTGAATACTACATGTTTGGACTAGTTTTTTAAGGCATGTGAAGTCATTTAATGCACTGAAATTTAGTCTTTGCAAGACAAACAAACCGAATAAAATATCTCCACAAAATAATGATGTCAAATAAGAAAACGAGATCTTCATTCTTTTTCAATTCCACTCTTGGAAGTTATTTTTTAGGGAAAATCTACACTAAAAATATATTGATATCTTTACTGGAGCGCAAGAATAAGTTACTTTTAGCATATAAATTATTAATTAATTATCAATTGTGAGTTTACCTTTCCCATGACGTGCATGTTAAGGGGTCGTTTGGCCTCCTTTTTTGGATTTTGATGGTTTTGGATTCCAAATCCAAAATCATGTTTGGCCCAATGTGATCAAAACCCTTGGTTTTGAAACACAACCCCATGGGTTACAATAGTGCAACCCCATGGGTTTGTTCCATGTTTTCTTATTTTATTTGTCATCTTCCATTTTCGACGATTACTTCAACAACAATTTCGGTGACAATTCAAACAACTACATCGGTCGCCCGACTACAACTAATGGCTACCTCCAGCAAAAACTCCAGCGACACGACCACAGCTGACAATTACCTCTGGCGACAACTCCGACGACCACACTGGTGACCCTAGCTACTACTGATGACTACCTCGAATGGCAACTCCGGCGACCTCTGCCACTGCTAACGACTACCTACAGCAACAACTCCTACGACCATACCGATGACCCCGACCACCGCTGATGACTACCTTCGACGATAACTCCGACGACAACACCGACTACCTCAAACGATAACCCGACACCACACGGGCGACCCAAACCACCGCTGACGACTACCTCCGATGGCAACTCAGACGACCACACTGTCGACCCCTACCACCGCTGACGACTACCTCTACAGAAAAGTCCGACAACCATACTGAAGACCCTGACTACCACTAACGACTATCTTCGACCACAACTCCAACGGCCACACCGACTACCCCAACCACCGCTGATGACTACCTCCAATGACAACTCCGACAACCACACTGGCAAACCCAACCACCGCTGATGACTACCTCCGATGGCAACTTCGACGACCACACTGGCGACCCCTGCCATTGTTGACGACTACCTCCGGCGGCAACTCCGACGACCATATTGATGACCTCAACCACCGCCGACGACTACCTCCGACGACAACTTCGACGACCACACCGACGACCTTAACCACCGCTGACGATAACTCCGATGACCACGGCGACCCCAACCATCGTTGACGACTACCTTCGACGACAACTCTAATGACTACATCAATGACCTAACCACTACTAATGACTACTTTCAACAACCATTCAAGACACTTATATACGCCTATCACAACAACCCCATCACTCGAGCAATTAACTACCCTATCAAACCTAACTTGTGCGCAATCACTACTTTTCTTATTAGAGTTCCAAAAATAAGTTTTTGGATACTTTGTGGAATAATATTTTAAATTTTCTAATCAGTTAAATAGACTTCCAATTTTTTAATTTCTAAAATAGAATTCCAAAAATAAGTTTTTGAATACTCTATAAAATATATTTTCAAATTACCTAATTTATTAAATAGACTTTGAATTTTTTTTTTTAATTTTAGAGTAGAATTCCAAAAAATAGTTTTAAGAATACTATGTGACGTGACATAGAGTTTTTAATTCCCTAATTTCTTAAATAAACTTCTATTTTTTTTTTACTTCTAAAATAGAGTTCCAAAAATACTTTTCTAAACTTTTTTTCAAATAGAGGTTTAAATCCCTAATTTCATAAATGGACTTTCAATTTTGAAATTTCTAAGATAGAGTTCAAAAAATACTTTTCTAAATACTTTGTGAAATAGAGTTTTAAATTCCATAATTTGTTACATAAACTTCCAATTTCTTAATTTCTAAAATAGAATTTCAATTTTGTCACCCATTTATGTATTACAGAGGTTTCTTTGATTGACAAACATCCACTAAAAAATAAGAGAAAATAAGAGAACAAAACAACTAAAAAAAAAACATAAACCAAGGATTCAAAACACGGCGCCTCAAATACTGTTTTCTTATTCCCAGGCTTTAGAACACTAAACTCTAAACAAATCTTTCTGATTCTCAAGGTTTAGAACCCCCCAGAACAAACCTCCTAGAGTTTTGATTCCCAGAGTTTTGATTCCAAGACATGGGGCCAAACAACCCCTAATTCATTTGTCAATGAGTCCGGAAGCGTAGGTGCTAAACTTGTTTAATATTTTACACTCACCAAATATAAATTTTGTAGGTGATTATCTCATTGATGTTGTTGGTGACTATGTGGAGGAGTCTTGAAAATAACGATCATGATATCGCTTTCATTTAACATTTCATATTAGTTAATAAAGAGATCAAATTTGAATATTCATTGTTTTATTAGTAGGGTAGTTGTTGAGTTTTTTAATTAATTGACATGCTAAATTTAACGTCTTGTTACTTTTCTTATTGTATTATATATTTTATTTTTATTACTTAAAGTTATGTTCTCTTTGAGTTAATTGTTGTTCAAAAATATACTAGTGAAATTTTATTTTGTGCATGGGTTAAGAAAATTAAATATTCCTCAGTAGTCACATGTGCACCTAATAGAGGATTTTTCTTAAATTGTTGATAAAATGATGATAAACATTTATTGTCATTTAATATGTTGGGATGTATGTCCTAATCTCCTATTTGTTTGAAATGTTCACTATTGAAATAAATAGGAATTATTTCTTTTATCCCTTTGTGTCTCACATTTTTATAAACTTTGTCCATTAAACTAAGTTTCAGGGTCATTAAATTATGAAAGAACTAGAAATTGAACGGTTTATAGTGGACACAAAGGGAGGATCACGTTCGAGTAAATGACCAGAACGGTCTACAGTATACAGATAGGGTTGGAGATCTAATCCTGGATACGCTGTGGATGTGACCCGCTTCGTATTAGATACAAACGAGGTGATCCAACTTGTTCATGTGGTTGACATGCGAGTGAGAGCATCCTGTGCAATGACATTATACAAGACCGGACCATGAATTATCAGACTCACTAATGTAACACTGTTAACAGTATAGGACTAATAACTTCGTAGAAGACCATTAGTTGCTCGACCTTAATCCTGAGCGTGTTACGGACTCTTGTATGTTGGGGCCTGTCCTTTGACTAGTACAGGTGGGGATGGTCACAGTTACTCGCCCAATATGCCTATCTTCTCAGGGACAGGACCACGTGGGGAGCTGGGAACCTGACTACGCGAGATGGAATTCATTCGTTCCCGACTTTAGGGAAACTAAAGGGGTTGTTCCCTTAAGTGTTGTCTCCAGGGCTTGGACAACGGGTGCCCACCCTTTCACTAGCCCGAGATGGGTGTTGTTTATGGTTAGACCATACAACGTTGTTGTTGATTAGTGGAGAAGTGGGGACATAAGGAGCAAGAAGTAGACACAAGGGTAAAACGGTAATTTGATCCAGTTGTGTCTACCAACAACCTATGAAGGGTCGACTCACGGGCATTGGTTATATCAATGCACACAACTTGTCTTACAGTGACGGGAGTGCAACTATGGGATTTAGTGGAGTGTTACCGTAGCTAATGAATGTTGATTAACCGGGTCAAAGAGTTTGATAGGATAGTCTCGGATCATTGGAGCTCGACATCTGTAGATCCATTAGATCCCTCGGTTGGCTCAAATTGGACACATAGAGGGTTTACAGTTTGGTGTGGATTTGAAGGTTTGAAATTCATTAGATGGGTACTTATGTAATTTATTTGACATATGATGGACATATTATATAGTTTAATGTGAATGAGATTCATAATAAACTATAGGTTAGCATAATTGCTTAATTAGGGCTAATTTATAGAAATTAGATTGAAAGAAATTAAATTGAATGTGATTCAATTTAAAATCCACAATTATACAAATGTGATTTGTATTATAAGGTATGAGATAGCTTATTATATTTGGTTATGCAAATATGATTTGCATAACCTATGGTTGTGGTAAATGGTAAATAGGTGGTAACTCCTATCACCACTATATAAACTCCGTTGCAGGAAGGATTGGTAACTTGGTGTTTCATTTTTTTGATTTCTCACCAAAAACAGCTCTCAAACTCTCTCGATCTTCTCTCAATTTCTCAATTCCCCTTTACCAAAGGAGCCCCACCACTCTCCTTCTACTTATGGAGAACAACCGAGAAGGCTTTTCGGAGGTGTCCAGATTGTTCTTTGTTCAAGAGAGTTTGTCATCGTAGGGATCGGAGAACACGAAGAGTTTGTGACCAGAGAAGAAAATCGTGATATAAGGTTCTTCAACAAGTAAGTATTATATCTTTTTGTTTTTCTTTTCCATTTATGCATGTTTAGCCTAATTTCTATCAGATAGAATTGTTTTTGAGAAAATATTTTCAAAGCGGACCACAACGATTCAGTCGTTATTCGCTGC
Organism: Trichosanthes cucumerina; assembly: GCA_036507285.1. Taxonomy (NCBI): domain Eukaryota; kingdom Viridiplantae; phylum Streptophyta; class Magnoliopsida; order Cucurbitales; family Cucurbitaceae; genus Trichosanthes; species Trichosanthes cucumerina. The sequence goes on from CM071837.1 coordinate 24,128,122, forward strand.
GGGAGTTTTAATCCCTTTAATTAGTATCAGAGCCAAACATTGGCTTCTTCGTTGTGCAAATATTTTTCTTAAAATTAGGTGGGTTGTGTGTTGGGTTTTATGTCCTAAAACTCGTGGTTTTGTAAACTGAATGTATATTCTATTTTGCAATAAACTTATTATTGAGATTTATTCAGTAAACGTGTTATTGAATAAAGTGAATTGTGTATTGTGTAACCTTAATCCAATAAAGAACCCTTGGCTATAGGATGAATACTTGAACTTTATGTGTGACATAAAAGTGGATCAAGTTCAAGTTATATCCAGAACAGTCTATAGTACAAGGATAGGGTTGGGTACCTTATCCTGGGGACACTATGGACGCGACCCACTTTCTAGAGTACAAATGATGTGATCCTAAATCGTTCATGTGGAGACATGTAAGTGGGGACGCCCAATGCAATGAGTTTGCATAAGACTGGACTGCAAAATAGTCACTTAGACTTTATAACTCCGTTTACTGTCTTAACTGACTATATTCATACGATGACCTAGGTAACTCGATCCTAATCCGACTCAATAAGCCTCCCATTTCAGGGATAAAACCGGGTAGATAGCTGGAAAACATAGTTCTGCAAGATGGAATTCACTCCTACCCGCTTTAGGGATTACTAGAGAGGTTATTCCCTTAAGTGTTGACTCCAGGTCTTGAACAATGGGCCCACCCCTCTCATTAGCCCGAGAGGGATTCGGTTTGCTGGTTGGACCACAAACCAATTGTTCATTAGAGGATCAGTGGTACTTAAGGAACAAGAGGTAATTACAGGGGTAAAACGGTAATTTTAACCCAACTGTAATTATGAACGACCTGTGAAGGATTGACTTACTAATCATGGTTATATCGTGTGGACAAAAATATATCTACTGTGAGGAGAGTGCGACCACTGGGCTTTAGTGGAGTGTCCTGGTGGTTAACGAATGTTGATTAGCTAGGTTAAAGAGTTTGACTGGTTAATCACGTATCGTTGAAGCTCATGATCTGTAGGTCAATTAGGTCCTCCTTACTAGCTCGGACTAAGCCTTGTAACATTTTGAGAGAAAAGAATTTGAATTGTTCAAATTCGAGTTTGGTAGAAAGCGTTAATTATATTTGATATATTTAACGAATCATAACTTAGTTATGATTAAACTATGATTAATAGGATGTGGATATATTTAAATATGATTTAAATATTGGATCGGTTTATAGCATGAATAATGATTCATGTTTGGAAAATCGATTGGTATTTGGTAATTTATTTAATTTAATATTTGATATTAAATTAAATTAAAAATTAATTAATTAAATTAATTTTAAATTATATAATTAATTATATTAATTTTAATTAAAAATTAATTTAATATTGATTTTAGAATTAAAATTAATTGGGAAATTAGTGGATTTTCATGGATTTTCAATAAAATCCAAAGTGCAACTTGCCCAATCCTACTCATTTTCAAAATTCACCAAAATTGGCCACCTCCATCTCAAAGCATCCTCATCACCCTTGAGTTTCCACTCCATTGAAGCTTATTGGAGCTTTATATAATGGTGATTTGAGGGATGTTGTGAGAATTTTACAGAAAATTCTAAATTCCCGAATTAGTGACCTTTGAGGGCTTTTCTTGCAAATTCTCTCAACCTAGGATCCCACAATCCATTCTAAGGCCCGAGGATAGAAGGGAAGACTCTAACGGTTTTCTACGAAGTGTTCGTGTTGAAAATCATCCACCGGGTGAAGAGAATTTGATCTTCAAAGTTGAGTTTTCTATCCCTCTTTTTTTCCAACTTTGAGCATATTTTTTTATTTTACAAAATTGATCAACTTAGAGTGTTCAAGATCAAAAATTGCTTCTGCTTTCTTAATCTAGACTATTTCAATTGGTATTAGAGCAATTTTGAGCTCTGAATTTGATCAATTGTGTCTTCTAGTGGGTGTTTTTTGAAATATAATTTTTCTGGGTGTCTAAAGTGTTCTTCTGGATTTTGCATTTAAATTCAGCATGAATTCGTGCTTTATTTTCAAATTGCTCAATTGTGTTTGAGCATTAATGTGTGTAGAATAAGCTGTAAAAATTTTGGGCCGATTGGAGTTTGGGAAGGCCTTCAATTTGAAGAGAGAAGCATGAAAGGTCAGAAAATAGAGGCAGCTGCTGTTTTTTTTTAAATTTATGCTACAGTAACAATTACCTTCAGGCCCGTGCTTTTAGTTGAGGAAGAAGAAGATGCTGACCTTAAGCGTTGGCCATTGACCGGTCCAGTTAACCTTGATTGGTTCAATGGTTTTTGGGTCGGTTCGGCTCGATTTTGTTCTGGTTAGGTTTGTTTTAGACCGGTTCTGACTATTTCGAGGCCGGATTGTCCATTTGCGAAGTACGTTTCACCAATTGAAGGCCCGGTTCAGCCTTTTACAGCGCGGTTTCACCTTTCGAAGGTCTGGTTCACACATTTGCAAGTTGGTTCGACCCAAATTCGAAGTGTTCGAAGTGGTTCGATATTATTTCTAGATTATTATTGTAATAATTTAGTAGTTTGCTTTCATTAGATGCCAAAACCAGTCCACTTTAGTGTGTTTAATTAATTATGCATTGTGAATGTATGTTTTAATTAAATTCCCTGATTAATTATGCATAAAGTATGCCATATAGATTTTAAAATCCCACCATAGGAAGCATGCTCCCATGCATTGAAAGTATGTTATAAGTGTTATAATATATAGTATGCATGAATTAGGGTTTCATAGAATTAATATAAGTGTTATATTAGTTTATGAAACAAATATTATATGTTTTAATTATAATTAATATAAGAGTTATATTAATTAAAAATTAAACATATAACTACTATGCATTTTACATGTGATGGATTTGTTATAAATGTATGTCAATTCATGTGATGAATGATGAACCAATTTATAACATAAAAATGCATGTAACTTAAGGTTAATTAATTAGTTTTAAAATTGTTTTAGAACTGGAAATTAATTACACCTTAGGTTATCTAGCTAATAAGATTAGAATTAGGCAACCAATAATTTATAAACATTGATTAAAGAGAGACTCTTACTAAGGAAGGTTTTGGCTTAGTTGGGGTACTTAAGCTAACGGAAACGAAACACTCCTACCTGGGAACTGACCTGGGAGTGAATTTAATCTAGAGGTTTATAAATTATCTTTCCTGAGTGGCGTTTATTAAAATTTAATAAATTAAACTCATAGACCTAGGTCTATTAAAAGGTTAATAGACTTAGGTAATCCCAGTATAATTGTTATATTGGTAAACTTAGGTCATATTATTTTAGCCAGAATATGCCTAAGTAAAAGTATACCCAAACTGTTTAAAATACTTTGTGGGAGTGAAAAGGTATATATGCTATATCAATTTCCTCTTACGTTCTCCGCAAAGTTCACACCGTGAGATTTATGCTTGACCACGTGATGCCAATAGGGCATCCCCATTCGGATGGTGTTTGCATAAATAAAGAGCAAGGTGAATGGAGTAAGTATTTATAGTAAGTGGGAGAAGGAAGTGTGTCAACATATCCTACGGTCTCCCCCATTAGGTTGGACCGTGAGATTCCCATGTTGCGCCTGCAGGTTGCCCGAAGTAGCACCATCCATTCGGAAGGGTGTAACATGGGATTCGGAACAACTCAAACTCCATAAATGGATAGGGTCTCTTAGGTCCATTCCCAGCTTTGTCTCTCCAATTCGGTAGCATTGTTGGGGCCGACCTCTGAGGTCTGAAAATGGCGGGTCACACTTACAAGAATTGCTAAGTGTTAGTAAATTCCTGACCAAAGTAGCGATAACTAGAATGCTATAGGAATAAGAGTTATTCCGGTGTTAGTATTTAGTCAAGAATGTCTTGGTTCAGTAAAGGACTGATTGACTGCCCCTCGGTAGCGGTTGCTCTGACTCACAGAAGTATCGTTGCAAACACAATAATGAGTTTATGGGTACATTATTACTTTTGCTAAATTCTTAAATTGGATAGGTTACAAACAATTCACTAATAGAATTCATTCTTTTTCAGCATGTCGAACTCTTTGATCCAGTTACTCGCCTTCAATAAACTCAGCGGTGATAATTATGGAACCTTGAAATCAAACTTGAATACGATTATTGTTCTTGATGATCTGAGGTTCGTCTTAACGGAGGAATGTCCTCCCCCTCCCAGCTCGACTGCAAACCGAATTGTTCGGGATGCTTATGAAAGATTGATTAGGGCTAATGAACAGGCCCGAGTCTATATCTTAGCCAACATATCTGATGTGTTGTCCAAGAAACATTAGACCATGGGCACCGCAAAGGAGATCATGGGATCATTACAGGCGATGTTTGGACAACCGTCCTCGTCGGTCCATTATGATGCTGTCAAATACGTTTACAACTCCCGTATGAAGGAGGAAGCCTCTGATAGGGAACATGTCCTTGACATGATGACCCACTTCAACGTGGCTGAAGTAAATGAGGCAGTCATAGATGAGAAAAGTCAGATAACCTTTATTATGGAATCTCTTCCGAAGAGTTTCCTGCCATTCCGCACAAATGCGGTGATGAATAAAATAGAGTATAACCTGACTACTCTCCTCAACGAGCTACAGACTTTTGAGTCCCTCATGAAATCAAAAGGAAAAGAGAAGGATGCAAATGTTGTCACTTCGAAGAGGTTCCTAAGAGGATCGTCCTCTGGGACCAAGTCTGATACTTTTTTTTCTAAGAATAAGGATATTCAGAAGAAGAAGAAGAAGAAGGGCAAAGGGAAGGGGTAGGCCTCCGCACGCAAGGCCAAAGCCACGGGAAAATGTTTCCGCTGTGGTGGAGACGGGCACTGGAAGAGGAACTGCCCGAAGTACCTTACAGAAAAGAAAGCTGAGAAAGAAAAACAAGGTAAATATGATTTACTCGTTATTGAAACATGTTTAGTGGAACATGATGATTCCGCCTAGATATTAGATTCAAGAGCCACTAACCATGTTTGTTCTTCTTTTCAGGAAACTAGTTCCTGGCAGCAGCTTGCTAATGGGGAGATATCTCTCAAGGTTGGAACGGGAGAGGTTGTCTCAGCCAAAGCAGTGGGAGCTGTGAACTTGTTGTTTAGAGATAGATTTATTTTATTAGAAAATGTACTTTTGGTTCCTGGAATAAAAATAAATCTTGTATCTATCTCTTGTTTGCTTAAACATATGTATAAAGTATCTTTTGATCATAATGAAACGTTCATTTGCAAAAGAGGTGTACGAATATGTTCTTCTAAACTGGAAAACAACTTATATGTGTTAAGACCAACAGAAGTAAAAGCTATTTTAAATACCGAGATGTTTAAAACAGCTGATACTCAAAATAAAAGGCAGAAGCTTTCTCCTAGTACCTATCTTTGGCACTTGAGACTAGGCCACATTAATCTCAATAGGATTGGGAGATTGGTCAAGCGTGGCCTCCTAAGTCAATTAGAGGACAACTCTTTACCACCATGTGAGTCATGTCTTGAGGGGAAAATCACTAAAAGACCTTTTTCTGGAAATGGTTATAGAGCCAAAGAGCCCTTGGAACTCGTGCATTCGGACCTTTGTGGTTCTATGAATGTTAAGGCACGAGGAGGGTATGAATACTTCATCAGTTTTATTGATCATTATTCTAGGTATGGCTTGTTGGGATTTTTGTCCAAATCTCGTGTTTGTAATATATTGATTGAAATTAATAAGAGTTATTTATTTCATCACTTTATGTCTCGCAATATTTATAAACTTTTCCAATAAACTAAGCTCCAGGGTCATTGATTTTATGAGAGAACTCGAACTTGAACGGTGTGTAGGGGACACACAGGGAGGATCACGTTCGAGTTAATGACCCGAACAGTCTACAGTTTATGGATAGGGTTGGAGACCTAATCCTGGATACACTATGGATGCGACCCGCTTTGTATTAGATACAGACGAGGTGATCTGACTCGTTCATGTGGTTGACATGCGAGTGGTGGCATCCTGTGCAATGAGATTGTACAAGACCGGACCGTGAATTATTAGACCTACTGATGTAACACCGTTGACAGTAAGTACTAATAATTTCGTAGATAACCATTAGTGACTCGACCTGAATCCTGAGCGTGTTATGGACTCCTGTCTGCGAGGGTCTATTCTTTGACTAGTACGGGTGAGGGTGGTCACAGTTACTCGCCCAATATGCCTATCTTCACAGGGACAGAACTAAGTAGGGAGCTGGGAACTTAACTACGCGAGATGGAATTTACTCGTTCCCGCCTTTAGGGAAACTAGAGGGCTTGTTCCCTTAAGTGCTGTCTCTGGGGCTTGGACAACGAGCACCCACCTTCTCTTTGGCCCGAGAAGGGTGTTGTGTATGGTTGGGCCATCAAAATATGTTGTTCATTAAAGGAACAGTGGGGACTTAAGGAACAAGAGGTAGACACAGGGGTAAAACGTTAATTTGACCCAGTCGTGTCTACGAACAACCTGTGAAGGGTCGACTCATGGGTATTGGTTATATCAGTGGACACGTAATATTCTGCACTGATGGGAGTGCAGCTACGGGCTATAGTGGAGTGTTATCATAGCTAATGAATGTTGGTGAACTGGGTCAAAGAGTTTGGCAGGTTAATCTCGGATCATTGGAGCCCATCAGTGTAGGTTCATTAGGTTTCTCGGTTGGCTCCATCTGGATTTAAGAAGGGATAAAGTTTTGGTATGAAATTGAAGTGTTCAATTTCACCTTAAGGGCATTTATGTCATTTATATGAGATATGAATGATATAATATATAGTTTAATGTGAATGAGATTCATAATAAACTATAGGTTAGCCTAATTGTTGAATTAGGGCTAATAGGAGAATCTGATTGAGAGAAATTATATTGGATGTGATTAAATTTAATAAATCCACAATTATTTCAAATGAGATTTGCAATATGAGATATGAGATTCTTATATTATGTGGTTATGCAAATGAGATTTGCATAACCTATGGTTGTGGTAAATTGGTAATAATGTGGACATTTTAACTCCACTAATCCCACTATATAAACCCTTCTTGCAAGAAGGATGGTACTTCACTCTCTCATTTTTTAGTTTTACACAAAAGGAGAAGATAAACTCTCTCTATTCTCTCTCAAATTCTCCCCCCTTTTCCAAAACCAAAAGGTTCCCACAAGCCTCCTTTCTCCTAAAGAGAACAACCGAGAAGGCTTCTTGGTGGTGTTTGGTTCATCATCGTTGGAGGAATTCGTAGTATACGAAGGAGCACGAAGAGTTCGTGGATTTGAAGAAGATATTGTGAAGAAAGTCTTCAACAAGTAAGTAAAATCAATTCTTACTGTTTTTCTTCTTCTTAATTGCATGTTTAATTATTTTATGCATGAGATGTATATTTTAATTAATTTCTATGTGCATATTGTATGTTATATAGATTTAAAATCCCACCTTAGGTAAAACATTTCATGCATCTTTTTTATATTATAAGAGTTATAATATATAGTATGCATGATAGGATTATATTATAAGAGTTATAATATAATGTATGCATGTTTTAATTTATTTAAATATAAGTGTTATATTTTAAATTAAAAGCATGCTCATGCCTTTAATTCATGTGATAAATTATATTATGTTATTGTATATAGTATTATTCATGTGATGGATGATCAAGCACTATAACATAGAAATGCATGCAACCTAAGTTAATTATTAGTTTTAAACTGTTTTAGAACTTGAATAATTAGACTTAGGTTTTCTAATTTTCTAATGAGATTAGAAATTTAGGAAATCAAATATAACCTTTGAATGGTGACTGATAAGTAACTCTGTCTAAGGAAGGTTTTGTCTAAGGCTGGGGTATTTAAGTTGACCCTTGCTGAATACCCCTACCTTGAAATCGACCTGGGAGTGAATTCGGTCCGGAGATTCTTAGGTTATATTCTCGTGAGTGTCGTTAATTAAGTGTTAATTAATTTACTCACATAGACCTGAGTTAATAATGTGATTATAAACTTAGGTTAATACCATATAAGAGTTATATTGGTAGACTTAGGTAAATTTTAGCCGGTTTATCTAGGTCAATCCCTATTAAAAATTAAAGTGCTGAGTGGGAGGAAATAAAGTGTATGAGATACATTTGATTTTCCAACCACAAATCTCCTTTAAGTCCGCACTGTGAGATCTATACTTGGCCTCGTGGCGCAAATGGGAGTGTTCCCCTTCGGGTGCCATTTGTATAGGTCAATATCATCGTGGATGGAGAGAGTACTTATAGTGAGTGGGAGCGGGACTTGTGAAAACGACACACACGGTCTCTTCTTTCGATTCACCCCGTGAGACCCCTATGATCTGCCTGCTAGTTTGGCCTGGACCAGACAATCCCTTCAGAGGGCTTGATCATGGGAGTCTAACACCGTGTAATTCCCGAAAGGGATCTGATTTCCTTGTTGGTTTTCCTTCTTGGTTCACCCTTCGGTGGCTATTGTTTGGACGGATGCTTGGAAACTTAAAGATTGAGGGTGACACTCACAAAATTCGTTAAGTGTTAATGAATTCGACCCAACAATGGTAATTGGACGCCTAATGGAATAAGAGTTATTCTGGGATTAGGGTCTGATCGAGAAAGTCTCGTCCTAGAGGAGGAGTGTTTTGTTCACCATTCGGTGGCGGTCATTCTAAACCTTTAGGGTACCATTGCAAAATTTTGATTGACCTAGGGATCATGAAACAATTTTTTCTAAAACTTGATTGGATTTCAAAAGTTTTTTGCGAGACTAATACAAAGGTTTTTCTTGCTTTCAGCTAAAAAATGTCTAGAGCAATAATAGCTTTACTCGCTTCGGACAAATTAGTGGGAGATAACTATCAAAGTTGGAAAAACAACATAAATACAATTTTGGTACAAGACGACATTAAGTTCGTGTTATCTGAGGAGTGTCCTCAGATGTCGGGCTCGACAGCGTCGTGAAGTGTTCGCGATGCATACGATCGATGGATCAGGGCCAATGAAAAGGCCAAGGTCTATATTATTGCCAGCATGTCTGATGTCTTCGCAAAGAAGCACGAGCTGATGGTTTCCGCTAAGGAGATCATGGAGTCTGTACAGGAAATCTTTGGACAACAGTCCTTTCAGGTCCGGCATGACTCGCTCAAATACGTTTTCAACGCACGGATGAAAGAGGGGTCGTCTGTCCGTGAACACGTTCTAAACATGATGACCCACTTCCATCTGGCCGAGATGAACGAGGCTTCGATCGATGAGTCGAGCCAGGTTAGTTTTATTTTGGAGACTCTTCCGAAGAGTTTCCTTCAGTTTCGTAGCAATGCTGTTATGAACAAACTTAGCTACACACTGACAACCCTCCTCAACGAGCTACAGAATTTCCAATCCTTGCATAGGGTCAGGGAATCTGAGGCAAATGTTGCCTATAGGTCTTATCACAGGGGTTCGACCTCTGGGACGAAACCTGTTGCTCCTTCACGCCCGAAAGGGAAGAAGAGGATGAAGAGGGGTAAAACTAACCGTGATGCCGCCCATAAGGGCAAGAAGGTCAAGGAGGTTGCAGAGAAAGGAAAGTGTTTCCACGGCAATGGGAGCGGTCACTGGAAGAGAAACTGTCCCAAATTCCTTGCCGAGAAGAAGAATCAAGGTAAACGTGATTTACTTGTGGTGAAACTCGCTTTAGTGGAGAGTAGTGACTCTGCTGAATCTTCGGATTCGGGCGCCACTAACCACGTTTGTTCTTCTTTTCAGGGGATTGATTCCTGGCAGCCGCTGCGAGAGGTTGAGGTGACTCTACGGGTTGGATCCGGGGAGCTTGTCTCTGCTGCAGCGATCGACACGGTGAAGCTAAGCTTTGGCGGGAAGTACTTATTGTTGGACAATTTGTACATAGTTCCAGGGTTTACTAGAAACCTTGTTTCAATTTTCTGCCTTATTGAATAATGTATTTCAGTTTCTTTTGAATTGAATAAAGCGTTTATTTCTTTAAAAAGGAATGTGATTTGTTCAGCTTAACTGGAAAATAATCTGTATGTTTTGAAACCTAATTCGGTCAAAAGTGTTTTGAATACTGAATTATTTAAAACTGCATAAACTAGAACTAAGAAAACGAAAGTTTCTCCAAAAGAAAATGCCCACCTTTGGCATCTTCGATTAGTCCACATTAATCTCAATATGATTGAGAAACTAGTGAAGAGTGGACTTCTAAACGGGTTGGAAGAAAATTCTTTGTCGGTGTGTGAGTCATGCCTTGAGGGCAAAATGACCAAACGTCCTTTTAGTGGAAAAGGATATAGAGCCAAAGAGCCTCTTGAGTTAGTGCATTCTTACCTTTGTGGTCCGATGAATGTTAAACCTCGAGGCGGATATGAGTACTTTGTGTCTTTCATAGATGACTACTCTAGATATGGGTACATTTACCTAATGCATAAGAAGTCTGAAACTCTTGAAAAGTTCAAGAAGTACAAGACTGAGGTTGAGAACCTCTTAGGTAAATCGCTTAAAACACTTTGATCGCATCGGGGTGGAGAGTACATGGACACTGAATTCAAGGACTATATGATAGAACACGGAATTACGTCCCAACTCTCAGCGCCTGGTATGCCAACACAGAATGGTGTATCGGAGGGAAGAAACAGAACCTTGTTGGACATGGTTCGGTCGATGATGAGCTATGCTCGTCTCCCTGATTCTTTTTGGGGATACGCAGTGGAGACTGAGGTTTATATTTTGAACAACGTTCTCTCGAAGAGTGTTTGTGAAACACCTTTCGAACTCTGGAGTGGACGTAAAGGTAGTTTACATCACTTCAGGATTTGAGGATTCCCAGCCCATGTGTTGGGGTAAAATCCGAAAAAGTTGGAACCCCGTTCGAAATTGTGCCTATTCGTAGGTTACCCTAAAGAGACTAGAGGTGGTCTGTTTTATGATCCTAGGGAAAATAGGGTGCTTGTGTCGACAAACGCCACTTTCCTAGAGGAAGACCACGTTAGGGATCATGTACCAAGGAGTAAGATTGTATTGAATGAAATAGACAGTTCATCAGCAAGAGTTGCTGATGGGGCTAGTACGTCAACAAGTGTTGTTGATCCTAACACGTCTAGTCAAATTCGTTCCCAAGAGTTGGGAATGCCTCGGCGTAGTGGGAGGGTTGTGAGACAGCCTGATCGCTACATGGGTTTAGCTGAAACCTCAGTTGTCGCTTTTGATGATGACTGTGAGGATCCATTGACCTATGATCAGGCAATGGTTGATGTTGACAAAGACGAGTGGATTAAAGCTATGGACCAAGAAATAGAGTCTATGTACTTCAATTCTGCATGGGAGCTTTTGGATCAACCGGATGGGATAAAACCTATTGGTTGCAAATGGATCTACAAGCGTAAACGTGGCGTAGATGGGAAGGTGCAGACCTTCAAAGCCCGACTAGTGGAAAAGGGTTTTACCCAGGTTGAAGGGGTTGACTATGAGAGACCTTTTAACTTTGCTGCCATGGTAAAGTCGATCGAGGATCCTTCTGGCCATTGCCGCGTATTATGACTACGAGGTATGGCAGATGGACGTCAAGACAGCCTTTCTGAATGGCAAACTTGATGAGACCATCTACATGGACCAACCCAATGGGTTCATTACCCAAGGCCAAGAGCAAAAGGTTTGTCGGCTTCATAGGTCCATTTATGGACTGAAACAGGCTTCGAGGTCTTGGAAAATAAGGTTTGATGAGGCAATCAAATCTTATGGCTTTGATCAAAATGTCGACGAGCCTTGTGCCTACAAGAAAAACGTTGACAAAACTGTCGCATTTTTAGTGTTGTACGTGGACGATATTCTTCTCATTGGGAATGAGGTAAAGTTTCTTACTGACGTTAAAAAGTGGCTAGCTTCACAATTCCAAATGATAGATTTGGGAGAAGCTCAGTATGTTATAGGTATCCAGATAGTTAGGAACCGGAAGAACAGAACGCTAGCCTTGTCTCAGGCGTCTTGTATTGAGAAGATGTTGTCGAGATATCAGATGCAGAACTCCAAGAAGGGTTTACTGCCTTTCAAGCATGGGGTTCACTTGTCTAAGGATCAGTGTCTTAAGACTCCTCAAGATGTTGAAGATTTGAGACGGATTCCATATGCTTCAGCTGTAGGGAGCCTCATGTATGCTATGCTGTGTACTAGGCCCGACATCTGTTATGCATTAGGAATTGTCGATGAGATATCACCCAATCCAGATTAGATCACCGACAGTAGTAAAGGCAATCCTCAAGTATCTTAGGAGAACGAGAAACTACAGCTTAGTGTATGGAAGTGGGGATTTGATCCTTACGGGATACACAGATTCTGATTTTCAGACCGATAAGGATTCTAGGAAATCCACCTCGGGGTCAGCCTTCATTATGAATGGAGGAGTTGTAGTATGGCGAAGCATCAAGCAGGGATACATCGTTGATTCCACTATGGAAGCGGAGTATGTTGCGCCTTGTGAATCTGCAAAGGAACCTGTTTGGCTTAGGAAGTTCATGACAGATTTGGAAGTTGTTCCTAACATGAACTTGCCCATCACACTGTTCTGTGATAACAGTTGTGCAGTAGCCACCTCACGTGAGCCTCGGAGCCATAAGAGAGGGAAACACATTGAGCGCAAGTATCATCTGATACGGGAGATTGTGCACCGCGAGACGTGATGATCACGCAGAGATAGCGTCGGAGCACAACGTAGCTGATCCATTTACAAAGCCCCTCATGGCTAAGGTGTTTGAGGGTCACTTTGAGAGTCTAGGTCTTTGAGAGCTTCCTGACTAGGGCAAGTGGGAGATGTGTAAACGGGTATTTAATGCCCTAGTTTATTGTATTACTTCGTTGTAATTTATGTACATTTCTGAAATGTATTTTCTCCACTAGCTTAGTCCAAGTGGGAGTTTGTTGGAATTTTTGTCCTAATCTCGTGTTTGTAATATATTGATTGAAATTAATAAGAGTTATTTATTTCGTCACTTTATGTCTCGCAATATTTATAAACTTTTCCAATAAACTAAGCTCCAGGCATTGATTTTATGAGAGAACTAGAACTTGAACGGTGTGTAGTGGACACACAGGGAGGATCACGTTCGAGTTAATGACCCGAACGGTCTACGATGATATGGATAGGGTTGGAGACCTAATCCCGATACACCGTGGATGCGACCCGCTTTGTATTAGATATCTGAGGCGAGGTGATCTCGACTTCGTTCATGTGGTTGACATGCGAGTGGGGGCATCCTGTGCAATGAGATTGTACAAGACCGGACCGTGAATTATTAGACCTACTGATATAACACCGTTGATAGTAAGAACTAATAATTTCGTAGATGACCATTACTGCGACTCGACACGAATCCTCGAGCGTGTTATGGACTCCATCATGCGAGTGCATTCTTTGACTAGTAATGCAGGTCGGGGTTGTCACGATTACTGCCCAATATGCCTATCTTCTCAGGGACAGAACTAAAAAGAGAGCTGGGAACATAACTACGCGAGATGGAATTCACTCGTTCCCGCCTTTAGGAAAACTAGACAGGTTGTTCCCTTAAGTGTTGTCTCCGGGGCTTGGACAACGGGCGCCCACCTTCTCACTGGCCCAAGAAGGGTGTTGTGTATGGTTGGACCATCACAATATGTTGTTCATTAGAAGAACAGTGGGGACTTAAGGAACAAGAGGTAGATACAGGGGTAAAACGGTAATTTGACCCAGCCATGTCTACGAACAAGCTGTGAAGGGTCGACTCATGGGTATTGGATATATCAGTGGACACGTTATATTCTGCACTGATGGGAGTGCAGATACGGGCTATAGTTGAGTGTTACTATAGCTAATGAATGTTGGTTAACCGGGTCAAAGAGTTTGGCAGGTTAATCTCGGATCATTGCAGCCCGTCACTGTAGGTCCATTAGGTCCCTCGGTTCGCTCCATCTAGATTTAAGAAGCGATAAAGTTTTGGTATGAAATTGAAGTGTTCAATTTCACCTTAAGGGCATTTATGTCATTTATATGAGATATGAATGATATAATATATAGTTTAATGTGAATGAGATTCATAATAAACTTTAAGTTAGCCTAATTGTTGAATTAGGGCTAATAGGAGAATTTGATTGAGAGAAATTAAATTGGATGCGATTCAATTTAATAAATCCACAATTATTGCAAATGAGATTTGCAATATGAGATATGAGATATCTTATATTATGTAGTTATGCAAATGAGATTTGCATAACCTATGGTTGTGGTAAAGTGGTAATAATGTTGACATTTTAACTCCACTAATCCCACTATATAAACCCTTCTTGCAAGAAGGATGGTACTTCACTCACTCATTTTTTAGTTTTACACAAAAAGGAGAAGAGAAACTCTCTCTATTCTCTCTCAAATTCTCCCCCCTTTTCCAAAATCAAAAGATTCCCACAAGCCTCCTTTCTCCTAAAGAGAACAACCAAGAAGGCTTTTTGGTGGTGTTTGGTTCATCATCGTTGGAGGAATTCGTAGTATACGAAGGAGCACGAAGAGATCGTGGATTTAAGAAGATATTGTGAAGAAAGCCTTCAACAAGTAAGTAAAATCCATTCTTACTGTTTTTCTTCTTCTTAATTGCATGTTTAGCCTAGATCTATGTATTAGATCAATTTTAACAAAGACGGTTTGCGTAATTGATATTTTGACGTTTCAATCGTCCCGGCACGGGATTTTCATTCCCATCATGGCTATCTTTACCTAATGCATCATAAGTCTGAAACCCTTGAAAAGTTGAAGGAATATAAGGCAGAAGTTGAGAACACATTAGGTAAAACAATTAAAACACTTCGATCATATCGAGGTGGAGAGTATATGGATTTGAGATTCCAAGACTATATGATAGAACATGGAATCGTATACCAACTCTCAGCGGCCAGTACACCTCATCAAAATGGTGTATATGAGAGGAGAAATAGAACCCTGTTAGACATGGTTCGATCCATGATGAGCTATGCTCAATTTGCCTAATTCGTTTTGGGGATATGCGTGAGGTTGGCTGATATATTTTGAACATGGTTCCCTCTAAGACTGTTTCAGAAACACCCTATGAGTTATGGAAAGGGCGTAAAGGGAGTTTACGTCACTTCAGGATTTGGGGATGTCCGACACATGTGCTGGTTTCCAATCCAAAGAAATTAGAACATCATTCAAAATTATGCCTATTCGTAGGGTACTCCAAAGAAACGAAAGGTGGTCTGTTTTATTATCCTTAAGAGGACAAGGTGTTTTTGTCGACAAACACCACGTTCTTAGAGGAAGACCACATGAGAGATCATCAGTCTCGTAGCAGGATTGTCTTAAGTGAAATTTCCAGGGAAGCTACAGATAAATAAACAAAAGTTTTTGATCAAGCTGGTCCTTCTCAAGTGTTGAGAATGCCTTGACGTAGTGGGAGGGATGTTAGACAACCTGACCGTTACATGGGTTTGACTTAAACCCAAGTCGTCATACCTGATGATGGCGTTGAGGATCCATTGACCTATAAACAGGAAATGAATGATATAGATAGGGACCAGTGGATTAAAGCCATGGACCATGAAATTGAGTCAATGTACTTCAATTAAGTTTGGAAACTTGTAGATCAACCAGATGGTGAAAGACCTATCGGTTGCAAGTGGATCTACAAGAGGAAACGAGATCAAGCCGGTAAGGTGCAAACCTTTAAGGCTCGACTTGTGGCAAAGGGTTATACCCAAAGGGAAGGGGTGGACTATGAAGAAACCTTCTCCCCTATTGTCATGCTTAAGTTTATTAGAATACTCTTGTCCATTGCCACGTTTTATGACTATGAAATTTGGCAAATGGATGTCAACACAGCCTTTCTTAATGGCAATCTTGATGAGAGTATCTATATGGATCAACCAGAGGGGTTCATAGTTCAGGGTCAGGAGCAAAAGGTTTGCAAGCTTAAACGATCTATCTATGGATTGAAACAAGCTTCTAGATCCTGGAATATAAGATTTGATACTGCGATCAAATCTAATGGCTTTGAACAGAATATTGACGAGCCTTGTGTTTACAAGAAGATAGTCAATACCACTGTAGCTTTCTTAGTTTTATACGTAGACGATATCTTCCTCATTGGGAATGATGCAGGGTTCCTGACTGGCGTTAAGCAATGGCTAGCGACCCAATTCCAAATGAAAGATTTGGGAGAGGCTCAGTTTGTTCTTAGAATCACAATCGTTCAGAATCGCAAGAACAAAACGCTAGCACTGTCTCAGGCATCTTATATTGACAAGATGTTGGTTAGATATAAGATGTAGAATTCCAAGAAGGGGTTTTTACCTTTCAGACATGAAATTCATTTGTCTAAGGAACAGTGTCCTAAGACACCTCAAGAAGTTGTGAGACGCATTCCCTTTGCATCTCTTGTCGGTAGTCTGATGTATGTCATGCTATGTACTAGACCCGACATATGCTATGCAGTGGGAATAGTCAGCAGGTATCAGTCTAATCAAGGATATGATCAGTGGACAGCTGTGAAGAACATCCTCAAGTATCATAGGAGAACAAGAGATATATGCTTGTGTATGGCGCAAAGGATTTGATCCTTGTAGGATACACTAACTTTGATTTTCAGACTGATGTAGATTCGAGGAAATCGACATCAGGATCAGTGTTCACTCTTAACGGTGGAGCTATAGTATGGAGGAGTATAAAGCAAGGTTGTATTGCTGACTCCACCATGGAGGCTGAGTACGTCACAACTTGCGAAGCAGCGAAGGAGGCTATACGGCTTAGGAAGTTCTTGAATGATTTGGAAGTTGTTCCAAATATGAATTTGCCTATCACCCTTTATTGTGATAATAGTGGTGCAGTGGCAAATTCTAAAGAACCTAGAAGGCATAAGCGTGGAAAGCACATAGAGCGCAAATATCATCTCATCAGGGAGATTTTGCAACGAGGAGACGTGATCGTCACGCAGATCGCTTCAGAGCACAATATTGCGAATCCGTTTACAAAGCCCCTCACGGCTAAAGTGTTTGAGGGACACCTAGAGAGTCTAGGACTACGGGTTGTACAATAGGGCAGGTTTTCTTTACTCAGCATATTTTACCCCACAGACGTTTTAGTCGAAGTGGGAGTTTGTTGGGTTTTATGTCCTAAAACTCGTGGTTTTGTAAACTGAATGTATATTTTATTTTGCAATAAAGTTATTATTGAGATTTATTCAGTAAAGGTGTTATTGAATAAAGTGAATTGTGTATTGTGTAACCTTAATCCAATAAAGAACCCTTGGCTATAGGATGAATACTTGAACTTTATGTGTGACATAAAAGTGGATGAAGTTCAAGTTATAGCCAGAACAGTCTATAGTATAAGGATAGGGTTGGGTACCTTATCTTTGGAACACTATGGACGCGACCCACTTTGTAGAGTACAAACGATGTGATCCTAAATCGTTCATGTGTAGACATGGAAGTGAGGGCGCCCAATGCAATTAGTTTGCATAAGAATGGACCGCAAAATAGTCACTTAGACTTTATAACTGCATTTACTATCTTAACTGACTATATTCATACGATAACCTAGGTAACTCGATCCTAATCCTGAGCGTTCTATCGATCCCTGTTTATTCGGATTATCCATATATTTACATGGGTGAGAGTGGCTCGAGACTGCCGACTCAATAAGCCTCCCATTTCAGGGATAAAATCGGGTAGATAGTTGGGAACATAGTTCTGCAAGATGGAATTCACTCCTACCCGCTTTAGGGATTAGTAGACAGGTTGTTCCCTTAAGAGTTGACTTCAGGTCTTGAACAATGGGCCCACCCCTCTCATTGGCCCGAGGGGGATTCGATTTGCTGGTTGGACCACAAACCAATTGTTCATTAGAGGATCAGTGGTACTTAAGGAACAAGAGGTATTTACAGGGGTAAAACGGTAATTTTGACCCAGCTGTAATTACGAACAACTTGTGAAGGATCGACTTACTAATCATGGTTATATCGAGTGGACAGAAATATATCTACAGTGAGGAGAGTGCAACCACTGGGCTTTAGTGGATTGTCCCGGTGGTTAACGAATGTTGATTACCTAGGTTAAAGAGTTTGACTAGTTAATCACGTATCGTTGGAGCTCATGATCTGTAGGTCCATTAGGTCCTCCTTACTAGCTCGGACTAAGCCTTGTAACATTTTGAGATAAAAGAATTTGAATTCTTCAAATTCGAGTTTGGAAAAAAGCGTTAATTATATGTGATATATTTAACGAATCATAGCTTAATTATGAATTAAACTATGATTAATAAGAGGTAGATATATTTAAATATGATTTAAATAGTGGATCGGTTTATAGCATGAATAATGATTCAGGTTTGGAAAATCGATCGAGATCGGGTAATTTATTTAATTTAATATTTGATATTAAATTAAATTAAAAATTAATTAATTAAATTAATTTTAAATTATTTAATTAAATTAATTTTGAATTATTTAATTAATTATATTAATTTTGATTAAAAATCAATTTAATATTGATTTTAGAATTAAAATTAATTGGAAAATTAGTGGATTTTCATGAATTTTCAATAAAATCCAAAGTGCAACTTGCCCAATCCTACTCATTTTGAAAATTCACAAAAATTGGTCACCTCCATCTCAAAGCATCCTCATCACCCTTGAGTTGTCACTCCATTGAAGCTTATTGAAGCTTTATATAATGGTGATTTGAGGGATGTTGTGGGAATTTTACAGAAAATTCTAAATTCCCGAATTAGTGAGCTTTGAGGTCTTTTCCTCCAAATTCTCTCAACCTAGGATCCCACAATCTGTTCTAAGGCCCGAGGATAGTAGGGAAGACTCTAACGGTTGTCCACCAAGTGTTCGTGTTGAAAACCATCCACTGGGTGAAGAGAATTTGATCTTCAAAGTTGAGTTTTCTATCCCTCTGTTTTTTCCAGCTTTGAGCAAGTTTTTTATTTTACAAAATTGATCAACTTAGAGTGTTCAAGATCCAAAATTGCTTCCGCTTTCTTAATCTAGACTCTTTCATTGTGCTTCAATTTCATGTGATAAATTGTGGTTTTGCAATTATGGATGTTTCGGTTTTCACATTTTCTTTAGATTTATTATTTGTTGATTAGATCAATGTAAAAACCTGTGTTTTTTGGGCAATTACAAAATAAATCGAGTTTGTAAGTACGTGTCTTGAATGGCAAGAGATTTTGTGAAGAAATTAGAGCAAAAACGGACGAAAAATGACGAAGAACAGCAAAGGAGTTTGATGTTCTGTCGACGGCGTTGAGACGTTGTTCTTCACCGTCTCAACGCGTTGTCCATCGGTGATACAGTGAGTTGCGTCGTCGTCGTTGCAATGCTGAGGACGGCGTTTTACGCTGCAGGGTTGCAACGCCTGCCACGACGTTGCAATGCTACGTGCGTTGAAGGGAAGTTCGCGAGGCAGTTTCGCTCGAAGTGGCATGCTGGATACAGTTTCAGCATCGTCAGGCCATAGTTATTGTTACTTTATTTTTATTTAATTTGTAAAATGTATTTTTTAATTTTATTAAATTAATTTTATTAGTTAATATTAATATAAAAGTTATACTAATGTTAATTAATTCAATTAATGTACCTAAAGTGCCAAAGTCGGTCTAATTTTTTCTATTTATTTATTTTATGCATGAGATGTATGAAATTAAATATTCTATGTGCATATTGTATGTCATATAGATTAAAATCCCACCTTAAGTTAAACATTTCATGCATATTAATGTTAATTAATTCAACTAACCATGTTTGTTCTTCTTTTCAGGGAATTAGTTCCTGGCAGCAGCTGCGAGAAGGTGAGATAACACTATGGGTTGGATCCGGGGAGATTGTCTCTGTTGTAGCGGTTGGCACAGTGAAACTCTATTTTTGCAGGAACTACATTTTATTAGATAATTTGTATATAATTCTAGAGTTTACTAGAAACCTAATTTCTATTTCCTGCCTATTGCCAAAAATGAAATTTTTTTATGTTCAGCTTCGCTTGAGAATAACCTGTATGTTTTAAAACCTAATTCGGTCAAAAGTGTTTTGAATACTGAAGTGTTTAAAACGGCAGAAACACGAACTATGAGAGTGAAAGTTTCTCCTAAACAAAATGTCCATCTTTGGTATCTAAGGTTATAGCACATTAATCTCAATAGGATTGAGAGACTAGTGAAGAGTGGACTTCTAAGCGAGTTGGAAGAAAACTCTTTACCGGTATGTGAGTCATGCCTTGAAGGCAAAATGACCAAACGTCCTTTTAGTGGAAAAGGATATAGAGCCAAAGAGCCTCTGGTGCTTATATATTACGAATACTTTGTATCTTTCATAGATGACTATTCATGGTATGGGTATATTTACCTAATGCATAGGAAGTCTAAAACTCTTGAAAAGTTTAAGGAGTACAAGACTGAGGTTGAGAACCTATTAGGTAAAACAATAAAATCACTTTGATCGGATCGAGGTGGAGAGTATATGGACACTGAATTCAAGAACTGCATGATAGAACATGGAATTACGTCTCAACTCTCAGCACCTGGTATGCCCCAGCAGAATGGTGTATCAGAGAGGAGAAACAGAACCCTATTAGACATGATTCGGTCGATGATGAGCTATGCTCGTCTCCCTGATTCTTTTTGCGTTACGTAGTGGAGACTTCGATGTATATTTTGAACAACGTTCCATCGAAAAGTGTTTGTGAAACAACTTTCGAACTCTAGCCATTGTCGCATATTATGACTATGAGGTATAGGAGATGAATGTCAAAACTACCTTTCTAAATGGAAACCTTGACAAGACCATATACATGAACCAATCAAGGGGTTTATTACCCAAGGCCAAGAGCAAAAGGTTTGCCGGCTTCATAGGTCTATTTATGGACTGAAACAAGCCTCGAGGTCTTGAAATATAACGTTTGATGAGGCGATCAAATCTTATGGCTTTGATCAAAATGTTGAAGAACCTTGTGTCTACAAGAAAATCATAAACAACACTTTCGTATTTCTGATATTGTATGTAGATGATATCATTCTCATTGGGAATGAGATAGGATTTCTTACTGACATTAAGAAATGTTTAGCTTCGCAATTCCAAATGAATGATTTGGGAGAAGCTCAGTATGTTCTAGGTATCCATATAGTCTGAAACCGGAAGAACAGAACGCTAGCCATGTCTCAGGCGTCTTGTTGACAAGATGTTGTCTAGATATAAGATGCAGAACTCCAAGAAGGGCTTATTGCCTTTCAGGCATGGGGTTCACCTGTCTAAGGATCAATGCCCTAAGACTTCTCAAGAGCTTGAGGATATGAGACGAATGCCTTATGCTTCAGCTGTTGGGAGCCTCATGTATGCCATGTTGTGTACTAGGCCCGACATCTGTTATGCAGTTTGGATTGTCAGTAGGTATCAATCCAATCTAGAATTAGATCACTGGACAACCGTAAAGGCAATACTCAAGTATCTTAGGAGAACGAGAAACTACAATCTTGTGTATGAGAGTGGGGATTTGATCCTTATAGGATACACTGTCTCAGACTATCATACCGATAAGGATTCTTGGAAATCCACTTCGGGGTAAGCCTTCATTCTGAATGGAGGTGTTGTAGTGTGGCGAAACATCAAACAGGGATGCATCGTTGATTCCACGATGGAAGTCGAGTATGTTGCGGCTTGTGAAGTTGCAAAGGAAGTTGTTTGGCCTAGGAAGTTCATGTTGGATTTGGAAGTTCTTCCAAATATGAACTTGTCGATCACCCTGTTTTGTGACAACAGTGGTGCAGTAGCCAACTCGAGAGAACCTCGGAGTCATAAAAGGGGAAAGAACATTGAGCGTAAGTATCACTTGATACGGGAGATTGTGCACCGCAGAGACGTGACAGTCACGCAGATAGCGTCGGAGCACAACATTGCAGAACCATTTACAAAGGCCCTAACGACTATGGTGTTTGAGGGTCACCCAGAGAGTGTAGGTCTTCCAGTGCTTCCTAACTAGGGCGAGTGGGAGTATTGTAAAGGGTATTCAATGCCCTAGTTCATTGTAATTTATTGTACATTTGAGAAATGTATAATTTACTCCACTGGGTTAGTCCAAGTGAGAGTTTTTTGGGATGTATTTCCTAATCTCGTATTTGTTTCTAATATTTACTATAGAAATGAATAAGAGTTATTTCTTTCATCACTTTGTGTCTCGCATTTTTACAAACTTTGTCCAATAAACTAAGCTCCAGGGTCATTGAATTATAAGAGAACTAGAACTTGAACGGTCTGTAGTGGACTCACAGGGAGGATCACGTTCGAGTAAATGACCCGAATGGTCTACAGTATATGGATAGGGTTGGAGACCTAATCCTTGATACGCTGTGGATGTGTCCTGCTTTGTATTAGATACAAACGAGGTGATCCAACTTGTTCATGTGGTTGACATGCGAGTGGGGGCATCCTGTGCAATGTGATTGTACAAGACCGAACCGTGAATTATTAGACTTACTGATGTAACACCGTTAACAGTATAGGACTAATAACTTCAGAGATGACCATTAGTGACTCGACCTTAATCCTGATCGTGTTACGGACTCCTGTCTGCGAGGGTCTGTCCTTTGACTAGTATGGGTGAGGGTGGTCACAATTACTCACCCAATATGCCTATATTCTTATGGATAGGACCACGTGGGGAGCTGGGAACATGACTTCGCGAGATGAAATTCACTCGTTCCCGGCTTTAGGGAAACTAGAGGGGTTGTTCCCTTAAGTGTTGTCTCCAGGGCTTGGACAACAGGCACCCACCCTCTAATTGGCCCGAGAGTGGTGTTGTTTATGGTTGGACCATATAACGTTGTTGTTCATAAGAGAAGCAGTGGAGACTTAAGGTGCAAGAAGTAGACACAGGGGTAAAACAGTAATTTGACCCAGCAGTGTCTACGAACAACCTGTGAAGGGTCGACTCACGGGCATTGGTTATATCAATGGACATAACTTGTCTTAGAGTGACGAGAGTGCAACTACAGGCTTTAGTGGAGTGCTACCGCAACTAATGAATTTTGATTAACCGGGTCAAAGAGTTTGACAAGTTAGTCTCGGATCATTGGAGCTCGTCATCTGTAGGTCCATTAGGTTCCTCGGTTGGCTCAAACTGGATACATAGAGGGTTGACCGTTTGGTGTGGATTTGAAGTGTTCAAATTCATTTAAAGGGCATTTATATCACTTATATTAGATATGATAGACATATTATATAGTTTAATGTGAACGAGATTCATAATAAATTATAGGTTAGCTTAATTGCTTAATTATGGCAAATTTAGAGCAATTGGATTGAGAGAAATTAAATTGAATGTGATTCAATTTAATATTCACAATTATACAAATGTGATTTTTATTATACGGTATAAGATATCTTTCTATACGTGGTTATGCAAATATGATTTGTATAACCTATGGTTGTGGTAAAATGGTAAATAGGTTGTAACTTCTATCACAATTATATAAACTACTTTGCAAGAAGGATTGGTAACTTGTAGTTTAATTTTTTGGATTTCTCGTCAAAACAACTCTTAGAGTCTCTCAATCTTCTCTCAATTTCTTTCTTCCCCTTTACCAAAGGAGTCTCACCACTCTCCTTGTACCTAAGGAGAACAACCGAGAAGGCTTTTCGGAGGTGTCTGGATTGTTCTTTGTTCGAGAGAATTCGTGATCATAGAGATCGAAGAACACGAAGAGTTCGTGACCGGAGAAAGAAATTGTGAAAAAATGTTCTTTAACAAGTAAGTATATCTTGTTGTTTTTCTTTTCCATTTATGCATGTTTAGCCTAATTTCTATAAGATATAATTGATTTTGAGAAGATGTTTTCACAACGAAACCACGACGATTCAGTCGTTTTCCGCTGTAGGAGTTTTATTCCCTTCAGAAAATTCTATTTTCAACATTAAATGACTAACATACTTTTTTCATTGCACAAGGCTAAGGATTAAAAAATTATTCAACATCTGACGACCCTAACATTTCCATACATCCCTTGTTACCCAATCACACCAACTTATTTTTCCAGAAGTACTTTTATAACTGAAGACTAGCGCCACAAACCAGCATGGGTCCTTCCTTCACGGTTTGTCCTCGCTTAATGCTCTTTAAAAAAATTCCAATGAGGTCACCCCACATAAGATTGCTCTAAGCCAAACATACATTAACTTCGAGTTCTTACGATTGTGTCTCGTAAAAGGAATGTGCACCTTGTTTATATTAGAACTTCTGATTCTTTTAAGATTTTCTTTACCATGTCTTGCAAATCGTTATTTTAGGATCTATGGCATCTGCATATAGGAGTGGTACATGAATGACTAGACGCTACATCCGAATGAGATGAGATCCAAACAAAATGAAAGAATGACTAAGATAAACTGAAAAAAGTTTATAGTTAGTACCTATACCAACAATGTGCACCTTCCTTTTTAGTGGCTCAATTATACGAAGTCCAAAATGACGTAGCAATTTAGAGAAATCTTATGTTGGCGATCTTTTTGAAAATTTTCTTGGACACTTGTGAGTGAGGAGAAATCATGTTGAAAGGAACCATAGTGATTTTTTTAGTACAGATTTAACTCTCAAAAGTAATTCGATACACATAAGTAGCTTGACAAAGTTATGGGGATACAAGGCTGGGGTTTTAAGACCAAATGCTTCGGCCTTGGGAGTTACAATGTTAGCGAGAGACATTTATATTCTAAGAGTTATAATATATAGTTTGCATGATAGGTTATATTTTAAGTGTTATTTTTGCTAAAACTTGATTGGATTTCAAAGTTTTTTGCGAGACTAACACAAAGTTTTATGATATTTTTCAGCAAAAATGTCAAGTTCAATCATCGCTTTACTTAATTCTGATAAACTAGTAGGAGATAATTAACAAACATGGAAAAACAACATAAACACGATTTTTGTAACTGACGACATAAAGTTCGTGCTCTCTAAGGAGTGCCCTCAGATGCACGGCTCGACTGCGTCGCAAAGTGTTCGCGATGCATACGATCGATGGATCAGTCCCAATGAAAAGGCCAAGGTCTATATCATTGGCAGCATGTCTGATGTTTTGGCAAAGAAGCATGAGTTGATGGTCACCTTTAAGGATATCATGGAGTCCTTGCAGGAAATGTTTGGACAACAGTCCTTTCAAGTCCGGCATGACTCGCTCAAATACATCTTCAATGCACAGATGAAAGTGGGGTCGTCCGTTCCTGAACATGTTCTACACATGATGACCCACTTTAATCTAGCTGAGATGAACGGGGTTTCGATCGATGAGTCGAGCCAGGTCAGTTTTATCTTGGAGACTCTTACGAAGAATTTTCTTCAGTTTCGTAGCAATGTTGTTATGAACAAAATTAGCTGCACTCTGACTACCCTTCTCAATGAGCTACAGAATTTCCAGCCCTGGATGAGAGTCATTAAGGGAATGAAAATCCCGTGCAGCGGAAGACGATTGAATCGTCGATGTATCAATTATGCAAACCGTGTTTATTAAAATTGATCTAACACTTAGATCTAGGCTAAACATGCTTAAAGAAGAAGAAATTTACAGCAAGAAGAATTTACTTACTTGTTGAAGACTTTCTTCAAGATCTCTTCTTCAAATCACGAACTCTTCGTGCTCCTCGTACTCAACGAACACCTCCAACGAAATTGATTGAATACCACCAAAATGCCTTCTCGATTGTTCTCTTTTGGAGAAAGGGGGTTTGTGGGAACCTTTTGGTTTTGGAGAGGGAGGAGAATTGAGAGAGAATTAGAGAGAGTTTCTCTTCTCTTCTTTTTGAAAATCAAAAAAATGAGAGAAGTGATTCACATCCTTCTTGTAAGAAAGGTTTATATTGTGGAAATGGTGGAGTTAAAATGTCCACATTATTACCACTTTACCACAACCATAGGTTATGCAAATCTCATTTGCATAACCACATAATATAAGATATCTCATATCTCATATTGCAAATCTGATTTGCATTAATTGTGTATTAATTAAATTGAATCACATTCAATTTAATTTCTCTCAATCAAATTCTCCAATTAGCCCTAATTCAACAATTAGGCTAACCTATAGTTTATTATGAATCTCCTTCACATTAAAATATATATTATATCATCCATATATCATATAAATGACATAAATGCCCTTAAGGTGAAATTGAACACTTCAATTTCATACTAAAACTTTATCCCTTCTTAAATCCAGATGGAGCCAACCGAGGGAGCTAATGGACCTACAGTGACGGGCTCTAATGATCCGAGATTAACCTGTGAAACTCTTTGTCCCGGTTAACCAACATTCATTAGCTACGGTAACACTCCACTATAGCCCGTAGCTGCACTCCCGTCAGTGCAGAATATTACGTGTCCACTGATATAATCAATACCCATGAGTCGACCCTTCACAGGTTGTTCGTAGACACGGCTTGGTCAAATTACCGTTTTACCCCTGTGTCTACCTCTTGTTCCTTAAGTTCCCACTGCTCCTCTAATGAACAACATATTGTGATGGTCCAACCATAAACAACACTCTTCTCTCAAAGCAAGAGAAGGTGGGCGCCGCTTTCCAAACCACGGAGACACATTTAAGGAACAACCTCTAGTTTCCTAAAAAGGAACGAAGAGTGAATTCCATCTCACGTAGTTAAGTTCCAAGCTCCCTACTTGGTTCTGTCCCTGAGAAGATAGGCATATTGTGCGAGTAACTGTGACCACCCACACCCGTACTAGTCAAAGAACAGACCCTCGCAGACAGGAGTCCGTAACACGCTCAGGATTCAAGTCGAGTCACTAATGGTCAGCTACGAAATTATTAGTCCTTAATGTCAACGGTGTTACATCAGCAGGTCTAATAATTCACGGTCCGATCTTGTACAATCTCATTGCACAGGATGCCCCCACTCGCATGTCAACCACATGAACGAGTCAGATCAACTCGTTTGTATCTAATACAAAGCGGGTCGCATCCATAGTGTATCCAGGATTAGGTCTCCAACCCTATCCTATACTGTAGACCGTTCGGGTCATTAACTCGAACGTGATCCTCCCTGTGTGTCCACTACAAACCGTTCAAGTTCTAGTTCTCTCATAAATTTAATGACCCAGGATCTTAGTTTATTGGAAAGGTTTATAAATATTGCGAGACACAAAGTTATGAAATAAATAACTCTTATTAATTTCAATCAATATATTACAAACACGAGATTAGGACAAAAATCCCAACAAGTCAGGGCACCGAAATCTGAGGCAAATGTTGCCTACAAGTCTTATCACAAGGGTTCGACCTCTAGGACTAAACCTGTTGCTTCTTCACGCCCGAAAGGGAAGAAAAAGATGAAGAGGGGTAAAACTGACCGTGGTGCCGCCCAGAAGGGCAAGAAGGTCAAGGAAGTTGTAGAAAAAAGAAAGTATTTTCACTGCAATGGGGGCGGTCACTAGAAGAGGAACTGTCCCAAATTCCTAGCAGTGTTGCAACGCTATCGGCAGTGGTGTTCAACGCATGTTGGTTGCACGTTCGGCGTTGCAACGATCTACATGGCGTTACAACGCCATCACCTCGGGTCTTCAAGCTTGGTTTGGTCCTTTCACATCCAACTGATCTTATTTTAAGCTCAAAGTAGCCTTGTTTCGATCCCGAATGATCCAAAATATCTTCAAATTTCTTGTTTAAGCTTCTAACCTGAAATTGAGTGATTTAAACATGTAAAAGCCCTTAAATCATTATAAACCTAGCAATTATTAAACCTAACGATACCACATTTTGTGTGCTATGAAACACCCCCAAACTTAAACGTTTGCTAGTCCCAAGCAAAAACAGAATTAAACATCAGATTGTTCTTAAACATACATTTGATTCAAGTCTCAAAGATTTAAGAGAAAATCTGGCAATCACAGGAAACATTCAAACATAACACTTCAGTAAGAAATGAAAAACTTTTCCTAAGTGTTCCTACTTGTGTGTGTGATTAGCCTATGTTCTCTTCATTTTTACTAAGCCTGGATCAATTTTATTAGGCTCTCCATTCAACTTCCCCCTATACTGGTCTTAATTACTAACCTTCGAGCCTCCCCACATTAAAATAATAAACAACTCTACTCCACACTTAATCACTTTTTTTTATTTTTTTATTTTCTTTTTGTGTAAGGACACTAGCCTTCACACATCCACTGCAGGGACCCTTACCCAAAGCACTCGGTCAATGAGTGGTCTAACTGATCACAGTGAAGGTAGCTCTTTTTGCCCTTACGAATTTTTTTTCTTTAGCCAACAAACAATAAAAACAAACTATTTCACATATTATACAGATCATACACTTCATATTGTCATTTACCCTATCATGCAGTTTAACTCTCAAATCAGTTCTCAGACCTATCGAGGTGACATCAAACTTCTAAACCTAATAACTTTGTTCTAAGCATTTCAAAACTACAGGAAGACAATCTATGTGCATAATAATGCAGGAAAAACTTAAGGAAATTTTTTAAATTAACTCAAATTCATGTCATGCTCTCAGGTTTCAGAAGAATCACAAAGATTTCCAATTATAACTCATCTTAGGCTATTATACTATTACTTATGTAAGAGATCAATCAACAATTCTAGCACATACTCAGGACAATTACAATAATTAAACAACATCCCACCTCCAAACTTAAACTAAACATTGTCCCCAATGTTTGCAGAAATAAGCATAAATTAAGTATAAGGGTAAGAGTGAACAATATTGTCCTAAGTTATGGAGATCTTTCTGAGTTCCTTGGATAGCCAAATCATGTGTGTTGGAGTTTCTAAGAACGGGAGCATGGATTTCAACGAAGGATGACATCGTCACAACCTACAAAGCAACAAACAAACTAGTAAATACTAAGAACTGAAAAAACAACTAAAGCAAGAAAACAACAAAATAAGTGAAACTCGGGATGCCTCCAAAGAAGCGCTTTGTTTAACGTCTCTTAGCTAGACTGTACTCCCTCAAGGTGTTTCTTTCCTTGCTTGCAGTGCCTCGAGTGATGTGTTCATTTGGCCAATCTTTGTCTTTATATTCTTTATTACAACTCCATGACTAGTCACTATACCGGATAGACTGTTGGGTGCATTCTCCAGCTGGTTGGACCGACTTCTGGATTCAACTATGAAGGAGTGCAATGTCTCTTCCAGAGATGGTTTCCTCTCTGATGTAGAAGCATGCCCTATAGGAGGATTCAACACATTTTTGTTGTTAGCATAAGAGAAATTCTCGTGATACCTCAAACCTGGATTATAATGTGTTGTGAGGTTAATCTGATTCGTGTTTCCTCCATATTTGGAGCTTCTGTTGTTCAGGTAATGTAGTTGTTCCATAGTGGATTCTTCATTGGGTTGGGAGCATTGAGAGGACATCCTTTTTTGTGGTGATCCTCCAAAATTATTCAGAGCATGAGTGAGAGATGACATATGAGATCTAAGAGAGGTTACCTCATCATGTTGATACAATCCAGCTACAGGCTTAGATTTGTGATTGTCTGTAGGCCACTGGTAGCTGGCAGTTGACACTTCCTCTAGGAGGGCACGTGCTTCAAGCACAGTCTTCGCCATGAAAGCCCCTCCAGAAGTGGCATCCAGAATGGTCTTGGTCTTACTTTCCAGTCCATTATAGAACAGTTGTACCTGGAGCCAATCTGGGTAGCCATGCTATGGGCACCTCCTGAGCATGTCCTTGTACCGTCCCAAGCCTCAAATAGTTGCTCTCCCTCCAGGTGCCTGAAGTTTCCTATCTCAGTCCTTAACTTTGCAGCTTTCACAGGGGGGAAAGAATTTGTCATGAAGGCTTGGGCCAACTCCTCCCTATAAGTGATACTCCTTGAGAGAAGGGACCTTTGGCCCTGCCCTGCAAAGAGAAAGGAAAGAGACGTAAGCGAATATTATCTGCAGAAATACCGTTCATTTTAACTGTACCACAAATTTCTAAGAAATTCTGTAAGTGTGAGTTAGGATCATCTGTGGCTAGGCCTCTGAAAGCAACTTCCCTAACCACCTGTATCAGCCCTGTCTTAAGTTCAAAATTATTAGCATTTTTAGGGGCATGAACTATTCCAGCCTGTTCAGAATTAAACATAGGTTGGAAATACTCCCTAATAGAGTTAGGGTTATTGATGAGCTCCTAATCAGCCATTGCCTGAGGCTCTGCTCTTCCTTCCCTTAGGATTCTCCTACAGGTCCTCTCGATTTCAGGATCAAAAGGGTGTAAGTCTGCAGCTCTTCCCTTGGGCATACACCTGGAAGTACAAAAAGAAAAAAATTAGACAAAAACAACAAAACTAGAAATAAAATAGAACATAAAAGAAAGAAAAATACAAAAATAAAGACATGAAACATAAAACTTGGGTTGCCTCCCAAAAAGCGTTTTCTTTAACGTCTTTAGCCAGACGGTGACTTATCAGGGTACATAAAACTGCTCATATTTCTTTAGCTAGACGGTGACTTATCAGTCTAAAAGGCTATCCTGATTTTCTTGATCCCGAGACAGAAAATTATTTTTGGTATTTTTGTTTAATAACACAAAAAAATAAAAATCAAAACAAGACTCATGAGTGTAGGACAAATGATTATACAAAATAAAGTAATTTTCTCGGGATAAAAGGAAAGAAGACTTCTCAGCCTCTAACTTATCACCTGGGATTCATCTGTGGAAGTGACTTTATCACTAATGTCTACATCACTAACCTGGTTATGGTGCACCTCAGTCTCCCCCAAACTATCATATTTACCATAAGAACAAATCCTCCTAGGTGGCACATTCTGAGTGATAAGGATAAGAAATTGTTCCTGTGTGACCTTAAGGGAAATTACTAGCTGATTAAGATACTGGACCCTATCCTGCACTATTTCCCAAAGTCTTACCACCTCAGCTTCTAGCCTATTCAACCTTTCGAATTCATTATGAACTAAATTTTTAATTTTCAGTTCTAAGGTATATTCCATCAATTGGTCCACAAGACAAGATTTTTCATTAGGTTGGTCAACGTATGAAAATTTATGGTTCCAAGTGCCTAAATAACTACCATCATAAGCAATTTCATCAAATTTAGGTACAGAATAGTGAAAATTAGACACATGGTGTTTAGATAAATCATGATGCACATACCTAGGATCCTGAGAGGGACAATAGAATGGTGGAACTCAAAATCATACAAAGTCATACTAAAAAATCAGAAGTTCACACCAAGACTTATACAATAGCAACACAACCAAAAACATGGGACAAATACTCAAGAACAACACAAAACCGAAAGAAAACAAATAAGGAAACAAACAATCACACAACCAAATAAGGAAAAATACACAAACACACTTTAGTCTAAAATTTAAATTTTTTTCCTAATATTAATTAATCTAAATAATCGTCATTCCCCGGCAATGACGCCAAAAACTTGTTGCGTAAAATTATAGATATGCAATACCGCGGTGTACGGGTCAAGTTTTAGGATAGTGATTTAAGAGTCCAAGTATCGTCCTCGAAAATGGGTTTCTAGACTAATTAATTACTAAGATACTAATTCTCAATCTTAGCTAATGAAACATAACATGGATAGTTGATTGAAAGTAAAGACAAGCAAACAAACAAACATGTGGAGACACGAATTGATAGATTTGAGGGAAGTGATTATACAAGTTAATGACTCAATTAACACATGCAATGAACCAATGAGATGAATTTATAAACAAGAAGTACAATACTCAAGAAAATCTCTCGATTCTTAGTGAGCCTCACACATGCAATAAACTCCATTGTCTCCATATGAACCTACGACATGCATGGCATTAAGCAACTTCTTTATGTGTTTCCGTAAGATTTCCAAGTCATTCTCATGCTATATTTCTAAGGGTTTTGACAATTTTGCTCTAATTCAAGCTTTATCTCTCGAGTCCACTTAAACCAACAAATTAAGAAGTAAAGAACGAATTGCCAAAAATAAGGACAAAACATGCTTCAATACATAGCAAGAAAGTCATAACAGGTAAATCAAAACTACAATGTCTAGCTACTCTAAATAATATGAAAATCAAACTAAACAAAAACGTCTTAGAACGATACTACAAATTGAAAGAAAAAGAAATTAAACTTATGTGTCGATGTCGGTCCTTCGTCTCCGAGCTCCTGTCTTCGATCTCGAACCTCCACGAGTGTTTTGGCTCCAAAAAATGCTCTTTTCTCTCTTCTTACAAAGTGTATTTCGAAATTAGGGTGGAAAATCTACCAAATTCGGCTCCCCTGTAATGAAATCATAAGGATCTATTTATAGAGGGAATCGGTGCAGCGTTGCAACGCTAGGGACAGCGTTGCAACGCTGTACCCTAGGCGGCTGATAAATAAGGAAACAGTCGGCAGCGTTTCAACGCTAGGGATAGCGTTGCGACGCTGCTACCCTAACGTGCGCGCCTTCTTATCGATCTGGCGTTACGACGCTGCAAGGCAGCGTTGCAACGCCCTCTGTGCGGCTCCTCATATAATCTTCTTTATTGAGATAGCGTTGCGACGCTTCAAGACAGCGTTGCAATGCTATCGACAGTGGTCTTCAATGCATCTTGGCTACACGTTTGGCGTTGCAACGCTCTACATGGCGTTGCAACGCCATCACCTCGGGCCTTCAAGCTTGGTTTGGTCCTTTCACTTCCAATTTATGTTATTTTAAGCTCAAAATAGCCTTGTTTCGATCCCGTATGATCCAAAATGTCTTCAAATGTCCTAATCAAACTCCTAACCTGAAATTGAGTGATTTAAACATGTAAAATCCCTGAAATCATTATATTTTTTAATGTATCCCGTATCAATTGCCTAGCATCGACAGAGGGTTGATGCTAGGCAATTGCTGAAGCAAAACAAAGCAACCTGTTGTGTAACCTTTTCCTTATCTCTAAGTATTATTGCTTGCTATAAACTCCCAATTTAATACTGAATTTTTGGGTTGTTTATACACTGATTAAGACTACTTTTGCTCACTATTTTAGGGCAAACTCGTGACTGTTTTAGGCTAGCATTGTGACTGATTTAGGATAATTTAGTGAATGTCGTTGGTTGTTTTGCATGAACCCATTGATCAATAAAAGCATGATTAAATTACAGATGTGTTATTCGATTCCCATCATCAACTAAATTACCTTAGGCAAGGGTTAGGTTGTTCTCAATGTAAATATTGGAACAAACTTATCATTAATGTCATTGTTGGATTTATTAAATTTTATTGAATTTATAGTTGCATGAGAATTTGAATTGGTCATTTTGATTTCTCTAGAATTCATGAACTTGAGAGAGCTACTGAATTAGAAAACTAAAATTTCATTCTAGGATCCTTGACTGGATTAGAGATAATTAACCCACCTAGAACCTAAAATCATGAGCATGATTTAGATCTCAATTGAGAAGTTGTAGATTTTAAAACATAGTGATTTCGAAACAAATTCATTTGAATACATGTGTAGGTAAATTCAAGGAATCACACAAATTTTCATTCCAATTGAACATGAAAACTCCAACCTAACCCGAGCTTATTTTCTATTAAAAATCTCATCTCTTGCATCTCCCCTCTTGTTTGCATTCTCCTCTCCTCGCATTTAAATTTAGTTATTGTCTTAAGTCTAGTATTGTCTTTGCTCGCTTTTCACATCAATTTATTTATTCACAAAGTAATTTGCACATTCATGCATTGCACTAAAATAAGGAAAATTTGCTAGGACACTCATTCATTTAGGTCTAGCTAGTTCTCGTGGGATCGATACTTTAACTTATCACTTGCTGCTCTAGACCATGTATACTTGTACGTCGTAAAAGTGTCGAAGTCTCATTCCAATTTGATTTAGTTTAGGGCACCCGACATTTTAACATCAATTGTGTCGGACATGTGTAGATTGTTATCCAAACATGTCCTGCAATGAATCCAAGATTTTTTTAGCGGTCATCATGCACTCGTGCTTCTTGGACAGTATGTGAAAGATATTTGCCTGCATATTCACCTTTGCCTTATTATTGGCCTTCATCCATTGATCATATGCATCACGAACATTTCGTGTAGAATTCGAGCCTAGCACCTGAAAACACTCCTCAGTTAACACAAACTTAAGATCGTCCACTACGAAGATAATGTTAAGTTTATTCTTCCAAGTCATTATGTTCTCTCCGGTTAACTTTTTCGAACCCAATAAGGAAATAATCGAGCTTGACACATTGTTGAAATACAAATTACTTGTCTTAGTTTCACGCTTAAAACTATCTAATCCAATCAAGTTTTAGTTAATTATTATCTAATGATTCCTAGGTCATTAATAATTTGTAATGATATTCCAAAGATTTAGAGTGTATGACACCGAAGGGTAATAAAGAACACTCCTCCTCTAGATCAAGACATTCTTGACCAAAACCTAATCCCAAAATAACTCTTATTCCTATAGGTTTTTGTTTGGATTTGTGTTCTAATACTCGTAGTTTGTAAATAATGTTCTAATTAATGTAATAAAGAGTTATCATTAAAAATAAAGTGTTATTGTTCATTGTTTACGATATTGCCCTCTTTTTAAGGGGGTGTTTGGATCGTAGAGTTGGGTTAAGTTGAGTTGACTTGTACAGAGTTGTTTTGTCAGTGAGTTCTGGAAATCAGTGTTTGGTTTGCAGAGTTGAATTGAGTTAGTTAGGAAGTCAGTGTTTGGTTTTCAGAGTTGAGTTATTATGTCAGGGGTATCTGATACAGTTTTTTGTAAAGTGAATAAGTCTGATTTTTTTGTGACTTTTTTCTTTACTTTTTTTGTTTCCACCAAATCAGTTGCAAACATATTGTCTACAATTTTAAAACTTCATTATGAGATCAATTACAAATTTACAATATATATTATCCTTTGTAAGATATATGGGATATTTAGAAAAGTACTGGATATTGAGATTGATATCAATTTTTCTTCTCCCCTAAAAATCATTTTTATCTTATGTAAAGTGAAAGGTCTGATTTTTTTTGTGACTTTTTTTCCTTACTTTGTTTTCACAACAAATCAAATACAAACACATTTGTCTACAATTTCAACACTCAATTATGTGATCAATTATAAAATTACAATATATATGCTAAATGTATGTTAGGAGTATTTGCAAAAGTAATGGATATTGGATTTGATATCAATATTTATTTTCCAATAAAATTCATTATTTAGAACTTTTACTATTCAATATGAACTTTATTCCTTTTTTGATGCACATGTTCACCACTCCTTTTTTATTTTAATTTAGGTAGGTCTTAATTTATTATTAATAATTTGCATTTGAAGACATTGAAGAGTGTTTATTTAAATTTGTCTAAACACATGCATTGTCTATGAACATCTTTAGAATGGAAAAAATAGTTTATCTTGTGAAGATGTTAAAAATATGTCAACATACTTAAATATTTTATGTCATATTGAAGTTGCATATCTACAAAATATTAGATATGTCATCAAGGTCTTAGTAGCGTCGTTATGCTACCAAAATTTTCGGTGTAGGCAATGTTGCTTAGTAACGTCCCTACAAAATTTTGAGCTTGGAAAATTAGGATTGTTACAGTTGGTATCAGAGCATGGGTCTTAGATTCTTCATACTCGCCTACATCGTAGGCAACGATCCTTATAGCCTCTCGCAGGAAGTCTAGTTAAAGTTATTTGAGTTGTTTGTGTGTTGACACTTGTTATGCTATGTTTTTTACTTCTTTGTTCTTGTGCAAATGTAGTTTAGAGTTTAAGTTTAGATTATGACTCGAAGATGTGACCGTTGTAAAGTTCTAGCAACTTTCGAGGACGAAAGTTTTTCTTAGATGGGTATATTGTGGTGCCCCATAAAATTAGATGTTTTAATTGTATTTGTTTTAAATTTGAATATTTGAATAATGAGAACAAGATTAGAAAATTGTGTTTCAAAGTTAAAAAAAGGATTAGGATTTCTGTTTCTTTAGGATTTCTTTTTCTAAAAGGATTAGAATTCCTTGTTCTAAAAGGATTAAGACTTTTTGGTGTCTATTTAAACTAAAGTAATAGCAACTTAAAGACACACTTCAAAACTCTCATCATCTTCTTCTTTTCTCCACTTTATTCATCTCACTGGACAGTCGTCGGGGAAGTTGTCGGAGACTCGTCAGAGACTTGCCGGACCGTCGTCGGAAAGTTGTCCGATCGCCACCACAAAGTATCGTACGGTTGAGTTAATAACTCAACTCCATGAGGTTGGGTTATTAAGTCACCGGTTATAATTGTTGGTGAAACAAACAAGGAGTTGGGTTATTAACCTAACACAACTCAACCCAACCCCATAAACCAAACACCCCCTAACTTTAAATCCAATAAACTAACATCCAAGGCTGTAACATGTCCCTTGAACTGAATGTAGTGTACATAGATGGATCTCAGTTCGAGATACAGCCTAAAGGGTCTATAGTAAGGAGATAAGGGTAGGGTAATACTATGGATATGACCCACTTTGTATGTGATCCAAACAAAGTGATCTTAACGTGTTCTTGTAGACGACGTGTGAGTGGGGATATCCTATGTGATGAGATTGCATAAGATCGGACCACAAAATAGTAACCGCTAGGTGTAACTCCGTTGACTAGTTAGGTTTCTATTTCACTAGGATTACCTAGGCAACTTAATCTCAATCCTTAGCAGGTTGACTAGTATGGGTGAGAGTGGCCCGAGTCGCCGACTAAATAAGCCTACCTTCTTGGGGACAAGACCGAGCAGGTGTTGGGGACTTAACCTACACTACAAGAAATAACATATATGATAGCTAACGAAAAAAAAAAGCTATAATAAACATTTTATAGTTTTTTTCGAAAGTCCTTACAACCCCTGTTATTAAAAGTCTAAGACTTTTGATAGCGTTTTTGTAAAGCTATGTCGAATGATATAATAGAGTATGAAGATATAGCATATATACATTGCTATGAGAACATCTTATAGTGTTTTTTATTAAAGCTATAATATCTTTGACAGTGCTTTAGTAACGTTGTCCTTAACCTACTACAACATTTTGTGAACGCTATCTTCGATATATGGTAGTCTTTTCATCATGCTATATTTAACATATTATAGCCTTTTCTTAAAGCTATGTTTAATATATTATAAATTTTTCGTAATGCTATCTTTAACATATTATATCATTTTCTTAATGTCCTTTTTAACATATTATGTCCTTTAGTAACATTTTCATAACATTTATTTTTGGCTATGTAAATTTTATCATATCTACTCATGTATAAAATTGACATTTAATGCTACCAATGAACTCATTATATTATTTAAATGTCATTTAAATTGATTCATTTTTTATAAATTTCACTTTAAGTACTAGTTTTTAGCTAAATAATCCACCCATGAAATATTTCATGGCACATTAAATATATCATGGCTTCCTTTTGAAATTGAAATTTAGTATTCCATTACATGACAAAATAAAGTCTTCAATGGTACCATAGAGTTTTTAATAGTCAATAGAAGGATACAACGATACAAAAAATTCATCGATTGTAATTTTTAACAAGAAATTAATTTAGTTCACAAAATACAAAATTCACCAAATGTTCGAGATTATAGTATCATGAAGTTGAGTTGACATCTTTGATCCTTTTGTATGTGGAAAGTATCACTTCATTAACCTACATAAATGTATAAAGAAAAATAAATATATAGGTTTATTAAATTTAAATAAATAGATTTATAAAATGTACATACTTATAGTGACTTTGTCAAATGGCCATGCAACTGTACTACACACAGCTT
Organism: Trichosanthes cucumerina; assembly: GCA_036507285.1. Classification (NCBI taxonomy): domain Eukaryota; kingdom Viridiplantae; phylum Streptophyta; class Magnoliopsida; order Cucurbitales; family Cucurbitaceae; genus Trichosanthes; species Trichosanthes cucumerina. The sequence continues at coordinate 24,165,933 of CM071837.1, forward strand.
CTTCAATACATGTCATTTCTGGTGTTGGGTTTTTTTGAGACATCAACCCAAACTCTAACTGCATGTGGTTCAATAGGAATATGATGAACAAGAGCAACTGGATTATTCGAAGACCAACACCCTTTTGCAACTATCTCTCCTAAACTTCCTACTCATTCCCCCAACATATAATGATATCCTGAACGTCATTTTCATCCAATCAAGTTGTGATCTCTTATAAATATTGAACTATATATCGTAAAAAAAATCCAAAGGCCCTAGCCATCCTAGAAGGAAACAAAACCTCGTAGAACAAAAACACATCTCACACTGATAGCTAAAAGTAAGGTATTATACACCTACCATGTAGCAAACTTAAATAACATAAACCTCTTCAACTAATAGCTCTTAGTTCTCAATAGACACACCCAAATGCTTGAAATAATTAGCTCATGCAAGCATTGTTAATAATCACATATAACACAATATACATATGCTAAAATTGTTAGAACAGAATAAATTGAAGAAATTACCTTAAACTTCCCATGTGAATCATTTCAACAAGCAATATACGAGCAAAATGAACTAAACATCCAAGTTTCTCATGGCATAATCCCCTGACGCTCAACTCTGTCACCTATGTGTTAGTTAAACTGACAACAAAACAAAACAACAAAGTATAATTAATTGAGAGCACACACATGTAAGTCCTATTCACCATTGAATCCAACTTCTAAATCATAATGTACTCACCAAGTACATGGTGTGCACTATAAAAGCACTCCACTCCATTCAACTCCCTGGGTTAAAAAATCCAACAACCAAAAGCCATGGTTCTTCAATCCAGAAGAAGAAAATCAAAGGAAATATAGCATCTTGTTTAGGAATGGCAAAAATTGAATGAAAAAGATATAAAATGCCTCTAAAGTTGCCTCCACTTTAAAATGATCTTTTACAAAAAAAAAGAAGCATACACTTAGACACATTTTCGAGTAGAGCATATTAATTATATATGAGACATCTTTCCTAAATAGCTATGTTTTCAAATCATAAGGGAAAAAGATTAAGATGTCGAGCTCGTCTTTGACAATGTAAAATAGACAAAGGAGATAGAGTTTACCTATCATAGAAGCAGCTTGCCCCTAAATGAAATCATTCTCCTTGTCCAACTCACTTTGCTGCTCTCTTCTACATGGCAAGGGCCTCGGAACTCTTGAAAACACCAATAGGAATCATATTTTCGACCAAACAGGCTTATAATGACTTCAATAACTTAAGCTAGACCACTGAAATCAATGAACGAAAAGTGATGGATTGTAAACTTGGTGATAATGATTGACGCTTTTTGCGAGTCTTTGGAGAAACTGGTGTCAAAATTCAGAAGGCAAACTTTGGATCCAACCGTGATGAGAAGTTCACACATCAAACATAATAGATCTAGATCCCCTACCTTTTTGCAAGTCCACACTTACAAATGTAATGATAAAAAAACTAATACTTGTGAAATCTCACAACTCATCAGTGGTGGTGCTTCTTTTACGTGAAAAAATGGTACAACAAAGGCATCACACATTACTTTCAGTGAGGGAAGGGTACATAAAGATAATATCTAGTCCTTGCCATAGATGTTCACAGTTTATAATGAGCTCGAGATGTTGAAAGTCTAATAAGAGTTTACTGCTACAATGTTTGTTAAATGAGTCCTGAGCTAAATGCATAAAGTCATTTCATTGCAAATTAGAATTTGTAGAATAGTAACGTACATAAAGAATCCTTGAAAGCCTTTGTATGATGACAACTCATAAAAATACTTCATCAATAATAAAATTCCAAAATGAACTACAACATTACAATTCTTATGTAGAAAATTTTGTACCTAAGTTCATAAACTCTTTTCATCAGTACCCAAAAAAACTCTAAGTTCCAAGAAAAAACCCATAGAAAGGAAAGTTTACTAAGAACACCCTTGCCTTGATCTTCCTCAAGATCATTCTCATTTCTTGTAGGCTTAGCTAGTGTCGGTGAGCCGCTGCCAACTCCAGTAACTAACTCCTGATGGACAATATGCCCTAAAATTGTGAACGGGAGACAAAGCGAACCAAATGGATTTTTCATGTTTATCCCAAATCACCACATTGATAGCAACAATTAGGAACTTATTAACCACACCAGTAACTTTGAAAGAGTAGCAGAAATTGCCTTTCTTGCCGCAAAACCAAGCAAGCTTATGAGGAAACTAAATACACACGATAATGATACTGCAAAAAATGCATCATATACTGCAAAAAGTTTTGAGTAAATGTAGTGATTGGTAAAATATTTCTTAACTGCAATTGGTAACACTAATACATAACTGATGGCTTGAGTGATTGATTACCCTTTCTCCCAAAGTGTGCCTATCAATTGTTTGGCCCTTCTTGTTCGCACATGAATGTAATCCTGCTTTTATTGTTCTGTTGAGCGCTAGGTGTTCTGCTCAGCCTTGTTAGACTTGGCTTCTTCTTTGTCCTTCTGTGGATCATCGATGAAATGGTTTTTCTCAATGTATCACTTTGAAATTTTCTGCCAGTACAAACCAACAAAACTATATTCGGTAAGTGCTAAGAAACCCAAAATGTGAACAATACCTGCAAACAAAGTCTCAAACGAACAAGATTTAAATATATTATAAATGCATAAATAAATGTTGAAACACTAATGTTGGTAGAAACATGTACACATTAAACTAAAGGTCTGGCTAAATCCAACATATTAGAAATCAAACTCTGAGCCACATATACAATGTAGATTCTAAACGATTAATAAAACTTCATGAAAAATAGTCTTACCTCATTTTCTGAGTCTTGTCTTTCTCGAGGAGCACCTAAATACTTGGTAAAAAGAAGACAATAAGGGAACTAAATTAAAATACAATTTAAACGAGCAAACTAATCAAACAAAATGAAAGGAAGGTTCAAAATAGAAAAATAGAGAGAAATAAGAACTCAATATCAGAGAAAGTAGGGAGAACAAACAACACGAAAAATGTCACAAGGATAGAGTAATGTAGATGTGTACCTTGTGAGAAGAAGAAATAATGGGAGCAAATGATTAAATAGATAAATTGAAATGATGAACCCTCAAATGTATGAGCTTAAGGACTAGCCTGTAGATATTGAATAGAGAGAGACGTGAGCAAGAGGCTTTCGTGTGAGAGAACGGAGGAAACACATTTGTGAAAGGGACGAAGATAAATGTGAAATAAAAGTACTGCGCGCAATCGAAACATTAAAAATAAAAGTCCCCTATTTTGAAATATTTGGCCCCACGCATGAACAACAAATTTTATTTATTTTTAATAGCATATTTATTAAAATGCAATAAACAATACCTATAAAAAGTCGTATGTGTTGTAGTGCTAGCAAGACTAAATTCACTCCTTCCCACCGATTAGGGTAGATGAATGTTCCATTAAGTGGTATCTCCGGGACTTGAACAAAGGGTTCGACCCTCTCATTGGCCCGAGATGGACTTTTGTTTGTTTGTAAGACTAAAAACAAAATGTTTATTTGAAGAACATTGTGACTTAAGGTAAAAGAGTAACCCAGGAGTAAAACGGTAATTTGATCCAACTGTGTTACGAACATTCGTGAAGGATTGACTTGCAATTATTGGTCAATATCCGTGGACACATAAATATATCTGCAGTGAGAAGAGTGCAACTGTGAGACTTTAGTTGAGTGATTCTGCAGTTAACGAAGGTTGATTAGGAGGTTAATGTGATTAATCGAATAATCTCATATGAGCTCTTGATCTGTAGGTCAATTAGGTCTACCTTCTAGCTCGTAAAGGGTTCTTAGATCATTTGAATTTTGAATATTCAAATTCATTTAGGGAATAAACATTAATGTATAAAGATACATTATAATATAAAGATTTGGAACTTTATGTTATAAATTTAATTTGAGTATGATTCATTCAAATTAAATTCCATGAGAGAATTAAATATTCGAAAGAGTTCAAATATTATTTTAAATGTGAATGAGATTCATATTCAAAACTATAGGTTAAATTTTAATGTGCATGAGATGTACATTCAAACTATAGGTTAAAAGGGAAGTGGATTAAATATGATTTAATCATATGTATATAACTCAGATATAAGATATTTAAGGCATGTTTGGTAGGTAATACGGATCCTGTTTTATGTTTTCGGATTCACTGAATTCAGTGAATACGTGTTTGGTAGACATGTTTTCGAAAACTGTTTTCGGATTTTGTGATCCAAATAGTAGAAATTCTGAAGACAACATTTTTATATTTTTATTGTATCCAGATTCTGAATTTGAAATTTTAAAATGCAGAATTATTTTAAACAAAAATATAAATCTTAATAAATATAGTATTTGATATTTATAAACTTAATTTACTTTTGCTAAATTAAAATATGTATAATATAATATATTATAAATTATAAAATATCATATTATAAAATAATAATTATATAAAATTTATATATAAAAAAAACATGTTCATAAATTAATTAATAATGTCTTATATTCAACCTAATATTTAGTTTTGCAACTACAACTAATTTTAGGATCTATAAATATATTATAGTGCACATTTTAAATTATTGTTTAAAATGGAATCAAATTTCTAAATCTGCTACCAAACACATATCTGAAAACATGAAATACAACTATGCTTTCATTGAATCCCTTGTTTTCAAATTTCTATTTTCGGATTGCCAACCAAACAGACCCTTAATTAATTAAATAAAGTTATATATATTAATTTAATAAAGTTATATATATTAATTTAATGAATATAATGAATTATTTTCATTAATTGATTTTAGATTAATTAAAATAACAATAAAATAAAAAAGGGAGAAAGTGTTAAAGACACGTTCTCCCTCTCCTTCACCTTTCCTCTCCCTTATCGATAGAGACAGAGGGAGAGAGTTGGTTGATGTAATTAATCCATTGTTTCTACAATTAGAAAAATTGTTGTAAGAGCTATCTCTCTCAAACAACATTCTCTTACTCTTCCAATTTGTTGGAATTCCTTTCTACCAAGGAATTGGTTTAAGCAGAATCGAGAGTTGAGAAGGTTTATCTTATTGGTAGTGTCTTGTAGGAAGAACAAAAGAGATTTACTTGTTTTTCTATGTTGTTGTACATTTGGAGAAGCAAGAAGTCGTTGAGACTTTGAACTACAAAAGTCATAATTCATTCCTGTTAGTTTGGATTTTTACAACATGCTTTATCATGCTTTAATCCATGCTTTTTTATTTAGATTTGCTTATCTCTGTTATTTTTCTCAATGCACTGATTTTTGGAATAAACCAAGAACAAACAAGTAATTTGATTTAATCACACGTTTACTCTCGGGGATTTGATTCCCTACAATTGGTATTATAGCCAAGCTTGTTTTGTTTTGGTTGAAACAAATTTCTATTGGTTAGGTGGGAATTGCATATGGTTCGTAGTTAAACTATTAAGGAAAAATTTGGCCTTTGTTTTTTTATTTTATTTTATCAAATTGATGTAAAGGACCCTATGTTTTTGGGCAATTAAGTGCATAATCGAGTTTGTAATATGACCATGAGTCGATCGTGAATAATTTGAGGCAATTCGAATGAGATTCGGGTGAGAAATTACTGTTTGAAGCTGCTATTTTCGAAGGATAAAGCCTGTTGCCGCACCAACAGTGTTGCAACGCTCTGTGTGGCGTTGTAACGCAGCGTCGCAACGCTGGAACCTCCTATCGATAAGGAATCAAGGGGTAGCAACGTTGCAACACTGTTTCACGGCATTGCAACGCTAGCCCGATATTGGACGCGAGCGCGAGCGGTGCAACGCCGTAGCAGTAGCTGATTGAAGCACACCGGTTCAGCTTTGGTTCGAGCGGTTCGAGACGTTGATGGTTCGGTTCGAGCGATTTGACTCCGGTTCAATGAGTTTTTGACCCTTTTTGTAATAAAATTAGTGTAATTTTATTATTTTTTGCACTTTAGGGCCCAAATTTTCCGGTTTGACAATTATTTTCTATATGAAAGTAATTTAGAATTATTCCCACCTTCGGATAAGCATGTTCATAAATTTTATTTGTATAAGTGTTATATAAGTATGATAGAAATGCATGATTTATTTTTTATGAGTAATTAGTTGTAAATGTTATAATTTAATTATATTAAAAATGATAAGCATGGAGCATGAAATTGTTGGGATGTATGTCCTCATCTCGTGTAGTTTGTAATATTCCAAATTGTAAATAAATAAGAGTTGTTTATTTGAACTTTGTGTGATAAATTAGAGTTATTTATTTAGACTTTGTGTCTCGCATTTTTTCATAATCTGAATCCAGTAAACTATGCTCCAGGGTCATTGTATTTTGAGAGAACTAAGAACTTGAACAATGTGTAATGGACATACAGGGAGGATCACGTTCCAATTAATGACCCGAACCGTCTACATTATGTGGATAGGGTTGGAGACCTAATCCTTGATACACTGTGCATGCGACCCGCTTTGTATTACATACAAACGAGGTGATCTGACTCGTTCATGTGCTTGACATGTGAGTGGGGGCATTCTGTGCAATGAGAATGTACAAGAGCGGACAGTGAATTATTCGACTTGCAGATGTAACGTCGTTAACAGTATAGGGCTAATAATTTCGTAGATGACCATTAGTGACTCGACCTTAATCTTGAGCGTGGTACAGACTCCAGACTGCGGGTTTGTCCTTTGACTAGTACAGGTGAGGGTGGCAACTGATACACGCCCAAGATGCCTATCTTCTCAGGGACAAGACCACGTGGGGAGCTGGGAACATGAGTACGCAAGATGGAATTCACTCGTTCCCGACTTTAGGGAAACTAGAGGGGTTGTTCCCTTAAGTGCTGTCTCCAGGGCTTGAACAACTGGGCCCCACTCTTTCATTGGCCTGAGAGGGTTGTTGTTTATGGTTGGACCATGCAACGTAGTTGTTCATTAAAGGAGCAGTGGGACTTAAAGAGCAAGAGGTAGACACAGGGGTAAAACGGTAATTTGACCCAGCAGTGCCTACGAACAACCTGTGAAGGGTCGACTCATAGGTATTGGTTATATTAATGGACACAACTTGTTCTAGAGTGATGAGAGTGCAGCTACGGGCTTTAGTGGAGTGTTAGCGTAGCTAATGAATGTTGAATAACCGGGTCAAAGAGTTTGACAGGTTAGTCTCGGATCATTTGAGCTCGTCACGTGTAGGTCCATTAGTTTCCTCGGTTGGCTCAAATTGGACAAATTGAGGGTTTACAGTTTGGTGTGAATTTGAAGTGTTCAAATTCATTATTTGGGTATTTATGTCAGTTCTATGAGATATAGATGACATAATATAAAGTTTGATGTCAATGAGTTTCATAATAAACTATAGTATAGCCTAATTGATTAATTAGTGCTATTTGGAGAAATTGAATTGAGAGAAATTAAATTGAATGTGATTCAATTTATAAATCCACATTTATGCAAATAAGATTTGTATAATAACGTATGAGATACCTTATATTATATAATATGCAAATATGATTTGTATATTATATAGTTGTTGTAAAATGGTGATTTGGTGGAGATGTTAACTCCACATCTCACCATTATTTAAAGGCTTTGCAAGAATCCTTTGGATAACCTTCTTGCAAGTTTTTGGATTTTGATCCAAAGAGAGCAAGTGTTTTTCTCTCTAGAACTCTCTCAATTCTCCAAAATTCTCTCCTCACCCAAAACCAAAGGGAGTCCCACACACTCTCCCTTAACCTCTCTAGAACAACCGAGAACACGTTTTTGAGTTGACTCCCTGTTCGGATCGAGGATCGAGGATCGAGTTCGAGTTGTTCGTTGGTACGAGAGAGATCGTGACCGGAGAAGGAGAAAATGTTGAAGAAGAGTTCTTCAAGAGGTTAGTATCTATTACTTACTGTTTTCTTCTTCTTCTTTGCATGTTTAGCCTAGGATTTATGAGATAGATTCAATTTTAACATAGGAATTACACAACAGACCTACGACGTTTCACAACGTCTTCCGCTACGGGAATTAAAAATCCCTTCAATTGGTATCAGAGCCAATCGTTGCTCTTCGTTGTGTAATTCTGTGAATTCTTAAAATTAGGTGGGTTGCTTCAAATTCATGAGATGAAATTGTGGTTTGCGTTTTTTGATGTTCACGATTTTTGGTACTAGAATAGATTTACATTCAAAGTTGATGAGATCAATGTAAAGGCCTAGTGTTTTGGGCATTTTTTTGATGTAAATCGAGTATGTAAGTCGGTGCCGTTCGTGCCATGAGATGTCGTGAAGATATCGGAGCGGAACGGGCGAAAATTCGACGAAGAACGAGCAAGGAGTTACTGTTCTGTCGATAGCGTTGAGACGCAGTTCATTGGCGTCTCAACGTTGTCCATGTTGATCAAGGCGCTGCTGTAGGTCAGCGTTGCAATGTTGCCCAAGCTGTCGCATACTAGGAAGTTTCTAGCGGCAAATGCGAAACGTGCGTGGAAATGGTTTTTGGGACAGAGTGCGGCGGTTCGAGCCTGGGAGGCGATCTGCACGTTTGTGTTTTTTTTTATTTTAATTGTAAAATGTGTTTATTCAATGTATTTATTTAATTATTTTAATTAATATTAATATAATTGTTATATTAATGTTAATTAATTTAATTTTTGGTCCCTATAGTGCCAAAAATCGGTCCAATAATGTTATTTATTTATTTATTTTATGCATGAGATGTATGAAATATTTTTCTATGATCATAATGTATGTCATATATATTTAAAATCCCACCTTAGGTTAAACATTTCATGCATCATATTTATATTATAAGAGTTATAATATATAGTATGCATGATAGGATTATATTATAAGAGTTATAATATAATGTTTGCATGATTTAATTTTTTTTTTTAATATAAGTGTTATATTTTAAATTTAGAGCATGCTCATGCATTTAATTCATGTGATGAATGTTTGTTATAGTATAGTATTATTCATGTGATGAATGATCAAGCACTATAACATAGAAATGCATGTAACCTAAGTTAATTATTAGTTTAAAAATGTGTAGAACTTTAATAATTAAACTTAGGTTTTCTAGTTCTAATAAGTTTAGAATTAGGAAATCAAATATGACCTTTGAATGGAGACAGATAAGTAAATTTGTCTAAGAAAGGTTTTGTCTAAGGCTAGGGTATTTAAGCTGACGCTTTGCAGAATACCCCTACCTGGAAACCGACCTGGGAGTGAATTCGGTCCGAGATTCTTAGTTATATTCTCGTGAGGGTCGTTAATTAAGATTAAATTAATTTACTCATACACCTAAGTTAATAATGTGATTATAGACTTAGGTTAATCTAATATAAGAGTTTTATTGGTAGACTTAGGTAAATTTTAGGTGGTTTATCTATGTCAATCCTGATTATTTTTAAAGTGTTCAGTGGGAGGAAATAAAGTGCATGAGATACATTTAATTTTTCATCCACAAATCTCCGATAAGTTCGCACCGTGAGATCCATGCTCGACCTCATGGCGCAAATGGGAGCGTCCCCCTACGGGTGGCATCTGTATGAGTCAATATCAACGTGAATGGAGAGAGTACTTATAGTGAGTGGGAGCGGGATCCTGTGAAAACGGGATCTTTCTTTCGATTCACACCGTGAGCCGCCTATGATCTTCCTACGAAGGGCCTTAATCATGGGAGTCAGAACACCGTGAATTCCCGAAAGGGATACGATTTCCTTGTTGGTTTTCCTTCTTAGTCCTCCCTACGACGGCTATTGTTTGGACGGATACTTGGAAATTTAAAGATTGAGGGTGACACTCACAGGATTCATTAAGAGTTCATGGATTCAGACCGAAAAATGGTAACTGAACGCCTAATGGAATAAGAGTTATTCTGGTATTAGGGTCTGGTCGAGAAAGTCTCGTCCTAGAGGAGGAGTGGGTTTGTCTACCCTACGGTGGCGACCATTCTAAACCTTTGGGGTATCATTGCAAATTTTGAATGACCTAGGGATCATAGGATAAAATTTTGCTAAAACATGATTGGATTTTGAAAAGTTTTTTGCGAGACTAATACAAAGTTTTTTCATTTTTCAGCAACAAAATGTCAAACACTTTTAACGCCCCTTTAGATTGCGTTACGTTAGTCGGCGATAAGATTTCGTGGAAAAACAATATGGACACGATTTTTGTAAATGACGACCAAGAGTTCGCGCTCACTGAGGAGGGTCCTCAGGTGCCAGGTCCAACAGTCCTATTCAACGATCTACAAACCTTCCAGTCCTTGGTTCAAACCAGGGGATAGGAAGCTGAGGCAAGTGTTGCCTTAAGACATTTTCACAGGGGTATGACCTCTGGGACAAAGTTTGTAGACACTTCAGGCCCTAAAAGGAAGAAGGGAAGTTGAAAGAGGATAAGGTTGACCGCGTTGCCGCCCTAAAAGGCAAAGAAATCAAGGAAGTTTCCAGAAAGTATTTCATCAGAACTGGGACTTATTAACACACAAAAGAGTTGTCCCAATTTCCTTGGTGAAAAGAGGATGACAGGTAAATGTGATTTACTTGTCACAGAAACTTGTTTAGTGGAGAGTAATGGCTCTACTTGGATATTGGATTCAGGCGCCACTAACCATGTTTGCTCTTCTTTTCAAGGATTAAGTTCTTGGCAGCGGCTGCAAGAGGGTGAGATAAGACTCAGGGTTGGATCCTGAGAAGTTGTCTCAAATTTGCGCAATAATAGGCACTATGAAGTCATTCTTTGGCGGAAGTACTTATTATTGGATAATATGTACATAGTTCCTGGGTTTACGAGAAACCTAGTTTCTATATCCTGCCTATTAGAACAAAATATTTTCGTTTCTTTCAAGAGTAATAAAGCGTTTATTTCTCGAAATGGAAATTTGATTTGTTCTACTTCGCTTGAGAGAAATTTATATGTTTTGAACCCTAATTCGGTCAAAAGTATTTTGAATACCGAATTGTTTAAAACAGCAAAAACGCGAACTAAGAGAGTAAAAGTTTCTCCAAAAGAAAGTGCCCATCTTTGACATCTACGGCTAAGCTACATTAATCTCAATAGGATTGAGAGACTAGTGAAGAGTGAACTTCTAAGCGAGTTGGAAGAAAAATCTTTATCGGTATGTGAGTCATGCCTTGAAGGCAAAATGACCAAACTTCCTTTTAGTGGAAAAGGATATAGAGCCAATGAGCCCCTTGAGCTTATACATTCTGACCTCTGTGGTCCGATGAATGTTGAAGCACGAGGTGGTTACGAATACTTCGTATCTTTCATAGATGACTATTCGAGGTATTACATTTACCTTAGCATAGGAAGTTTGAAACTCTTGAAAAGTTCAAGGAGTTCAAGACTGAGGTTGAGAACCTGTTCGGTAAAACTATAAAAACACTTTGATTGGATCGAGGTGGAGAGTATATGGACACTGAATTCTAGGACTATATGATAGAACATGGAATTACGTCCCAACTCTCAGCACCTGGTATGACACAACAGAATGGTGTATCGGAGAGGAGAAACAAAACCTTGTTGGGCATGGTTCGATCGATGATGAGCTATGCTCGTTTCCCTAATTCTTTTTGGGGTTACGCAGTGGAAACTGCGGTATACATTTTGAACACAGTTTCGTTTAAAAGTGTTTACGAAACACATTTCAAGCTCTAGCATGGTCGTAAAACAAGTTTACATCATTTTAGAATTTGGGGATGCCCGACCCATGTGTTGATATCAAACCCGAAGAATCTGGAACCGCGTTCAAAGTCGTGCCTCTTTGTAGGTTACCCAAAAGAGACTATAGGTGGTTTCTTTTACGATCCTAAGGAAAATAGGGTGGTTTTGTCGACAAGCGCCACTTTCCTTGAGGAAGGCTACATCAGGGATCACTTACCAAGGAGTAAGATTGTGTTGAATGAAATGGACAGTTCATCAGCAAGAATTGCTGATGGTGCTAGTACGTCAACAAGTGTTGTTGATCCTAGCTCATCTAGTCAAGTCCGTTCCTAAGAGTTGGGAATGCCTCGACGTAGTGGGAGGGTTGTGAGACAGCCTGAAAGTTACATGGGTTTAGTTGAAACCCAAGTTCACTTCTGATGATGACAGCGAGGATCCATTGACCTATGATCAGGCAATGACAGACGTTGACAAGGACGAATGGATTAAAGCTGTGGACCAGGAAATGAAGTCGATGTACTTAAATTCCGTCTGGGAGCTTGTTGACAAACCGGATGGGGTTAAACCTATTGGTTGCAAGTGGATCTACAAGCGTAAACGTTGCGTAGATGGGAAGGTGCAGACCTTCAAAGCTCGACTAGTGGCAAAGGGATTTACCAAGGTGGAAGGGGTTGACTATGAGGAAACCTTTTCACCTGTTTCCATGGTAAAGTCGATTAGAATCCTTCTACCCATTGTCGCATATTATGACTATGATGTATGGCAGATGGATGTCAAGACGACCTTTCTAAATGGCAACCTTGACGAGACCATCTATATGGACCAGCCCAAGGGGTTCATTGCCCAAAGCAAAGAGCAAAAGGTTTGTTCGCTTCAAAGGTCTATTTATGGACTGAAACGAGCCTTAAGGTCTTGGAATATAAGATTTGACGAGGCGATCAAATCTTTTGGCTTTATCAAAATGTTGACGAACCTTCTGTCTACAAGAAAATCGTCGACAAAACTATCACATTTCTAATATTGTATGTGGATGATATCCTTCTCATTGGAATTATATAGGATTTCTTACTGACATTAAGGAATGAATGGCTTCGCAATGCCAAATGAATGATTTGGGAGAGCCACAGTATGTTATAGGTATCCAGATAGTTCGGAACCAGAAAAATAGAACACTAGCCATCTCTTAGGCGTCTTATATTGACAAGATGTTGTCTAAATATAAGATGCAGAACTCCAAGAAGGGCTTACTGCCTTTCAAGCATGGAGTTCACTTGTCTACGGATCAATGTCCTAAGACTACTCAAGAGGTTGAGGATATGAGTTGAATCTCCTATGTTTCAGCTGTAGGGAGCCTAATGTATGCCATGTTATGTACTAGGCCCGACATCTGTTATGCAGTTGGGATTGTCAGTAGGTATCAATCCAATCCAAGATTAGATCACTGGACAACCGTAAAGGCAATCCTCAAGTATCTTATGAGAACGGGGAACTACAGCATTGTGTATGGGAGTGGGGATTTGATCCTTATGGGATACACAGATTCTGACTTTCAGACCGATAAGGATTCTAGGAAATCCACTCCGGGGTCAGCCTTCATTCTGAATGGAGGAGCTGTAGTGTGGCGAAGCATCAAGCAGGGATGTATCGCTGATTCCACGATGGAAGTCGAGTATGTTGCGGCTTGTGAAGCTGCAAAGGAAGCTGTTGGGCTCAGAAAGTTCATGACATATTTGGAAGTTGTTCCAAATATGAACTTTCCAATCACGCTATTTTGTGACAACAGTGGTACAGTAGCCAACTCGAGAGAACATCGGAGTCATAAAAGGGGCAAGCACGTAGAGCGTAAGTATCACTTGATACGGGAGATTATGCACCTGGAGACGTGATCGTCACGCAGATAGCTTCGGAGCACAACGTTGTTGATCCATTTACAAAGGCCCTCACGACTAAGGTGTTTGAGGGTCACCTACAGAGTCTATGTCTTCGAGTGCTTCCTGACTAGGGCAAGTGGGAGTATTGTAAAGGGGTATTCAATGACCTAGTTTATTGTATTACTTTATTGTATTACTTTATTGTACATTTGAGAAATGTATTATGTACTCCACTAGCTTAGTCCAAGTGGGAGTTTGTTGGGATGTATGTCCTCATCTCGTGTAGTTTGTAATATTCCAACTTGTAAATAAATAAGAGTTGTTTATTTGAACTCTGTGTGATAAATAAGAGTTATTTATTTAAACTTTGTGTCTCGCATTTTTCATAAACTTAATACAATAAACTAAGCTCTAGGGTCATTGTATTATGAGAGAACTAAGAACTTGAACGGTGTGTAATGGACACACAGGGAGGATCACGTTCGAGTTAATGACCTGAACGGTTTACAGTATATGGATAGGGTTCGAGACCTAATATTGGATACGCTGTGGATGTGAACCGCTTTGTGTTAGATACAAACGAGGTGATCTGAATCGTTCATGTGGTTGACGTGCAAGTGGGAGCATTCTGTGCAATGAGATTGTACAAGACCGGATCGTGAATTATTAGACTTACTGATGTAACGCCGTTAACTGTATATGGTTAATAATTTCGTGGATGACCATTAGTGACTCGACCTTAATCCTGAGCGTATTACAGACTCCTGTCTGCGGGGGTTGTCGTTTGACTAGTACGGGTGAGAGTGGCCACTGTTGCTCACCCAATATGCTTATCTTCTCAGGGACACGACCATGTGGGGACCTAGGAACTTGCCTACGCAAGAAGAAATTCACTCGTTCCCGACTTTAGGGAAACTAGTTGGGTTGTTCCCTAAAGTGTTGTCTCCAGGGCTTGAACAACGGGGCCCCACTCTCTTATTGGCCTGAGAGGTTTGTTATTTATTGTTGGACCATGCAACGTAGTTGTTCATTAGAGGTGCAGTAAGACTTAAGGAGCAAGAGGTAGACACAGGGGTAAAACGGTAATTTGACCTAGCAGTGCCTACGAGCAACCTGTGAAGGGTCGACTCTTAGGTAATAGTTATATCGATGGACACAACTTGTCCTATAGTGATGAGAGTCCAGCTATGGCTTTAGTGGAGTGTTACCGTAGCTAATGAATGTTGAATAACCGGGTCATAGAAGTTGACAGGTTAGTCTCGGATCATTGGAGCTCGTCACGTGTAGGTCCATTATGTCCCTCGGTTGGCTCAAATTGGATAAATTGAGGGTTTAAAGTTTGGTCTGAATTTGAAGTGTTCAAATTCATTATTTGGGTATTTATGTCATTTATATGAGATACAGATGACATAATATATAGTTTGATGTGAATGAGATTCATAATAAACTATAGTATAGCCTAATTGATTAATTAGTGCTATTGGAGAAATTGAATTGAGAGAAATTAAATTAAATGTGATTCAATTTATAAATCAACATTTATGCAAATGAGATTTGTAAAATAAGGTATGAGATACCTTATATTATATAATATGCAAATATGATTGGTATATTATATAGTTGTTGCAAAATGGTGATTTGGTGGAGATGTTAACTCCACATCTCACCATTATTAAAATGCTTTGCAAGAAGCATTTGGATAACCTTCTTTCCATTTTTTGGGTTTTGATCCAAAGAGAGCAAGTGTTTTTCTCTCTAGAACTCTCTCAATTCTCCAAAATTCTTTCCTCACCAAAAATGAAAGGGAGTCCCACACACTCTCCCTCAACCTCCCGAGAACAACCTAGAAGACGTTTTGGAGGTGTCTCCCTGTTCGGATCGAGGATCGAGTTCGAGTAGTTCGTTGGTACGAGAGAGATCGTGACCGGAGAAAGAGAAAATGTTGAAGAAGAGTTCTTCAAGAGGTTAGTATCTATTACTTACTGTTTTCTTCTTCGTCTTTGCATGTTTAGCCTAGGATCTATGAGATAAATTCAATTTTAAGATAGGAATTGCACAACGGATCAACGACGTTTCACAATGTCTTCCGCTGCGGGAATTCAAAATCCCTTAGAAATGACTTAGTTTAACATAATTGTTATATTATTAAGTAATTTGCTTAATTCAATGACTTGAATTGCAATATACTTCTAATCAGAATACGATTGTTGGAATCTTCATATAGTTCTTTTGTAAGCCCGAGATCTTTCTTTGGAACTTCCTTATTATCAAACAACAAAAGGAAGGAAGAAATGAATGCTTAAAACTTGGTTTTCCTTGTTTTAAAAAGAAAAATAATGAAGTGAAAGGCAAAAGGAAAACAAGGAAGGAAAAACATAAACCATTTTGGTTTTGTTGCTCTAGGAATAATGAAGGAAAGGAAATGAAACAAATGTAAATCATGTTAAGTTTTGTTTTGAAAAGAAAAGAAAAGAAAAGAAAAGAAAGGAAAAAGGAAAAGAATGAAAAGGAAAAATGAAAAAGGGAAAAGGGAAGTGGATGGTGGGACCCCACCTAAATTTCTTTTTAAAACCATGTTTCCTTCGATCTTCTTCTTCATTTACCAAAAGGAAAGCAAGGGTTTTCATGAGAGAAGCAGAAAGGAAGAGGAAGAAGGGGTTTTTGGTGCTGGAATTGCAGAAGAAAGGGAGGAGAACTCAAAGATTACTTGTGTAGCAGCAAGGTGAACAACTCAGACCAGTTCTGCTATTTTGTTCATCACGAGCTCCACAAAAAGAGGTAAGAGTTGAGATTTTGTTTCGTGCAAGTTAACTCATATTGGAACAAAATTCGGGAAGGAAGCTCGAGGAAATTCGGATCTTAAGCTACTGATTTGTGAAGAGGAAGACAGAAGACAGAATTTGCTGTCAAATCCAAGAAGTCTCTGGTGTTTTGGTTGTACAGGTCTGTAGAGTTGGAATCAGAAGCTCTATTAGGTATGGTTAGAAAGCTTATTGAATTTCCTACAACTTTCATGAAGAAATCGTGAATAGAAAATGATTGTAAGATGTTGTAAATAGCAGGTTAAGTTTTGGGTTGCAGCAGAAAATCGAATCTGGAATAGCAGAAGTTTGTTCCTGGGAAAGAAGACTTCGAGGTATTTCTGAACCAATCTATTGGGAATCTCATTTTCATGTCTTCATAAGAGTTTTATAGGGTTCAAAAAGGAAGAGTTTGGTATAAATTACATTATTTTTGGATAAGTAATGAAGAAGTTATGGCTGTCTGAAAACATGGCAGAAAATTTGAAAATGCTGGAAATTTGAAAGTGTGTTTTCTTGTAGTTTTAAGGTCAGAAATCATGAACTCGAGGTTCTAATGGTTGAGTTGGTTTGTTTGACAGGCCAAGAGAAAATAGGTCAAGTTTACAAGCCAAGGTTCTAATTCTAATACTATGAGTGACTCTATCTTAGAACTATGCTTGACCTATGTTTTTCTTCATGAACATAAGTATTGATAATTACATCCTGTTTGAACTAGTTATGAATGGCTTCATAGAGTTTTCTAACATAAAGTTCATGATGGAACCTAAGCATGCTTTGAATTAGTTGTAACTACAAATCCAAGTATGGAAACTAAATTATGAAGTATGCTTTCCTTTAGAGAATGTTTTGTGTAAATCCACTTGGGAACATGTTTAGATGATAATGTGAAAATGTCAAGAAATTGTTGTATGTGTTATAAAGACATGATTTCCATGGTACACAAATTATGCCCTTGTTTGGGGTTAACCCCTAATACTGAAGGACATTCGAGAAGGTACTTAGGGGGGGAATGAATCATGATATCCCGATACTGAAGGACAATGAGAAGGTATCCTGAAGTAAATGGTTTTACCTTAATATCAAGGACAATGAGAAGGTATTCGGGTAGTAAATTGTTTTACCTTAATACTGAAGGACATAGAGAAGGTATTAGGGAAAACCAAACGACCAAAGGTATTCCACGTGCACGTGAGAGAGAGAGAGGTATGAACTTTATTGATATAAATGTAACTCTACCACTTCTATGGTTTGATGTGGTATCATGTCATGTGTTTTATTGTTATGAGGTTCTATACTATTGATTTATCTACCCTCGATAAGTTAGTACATTTCGAGTTGTGTGCTATGCACAGGTGTTGACTTAAACCTGTAAATTGGAAGCATGGTTTGTTTATGTTTACAAACAAATGTTAAACTATTTTCTACTATAACCTGCCATTATTATGATTCACCCTTGAGCTTATAATGTTTTAAAGATAGACACTCACTGAGCTTTTAGCTCATTCTTTCAATGTTTTCAAACCTTTTTAGGTAGAGATCGAGCTCCTTGTGCCTGATAACCTGCCATAGTCTGCTGGAAGCTTCTCATGTTTGATATGTTGTACGTGGTTGGTGTTGTTTAGCAAGTCCATATGTTTGTAAATTATTTTGAGAGAACTATGTAGTTATAGTCGTATATGCTTTAGAGGTTGTGGTTGTTTAATTAGTGGTTTGGACTGTTTGTGGTCCTGATGTTCTTGCTCGTTTTAGTTTCCAAGAGAGATTTAAGAAGAGTTTCTCCTCATGTACGTCTTATAGATGTCCAGCTTCACTGTGTTAAGTTTAAAGTGTTCCATATGCAACATAGTTTGTTTTCGGTAAAGTAGTGTCGGCGAGTATTGTTAAGAGGTAACAATGTCTGCTGGCTTCATCTTGTCTCTCTGGCTAAGTTAGCTAGTGGTTCGGGAGGGTGTGACAAACTTGGTATCGAGCGCGATTAGCTCCATGGGAATGAGACAGAGCAAGTTAGCTCTAGAAGAAAGCTGAAAAGTAAATAGCAAGTTATTGAGTTAGTTCAATAGAACTAGCGAGCATGGTCCAAGTAAGGATAAGAGTAAGTCCATCGGGACTAGAATGTGAACACAAGTCTAGAATTGTGCATTTGAGTTGAGTACTCGGTACATGTCTAGTATGTTGATATGTTATAGAAGTCATGCCACCACGTGCTACTAGCGCAGCGCGATGCAGCAAGATCGGGGCGGGGCGCAGATCCTACCCAAGATCAATCCCGGTGGAGATCTAGTGCCCCGAGAGTTCGGATAGGGGCGAATTAAGCAACATGCTAATTCCTCACAGAGAGGTAGGTAAGCCATAGGAGCAGGGGCTAAGTAATCCGAGATAAGACATATAGAATAGATCACCTAAAAGAATTAGGTGCCACAGTGTTTGAGAGTTTCAAAGATCCAGCTGAAGCTGAGGTTTGGCTGAATAAGCTTGATAAATGTTTTGATGTTATGAGTTGCTCTGAGGAGCGAAATGTTAAGTTGGCCACATTCTTGCTACTAAAGAAGGCAGAAGGATGATGGAAATCGATGTTAGCCAGTTGTAGTGATGCACGTACTTCACACTGGAAAACTTTCAGAAGTATATTTGAAAATAAATATTACCCTAGCACGTCCCGAGAGGCAAAGAGGGATGAATTTTTAGAACTGAAACAAGGGACACTTTCAGTGGTTGAGTATGAGAGAAGATATACCGAGTTTTCGCGGTATGTTGATGTGATTGTGGCAACTGAGAGTGACAGGTGTCGACGATTTGAAAGAGGGTTACGACCTGAGATACGTACCCCAGTTACAGCCATTGCTAAGTGGAATGACTTCTCTCAGTTGGTAGAGACTGCTCTACGTGTTGAGCAGAGTATAGCAGAGGAGAAGTCAGTAGTGAAGCCTAGTTGTGAAGGCTTCGACAACAAGCAGTTTCCAAGGTCGTGAGCAGCAGAGGTTCACACTTGGAGTAAATGTTTCCAAGTCAATATGACTTTAAGGAGCAAGCTAGTAGGCAAGTACCCAGGCATCGAGGTAGATGATTGTGGGTAGTGCCTATCAGAGGCAGAGTTAAAGAGGACCTAGTTAGTTTGTTTGATTGGCAGCAAGTTGCAGGGGGGGCAAGAGTCTATTGCAAGTATAGCAAGGAAAACTCCATGAGTGATCTGCTGCAAGAATCATCAAGGTCATTGTCTTGTGAGTGTTGGTACATGCTACCAGTCTTGACAACCAGGACATGTCAAGAGAGATTGTCCACACAGCTGGGCACCGCCACGCAGAGGGACTAGGGAGTTGAGTCCCAGCATGAGAGCGGCCCAGAGAGTTTCATGAGTCGCAAGAGAGGGCACCAAGTGGTGTTAGACTAAAGAGAGTTGTAGGAGGCCTAGGCAACACGGAAAGGTCTACGCTATGACTCAATGAAGAAGCGAAAGATGCATCATAAGTCATTCTTTGGTATGATTACTATTTGTAATGTACTTGCACTGTTTAATAAAACCAGTGCTACACACATTTCTTTGTTTTTAGTATGTTCCCCGACTAAGTTGAATGGGAAGCTAGAACCTTTATGTAAAAGGTTAGTTATATACACTCTAGTTGGTGATGTGTTACTAGTCAATGCAAAGTGTTGCAGGGACTATGAGGTCTTAGTAGAAGGTCTCAATATGTTAGTGGATCTTCTTCCACTAGACTTGCAGATGTGAGATGCAATCTTAAGGATGGATTTTGTATTTACTCATTATGCTTCCAGAGATTGCCATATAAAGGAAGTTGTTTTCAAGAAACCAGGATTAGCTGAAATGGTTTTATGGGATGAAAGAAAGACCATCCCTACGAGTTTGTTTTAAGCCTTCAAAGCTCAGAAGTTATTGAGGAAAGGTTGCACGACGTTTCTTGCACATGTAGTTGAGGTGCAGGAAGAAAAGCTAAAACTAGAAAATGTTCTTGTTGTGAATGAATTTTCTTGTTGTTTTTCTAGCAGATCTATCAGGATTGCCACCTGATAGGGAAGTTGAGTTCACCATTGAACTGTTACCATGAATAGCATCTATTCCGCAAGCGCCGTATAGAATGGCTCCAAGTGAGATCAGGGAGCTAAAGATGCAGTTACAAGAACTAGTTCATAAGGGATACATCAGACCTAGTGTATCGCCTTGGAGAGCTCCAGTGTTATCTGTGAAAAAGAAAGATGGTACCCGTAGATTATGCATTAATAATAGACGATTAAACAAAGTCACGATCGTAATAAGTATCCTTTACCCCCGAATAGATGACTTGTTTGACCAGGTTAAGAGGTGCATCGATGTTTTGTAAGATTAATTTAAGATCGAGATACCGTCAGTTAAAGGTAAGGGAATCAGATATTCCTAAGACAACATTCGAACTGTGTACGGGCATTATGAGTTTTTAGTAATGCCATTCGGTTTAACTAATGCACCAGCAGTTTTCATGGACCTCATGAACAAGATTTTCCATCAGTATTTGGATCAGTTTGTGATAGTATTCATTGATCATATACTAGTCTACTCGGTTGACAGGAAAGCCCATGAGAAACAGTTGAGGATTATTTTGCAAACACTACGTGATAAACAGTTATATGCTAAATTCACCAAATGTGAGTTTTGGTTGGATCGGTAGTAGTTTTTTGGGGCATGTTGTCTCAAAGAAATGGTGTTAGTGTGGATCCAAATAAAGTGAAAGCAGTAGTCAATTGGGAAAGACCAACTAGTGCAACAGAGGTACGTAGTTTCCTAGGCTTGGCAGGATACTACAGGCGATTTGTTGAGGATTTCTCACGAATAGCATTACCCTTAACAACTTTGACAAAGAAGAATGCTAAGTTTGAATGGTCAGACAAGTGCGAACAGTGTTTTCAGGAGCTGAAAAAGAGATTAGTTACAGCACCTATTCTGACACTTCCTGTAACGGAAAAAGAGTATGTGATTTACTGTGATGCCTCAAGACAAGGTTTAGGGTGTGTTATGATGCAAGAAGGAAAAGTAATAGCTTATGCATCAAGACAATTGAAAAAGCATGAATGTAATTACCCTACCCATGATCTTGAGTTAGCAGCAGTTGTTTTAGCACTGAAGATCTGGAGACATTACTTGTTTGGTGAAAGGTGTCACATTTACACAGATCATAAGAGTCTGAAATATATCTTTGATCAGAGGGAGCTGAATATGAGGCAGCGAAGATGGTTAGAACTGATTAAAGATTATGATTGTACCATAGAATACCATCCAGGTAAGGCGAATGTGGTAGCAGATGCTTTGAGCAGGAAGTCAAGACTTCCTAGGGATGCCTTGTGTAGTTTTCGAGCAACATTTTTTTAAGTACTCTAAGGGATTCTAAGGTAGTTGTGGTGCAGAGAAATTCGAGAGGCCTCTTAGCTCAATTCCAAGTCGTCTTAACAGAAATGAAATTGTGAGAAAACAGACGGAGGATAGTTACTTGCGAGAAAATGTTTGGGAAGTCCAAACAGGCCCGAAGCGAGTTTAAGATGAGATCGGGAGGCAGGGGCCATAGAAAGGCAAGGAAGACTATGTGTTCGAATTTTAGTGAGCTTAAAGATGCTATTCTAGAGGAAGCTCACAGTTGACTACGCTATGCATCCGAGAAGCACCAAGATGTACAAAACTTTGAAGGGAACGTATTGGTGGCACGGATGAAACGAGAGATAGCTGATTATGTTGATAGATGTTTGATCCTTAAAGCTTTAACCGCCAGACAGAGGCGGAGGACTCCTTAACCCATCGCCAAAGGTCTTGGGGTGAAAATGGGAGCATATCACTATGGATTTTCTGTTTGGATTACCACGTACTTCAAGTGGGCATGATGGTATTTGGGTAATAGTGGATAGACTCACTAAGACATCACGGTCTATACCGATGAAAGCGACATCTACGCTTGATCAGCTAGCTAAGCTATACGTCGACAGAATTGTGAGTCAGTACGGAGTACCAGTGTCTATCGTTTCAGATAGAGATCTAAGATTTACTTCTAAGTTTTGGCCTAGTTTACAGAAGGCTATGGGAACAAAGTTGAATTTTAGTACAGCGTTCCATCCTTAAACAGATGGGCAGTCAGAGAGGACCATCCAGACCCTAGAGGACATGTTGAGAGCATGTGTCCTTCAATTTAAAGGAAGTTGGGATACACACCTATCACTTTTGGAATTTGCTTACAATAACAGCTCCCAGTCGAGTATTGGTATGGCACCATTTGAGGCTCTGTATGGAAGACCATGTAGAACGCCCATATGTTGGAATGAACTAGAAGAGCGGAAGCTAATCAGTCTTGAGTTGGTGCAAGTTATGACAAACAATATTAAGGTAATAAGAGAGAATCTGAAGGTAGCACAAGACCGTCAGAAGAGTTATGCAGATAAGCGACGGAAGGACTTGGAATTCCAGATTGGAGATCAAGTTTTCTTGAAGTTATCTCCGTGGAGAGGTGTCCTTCGTTTTGGTAAAAAAGGTAAACTAAACTCTAGATATATTGGTCCTTATCAAGTAACGGGACAAGTTGGGCCAGCAGCCTACAGACTAGAATTGCCAGCAGAACTATCTCGAGTACATGATGTTTTTCATGTGTCCATGTTGAGAAAGTATATTCCAGATCTGACACATGTGCTGCTACAAGCACAACCCGTTGAGTGAAAAAAAAAAAACATTAGTTCTGTGAGAGGATGCAGTTCAAATCCTCGATGAGAAAAGAACAAGTTTTAAGAAACAAGACGATCCCACTCGTGAAGGTTCGTTGGAGACATCACGAAGTGGAGGAGACAACTTTGAGTTAGAAGACTAAATGAGGAGGAAGTATCCATGATTTTCACCTAAGGACTACTAAATTTCGAGGACGAAATTTCTTAAGGAGGTAAGTTGTAAACCCGAGATCTTTCTTTGGAACTTCCTTATTATCAAACAACAAAAGGAAGGAAGAAATGAATGCTTAAAACTTGGTTTTCCTTGTTTTAAAAAGAAAAGTAATGAAGTGAAAGACAAAAGGAAAACAAGGAAGGAAAAACATAAACCATTTTGGTTTTGTTGCTCTAGGAATAATGAAGAAAAGGAAATGAAACAAATGTAAATCATGTTAAGTTTTGTTTTGAAAAGAAAAGAAAAGAAAAGAAAAAAAAAAAGAAAAGGAAAAAAGAATGAAAGGAAAAATGAAAAAGGGAAAAGGGAAGTGGATGGTGGGACCCCACCTAAATTTCTTTTTAAAACCATGTTTCCTTCGATCTTCTTCTTCATTTATCAAAAGGAAAGCAAGGGTTTTCATGAGAGAAGCAGAAAGGAAGAGGAAGAAGGGGTTTTTGGTGCTGGAATTGCAGAAGAAAGGGAGGAGAACTCAAAGATTACTTGTGTAGCAGCAAGGTGAACAACTCATACCAGTTCTGCTATTTTGTTCATCACGAGCTCCACAGAAAGAGGTAAGAGTTGAGATTTTGTTTCGTGCAAGCTAACTCATATTGGAACAAAATTCGTGAAGCAAGCTCGAGCAAATTCGGATCTTAAGCTACTGATTTGTGAAGAGGAAGAAGAAAAGACGAGAATTTCTTTGTCAAATCCAAGAAGTCTCTGGTGTTTTGGTTGTACAGGTCTGTAGAGTTGGAATCAGAAGCTCTATTAGGTATGGTTGGAAAGCTTATTGAATTTCCTACAACTTTCATGAAGAAAAAATGATTGTAAGATGTTGTAAATAGCAGGTTAAGTTTCGGGTTGCAGTGAGAAAATCGAATCTGAATTGCGAAGTTTGTTCTGGGAAAGAAGACTTCGAGGTATTTCTGAAACCAATCTATTGGGAATCTCATTTTCATGTCTTCATAAGAGTTTTATAGGGTTCAAAACGGAAGAGTTTGGTATAAATTACATTATTTATGGATAAGTAATGAAGAAGTTATGGTCATCAAAAACATGGCGAGAAAAATCAAAAATGCTTTGGAAATTTGAAAGTGTGTTTTCTTGTAGTTTTAAGGTCAAAAATCATGAACTCGAGGTTCTAATGGTTGAGTTTGTTTGTTTGACAGGCCAAGAGAAAATAGGTCAAGTTTACAAGCCAAGGTTCTAATTCTAATACTGTGAGTGACTCTATCTTAGAACTATGCTTGACCTATGTTTTTCTTCATGAACATATGTGTTGATAATTACATCCTGTTTGAACTAGTTATGAATGGCTTCATAGAGTTTTCTAACATAAAGTTCATGATGGAACCTAAGCATGCTTTGAATTAGTTGTAACTACAAATCCAAGTATGGAAACTAAATTATGAAGTATGCTTTCCTTTAGAGAATGTTTTGTGTAAATCCACTTGGGAACATGTTTAGATGATAATGTGAAAATGTCAAGAAATTGTTGTATGTGTTATAAAGACATGATTTCCATGGTACACAAATTATGCCCTTGTTTGGGGTTAACCCCTAATACTGAAGGACATTCGAGAAGGTACTTAGGGGGGGAATGAATCATGATATCCCGATCTTCAAGGACAATGAGAAGGTATCAGGAAGTAAATGGTTTTACCTAAATACTGAAGGACAATGAGAAGGTATTCGGGTAGTAAATAGTTTTACCTTAATACTGAAGGACAATGAGAAGGTATTCGGGTAGTAAATCGTTTTACCTTAATACTGAAGGACATAGAGAAGGTATTAGGGAAAACCAAACGACCAAAGGTATTCCACGTGCACGTGAGAGAGAGAGAGGTATGAACTTTATTGATATAAATGTAACTCTACAACTTCTATGGTTTGATGTGGTATCATGTCATGTGTTTTATTGTTATGAGCTTCTATACTATTGATTTATCTACCCTCGATAAGTTAGTACATTTCGAGTTGTGTGCTATGCACAAGTGTTGACTTAAACCTGTAAATTGGAAGCATGGTTTGTTTATGTTTACAAACAAATGTTAAGCTATTTTCTACTATAATCTGCCATTATTATGATTCACCTGTGAGCTTATAATGCTTTAAAGATAGACACTCACTGAGCTTTTAGCTCATTCTTTCAATGTTTTCAAACCTTTTCAGGTAGAGATCGAGCTCCTTGTGCCTGATAACCTGCCATAGTCTGCTGGAAGCTTCTCATGTTTGATATGTTGTACGTGGTTGGTGTTGTTTAGCAAGTCCATATGTTTGTAAATTATTTTGAGAGAACTATGTAGTTATAGTCGTATATGCTTTAGAGGTTGTGGTTGTTTAATTAGTGGTTTGGAATGTTTGTGGTTCTGATGTTCTTGCTCGTTTTAGTTTCCAAGAGAGATTTAAGAAGAGTTTCTCCTCATGTACGTCTTATAGATGTCCAGTTTCCGCTGTGTTAAGTTTAAAGTGTTCCATATGCAACATAGTTTGTTTTCAGGTAAAGTAGTGTCAGCAGGTATTGTTAAGAGGTAACAATGTCTGTTGGCTTCATGCCGTCTCTCGGGCTAAGTTAGCTAGTGGTTCGGGAGGGGGTGTGACATCTTTGCCCTAGGTTAATTATTAAAATTTATAAAAGTTATAAATTGGTTTTAAAAACTATAACCTATAACAAAAAAATGCATGCAAACATAAGAACATGGGTAAATTGAAATTAGTTTTAAAATTTTGAAAATAATTTAGAACTAAGTTATTTTCCAATAGGATTAGAATTTGTGTTACATAGTATTTTAAATAGTTTAAAATATAGTAGGACAATAGGAGAGTGGTTATTAGGGAACTCCACCAGTGATGTTCTGTCTAAGGTTTGGGGTACTTAAGCTGACGGTTAACGGAACACCTCTTACCTGGAAACATACCTGATACCTAAGTTGAATTAACCATAGTCCTGTTTACCATGCATTGTATTTAGGTAATTAATATATTTATTTCACCTAGACATAAGTATAAAAAACCTAGTTCTAACAGTTATAATAGGCCTAGACTTAGATAGATTCTTTTAGCCGGAATCCAACTAAGTTAAACCCATACCCTAACTTTAGGAACTTCAATGGGAGAAAACGAGATGTTCGCATCGAGTCTACTCTCACGCCTCAAGAGTTCACACCATGAGTTCCATGCTCGACTACGTGGCGTCAATAGGGTGTCCCCCTACGATAAGTATTTGCATGGTTCAATACGAAGGTGAATGAGGGAAGTATCCATAGTAAATGGGAGTAGAACGCGTGTCAACGTATCCTACGGTCTCCTCCATTAGGTCACACCGTCAGATTTCTATATTCTTCCTGATAGGTTGCCCTGGAGCAGCCAATCCCTATGGAAGGCCTGACTATAGGGATCGAAACACCGCAAACTTCATAAATGGATAGGGTCTCTTAGGTAATTTGCCAAAAGTTGTCTTTCTTAAAATGGTAAGGTCACATTTATGGGATGAGTTAAGCTAGTTAACAAGTCCTTGACAAAACAAATGGTAGCTAAGAATCATTGGGGCATGAGATGTTCTGGTAGTGAGAATTAGCTGAGAAAACCTCAATTCAGGGGAGGAGTGACTGACCACCTGACAGTGGCTTTTATTCTAAATCCTTGAAGTAATGTTGCAAAATTAAAAGTTTAATTTAAATATTAGGATTCTTTAGTAATTTTGCTAAAATTGATTGGGTTGTAGTGTGTTTTAAAAGGCGTATCTAACTAGAACTATTTTGTAATTTGAGAATGTTGTCCTCGATTATAGCCTTACTCAAAGATGAACGTATAACTGGCGAAAATTATACTACGTGGAACTCCAACCTGAATGCGATTCTTGTTATGGACGACCTTCAGTTTGTAATCACTGAGGAATGTCCTCATATCCTTTCTCAAAGCGCACCTCAATCTGTTAAGGATGCGTATGACCGTTGATCCAAGGCTAATGAGAAGGCTAAGGCCTACATCCTTGCTAGCATGTCTAATGTTTTGGCCAAGAAGCTGATGGGAATGGTCTCAGTTCGTGAGATCATGAGTTATCTGCAGAATTTATCTGGACAACTGTCTGAAAAAATTCGACAAGAGTCCCTCAAATACCTTCATAACGCACGCATGAATGAGGGAACTTCAGTGAGAGAACATGTTCTAGAACAAATTCAAGTATTGTTCATCCTGTAATCTCTTATGATGAGCTTCGTACAATTCCACAGTAATACGGTGATGAACAAAAGTGAGTATAACCTGACTTCCCTCCTAAATGAGTTGGAGACTTACTAGTCTCTTATGGAAAATAAAGGACAGGTTGATGGGAGGCAAATCTGTTTGCCCATTCCAAAAGGATCCAGATGGGTTCATCCTCCAGAACCAAGTCCTGCGATTCTTCGTTTGGGATTAAGAAGACTGAGAAAAAGAGGAAGGAGGAAAGGGGAAGGCTTCTGCAACTGAAGACAGAGTGCTCAAAGAGAAGAAAGGTAAATGTGATTTACTTCTTCTTGAAACTTGTTTAGTGGAAAGCGATGACTTTACCTGGATACTTGATTCAGGGGCCTCTAACCACTTTGCTCTTCTTTACAGGAAACTAGTTCCTTCAGAGAGCTCGAAGAGGGTTAGATGACGCTTTGGGTCGGAACGGAAGACGTCGTCTCAGCTCATGTAGTGGGAGATGCCAAGCTGTTTTTTACAGATACATTTTTTTTTTTGCAAATCTGTATTTAGTTCCTAAAATTAAGAGGAACTTAATTTTTATCTCTTGTCTAATTGAATTAAATATTGTATTTCCTTTTCAAGTAATAAAGCGTTCATTTCAAAGAACGGTGTGAATATTTGTTCTGTCAAATTAGAAAACGACTTATATGTAATTAAACCAAACCAAAGTAAATCAGTTTTAAATCATGAGATGTTTAAAACAACAAATATTCAAAGTAAAAGACAAAAAATTTCTCCCAATAACATTACCTATCTTTGGCATCTAAGACTTGGTCATATAAATCTCAACCGGATTGAGAGAATATCTAAGAATGGACTTCCAAACAAGTTAGAACATGATTCTTTACCTCTTTTGAGTCATGCTTGGAAGGTAAAATGACTAAGCGACCTTTTACTGGAAAAGGTTATGCAGCCAAAGAGCTCTTATAGCTTATACATTAAGATCTTTGTGGTCTGTTGAATGTTAAAGCTCGAAGAGGGTACGAAAATTTCATATCTTTTATAGATGATTATTCGAGGCATGGTTACCTATACCTAATGCATCATAAGTCTGAAGGTCTTGAAAAGTTAAAACAGTATGAAATGCATTAGGAAAAACCATTAAGACACTTCGATCTGATCGAGGTTTGAGAGTATATGGATCTAAGATTTCAAGACTATTCGATCGAACATGCAATCCAATCTCAACTCTCGACACCTAATACACCACAGTAGAATGGTGTATGTGAAAGGAGAAACAAAGCATTGTTAGACATGGTTCGATCAATGATGAGTTATACTCAATTGCCTGACTCGTTTTGGGGTTACGCAGTAGAGAATACGATTCAAATCTTCAACACTGTTCCATAAAAAGTGTTTCTGAAACACCTTTTGAGTTGTGGAAGGGGCGTAAACTTAGTTTACAACACTTCAAGATTTGTGGTTGTCAAACACACGAGCTGGTGACAATTCCAAAGAAATTGGAACCTCATTCAGGATTATGCCAATTTGTTGGTTACTCTAAAGAAACATGAGGTAGTTTTTCTACGACCCACAAGAAAAGAAGGTGATTGTATCGACAAACTCCTCTTTCTTGGAGAAAGATGACATGAGAAACCATAAACGACGTAGTAAATTAGTATTAAATGAAGCTACAAAAGGGCACACAAGAGTTGTTACAAGACTGGACCTTCATCAAGAGTTGATGAAGAAGTCAGCACATCGAGTCACTCTCGTCCTTCTCAACCGTTGGGAATGTCTCAACGCAGTGGGAGGGATGTTTCCCAACCAGACCTCTACTTGGGTTTAACTGAAACTTAAGTTTTCATACCTTATGCTGACGTAAAGGATCCATTTTCTTATAAACAGGCAATGAATGACGTAGATAAGGACCAATGGATCAAAGCCATGGACCTTGAAATGGAGTCAATGTACTCAATTAAGTTTGGCAAATTGTAGACCAGCCTGAAGGTGTAAGACCCATAGAGTGCAAATGGATCTATAAGAGAAAGAGAGATGCAGCAGGAAATGTACAAACATTTAAGGCTAGACTTGTAGCAAAGGGTTTTACCCAAAGGGAAGAAGTTGACGATGAGCAAACTTTTTCCGTTGTTGATATTATGAAGTCTATTAGAATACTCTTGTCCATAGTCGAATTTTATGACTATGAGATCTGGCAAATGGACGTCAAGACTGCCTTTTTTAATGGTAACCTTGACGAAAGTATCTCTATGTCTCAACCCAAAGGGTTCATAGCCAAGGTCAGGAGCAAAAAGTTTGCAAGCTCGACCGATCCATTTGTGGGTTCAAATAAGCATCCACATATTGGAACATAAGATTTGATATTGCGATCAAGTCTTATGGCTTTGACCAAAACGGTGATGACCCTTGTGTTTACAAGAGGATCATCAACGACAAAGTAGCTTTCTTAGTACTTTATGTAGATGATCTCCTACTAATTACGAATGATGTAGGATACCTAGTTGACATAAAGAATTGGCTAGCGACCCAATTCCAAATGAAAGATTTGGGAGAGGCGCAATATCTTCTTGGGATTCAAATTTTAGGGAATCGCGAAAACAAAACGCTAGCTCGGTCTCAAGCGTCCTATATCGACAAAATGTTGATCCGATATTCGATGAATAATTTCAAGAGAGGTTTATTACCTTTCAGGAATGGAATTCATCTGTCTAAGGAACAGTGTCCTAGGACACCTCAAGAAGTTGAGGATTTAAGGCACATTCCTTATTTCTCGGCAGTAGGTAACTTAATGTATGTTATGTTATGCACGAGGCCAGGCATTTGCTATGCAGTGGGAATATTTAGGAGGTACCAGTCCAATCCAGGGTTGGACCACTGGACCGTAGTTTAAAATATCCTCAAGTATCTCAGGAGAACGAGGGACTATACGCTTATGTATGGGTCTAAGGATTTCATCCTTACTGGATACACTGATTCTGCTTTTCAGACCGATAAGGATTCTAGGAAATCCACATCGGGATCAGTCTTCACCTTTAACGAGGTAGGTATAGTGTGGCGTAGCATCAAACAAGGATGCATCGACGACTCCACCATGGAGGTAGAGTATGTAGTTGCTTGTGAAGCAGGTAAAGAGGTTGTTTGGCTAAGGAAATTCCTTACTGATTTGGGAGTTATTCCAAATATGGAGTTTCCCATCACCTTATACTGTGAAAACAATGGTGCGGTAGCCAACTCAAATGACCTCGTAGCGACAAGCGAGGGAAGCACATCGAGAGGAAGTATAATCTCATTCGTGAGATAGTGCAACGAGGAGATGTGATAGTCACAAAGATGGCTTCGGAGAACAACATAGCTTATCCATTTACGAAGACTCTCACAGCTAAAGTGTTCGAGGGTCATCTGGAGAGTCAAGGTCTACGAGACATGTACATGGGATAATCTAAAGCAAGTGAGAGATATGTTATGGGTATATGGATGTTCTAGTTTATTGTATTTTGTATCTCTGTAACCACTATTTTAAATTATAATGTACACCTCTGGAGTTTTAGTTCAAGTGGGCGTTTGTTGGGATTTCTGTCCTAAAACCCGTAGCTTGTAAATAATTTTCTAATTAATGTAATAATGAGTTGTTATTATCAATAAAGAGTTATTGTTCATTTTTTACAATATTGCCCTTCTATTAACTTTAAATCCAATAAACTAACATCGAAGGTTGTAACATGTCTCTTAAGCTGAATATAGTGTACATATAAGGATCTCAGTTCGAGATACAACCTAAAAGGTCTATACTAAGGGGATAAAGCAAGGGTACTTTATTGTGGTAATACTATGGATATGGCCCACTTTGTATGTGATACAAACACAGTGATCCTAACGTGTTCGTGTAGACGACATGTGAGTGGGAATATCCTATGTGACGACATTGCATAAGACCGAACCACGAAATAGTAACCGTTAGGTGTAAATCCGTTGACTAGTTAGGTTTCCATTTCACTGGGATGACCAAGGCAACTTAATCAAACTCTTTGACCATATGACGAACATTTATTAACTACAAGTCACTCCACCATAGACTCGTAGTTGCACTCTCTTTATTGTAGGAGAGGTTGTGTCCATTCATATAACTAATGCACGTGAGTCGACAACCCTTCACAGGTTGTTCGTATTCACAACTGGGTCAATTTACTGTTTTACCCCTATGATTACTTCTTGCTCCTTAAGTACCAGTGATCCACTAATGAACAATTTATTTATGGTCCAACCAGAAATAATGTCTCTCTCGGGCAGGTGAGAGGGTGGCACCCCGTTGTTCAATACCTGGATTAAGCCCTTAAGAGAAAACCGATTTATTTTCCCTAGCTTAGGAACGAGTGCATTCCATCTCGCGGAGTTAAGTCCCCAGCTTCCTACAAGGTTTGCCCCTTAGAAGGTAGGCTTATTGAGTCGATAGCTCTGGCCACTCTCACTCATACTAGTCTAAGGACAAACCCCCTCACACAAGAGTTTGTAACATGCTCAGTATTCAGGTCGAGTCACTAATGGTCGTCTATAAACCATTAGACCTAATTTGTTAACGGTGTTACACAAGTATGCTAATAATTTGGGGTTTGAGCTTATACGAACTCATCGCACAAGATGCCCCACTCGCATATCAACTACATGAACTAGTTGGTTTACCTCGTTTATAACAAATACAAAATTGGTCGCATCCATAGTGTTTCCAGGATGAGGTTCCCAACCCTATCCGTATACTATAGACCATTTGGTTTACATACTTGAACACGATCCTACCTATGTGTCTATTACACACTGTTCAAGTTGTCATAACCATAATCTTGAGCTTAGTTTATTGAATTTTAAGTTTTAAATGTGAGAACACGAGAAAAGATGCATAGTGACTCTTTATTGATTTCATCGAATATTACAAACTACATGATTTTAGGTCATAAAATCTAAAAGAATTCACACTTTACCTAATGCTAGTGGAGTACATCATTAAAAGTATAACATTACAAATAATGTAAATACAATAAACTAGGGCATTCAATGCCCTTGTACAACATACTCCCACTTGCCCTAGTCCGGTATAACTCGTAGAAATAGACTCTCTAGGTGACTCTCAAACGCCTTAGCCATGAGAGCCTTTGTAAAAGGATCAACAATGTTGTGCTCCAAAGCTATATTCGTTACGACCACGCCTCCTCAATGCACAAATTCCCGTATCGGGTGATACTTTCACTCGATGTGCTTTCCCCTCTCATGACTTCCAAGTTCCATCGAATTCACCAATGCACCACTGTTATCACAATAATGGGTGACTACCAAATTCATATTTGGAACAACTTCAAAAAACTTTTCATGAAATTCCTTAGCCAAACTGAATCCTTAGCAACTTCACAAGTTGCTACGTATTCGACCTCCATCGTGGAGTCCGCGATGCAACCTTTCTTGATGCTTCGCCAAACTACAACTCTTCCATTAGGAGTAAATACTGACCCTGACGAGGATTTTCTTGAATCATTGTTGATTTGAAAGTCAGAGTCCATTTATCATGTAAGGATCGAATCATTAGATCCTTACACGTTCATGTAGTCCCTCGTTCTCCAAAGATGCTTGATCTTAACCACTGTCAAATGATCACACCCTTTATTTGATGGACATCTGCTAACTATCCCCACTGCATAACAGATGTCTGACCTAGTATACAAAATGATGACATCCTTCACGTTGTTCGCTTATCCATACGATTTGACAAGAATACTACCTGTTTGGGCAAGTTTTTTAATGCAGTGAAATTTAGTCTTTGGAAGACAAACAAACCCAATAAAATATCTCCACAAAATAATTATGTCAATAAGAAAACGAGATCTTCATTCTTTTGCAATTCCACTTTGGGAAGTTCTTTTTTAGGGGAAATCTACAATAAAAATATATTGATATCTTACTGGAGCACAAGAATAAGTTACTTTTAACCTATAAATTATTAATTAATTATCAATTGTGAGGTTACCATTCCCATGAAGTTAATGTCTCCGGAAGCGTAGGTGCTAACCTTATTTAATATTTTATACTAACGAAATATGAATATTGTAGGCGTTTATCTCATTGATGTTGTTCATGACTGCGTGGAGGAGTCTTCAAAATAAGGATGATCACATCGCTTTCATTTAACATTTCATATAAGTTAATATATGTTGGGTTTTTGACAATATATTAGAAGTGAAATTGTCACACATCTGAAAGGTGCAAGAAAGTGATGGGCTCCTGAAACTATAAA
Organism: Trichosanthes cucumerina; assembly: GCA_036507285.1. NCBI lineage: Eukaryota > Viridiplantae > Streptophyta > Magnoliopsida > Cucurbitales > Cucurbitaceae > Trichosanthes > Trichosanthes cucumerina. The sequence goes on from CM071837.1 coordinate 24,199,636, forward strand.
AGGAGTATATGGCTTTGATTTCAAAGCATCCGAATTAGAAATACTTTAAGCTTGGTGTACTAGCTCTGGTTAAATTCCCTCTTTATATTGACTGGTCCGAAAGTGGGAAAAAGGGTGTGAGCAATATAAGTTTTGGGAGAGTGTTTTTGTAACTGGGGTCGGGGAGAGAATTCTCTGTGAGTGTAACAATTTTTCACATAGTGTAATTTCTTTCTATTCGTGGTTTTTTTCTTCGGATTTGGAGTTTTTCCACGTAAATTTTTATGTCTCTTATTTTATTGGTTTCTTTTAATTTCTCAGTTATTTCTGATTATTCCTAGCGGTGGGAGGTTTTGTCCCAACAAGTGGTATCAGAGCTTTAGGTTTGAAGTTTCTTGAGTTTTGAGTATGCTCTATGGTTGCAGGATTGTCTGAGCTTCAACATCAGAAAAGATTTCTTGAAACGGGTTTTAGTTGTTCACTATTTGTAGATTCACTAAGAGGGAAGCAGATATGTAAAACTTTATGAGTCCTGTAAAGATTGATGTGGAGAAATTTGGCGGAAGGATGAACTTTTGCTTGTGGCAAGTGCAAGTCAAAGATGTGTTGATACAATATGATTTAAACAAGGCTTTGAATGGAAGACCAAGTTGTGGTGTTCGTGAATAGTTAAACGGTGATGGTGGTCCAACGAAGTCTAGTTGTGGTTCCAACAAAGGTTCTAAGAAGTCCAACATGACAGCCTGTAATTGGAAGAAGAAAAAGAAAGACTTCAATGTGAAGAAAGGTTGCAGAGAGTGCAGACGATTTGGACACATGAAAAAGAATTTTCCTAACAGAGCATGTTCGTCAAAAGGCTCTGGGTCGGATGCTAACGTGGTCTCTCTCGTCAAGGGAGATTGTGACTTCTTCTAAAGAAAGACAAAATTCATCCTTATGGTATGTCCGCTTTGCCATGATAGATGATGTGATGTTAGCAGTTCCACAAGTTTGCACACGGGCATTGACTTGGTGGTTATGCAAGGTGTGTGGTGGAAGTTATGTCAATGGCTGAAGAACTTCCGGGTGAGCCAAGTAGGTGGAAGTTGCACCATAAATTTCAGCTGGGTATATCAGCATGTGAGGAAAAAAGAAAAGTCTTGGGAGGTGGCATTCCAAGTGGTGTACTTTTATGGTGGAGTAGGTTATAATTCTATGTGTTGAGGATTATGATTGTCGGTAAAGACAATAATGCAACAATAGATGTTAATTCTTCAAATATCTTGCCAAGGTGGAACTTGTTGGGTTTTTGGCAATATATTACAAGTGAAATTTCACACATAGTTGCTTTGCCCAATTTACAGTGGGAAGTGTCTTTCATTTATAGCATTTTATTCGACGTCTATAGTTTATATAAATACACATGAAAAATTTATGAAACATCAACATTGTATTGCACCCTACCCAATTTATTCGACGTCTATAGCCTATTAGTAATGTTCTGGAAGAAAGGATAAAAAACAACATTGTATTGCACCCTACCCATTTTTTGTTGTATATGAATGAATGTTTAAGCTCAAGCTTGATACCAAACGAGATGTGTTATCCTCAAGACATCTTTGATTGCTAATTTTTGTTGCATTTTAGTGTTTTCACAAGTTTAGCTTGTTATTTTGTAGATTTCAAGCATTTAGCTACACCAAAGGTTTAGGAGGTAACCCAATATTTCGATCATTTAGTTAAACAAGTTTATCGGGTTATTTTATGTTATCCTTCCTTTAACCGGATTGAAAAAGAAGAACAAAAAGTTCGAGTGGAGTGATGAGTGTGAGAAGAGTTTCCAGGAGTTAAAGAGCAGGCTTGCGACAACAACAGTATTAACTTGTCATATACGGATAAAATAGTTTGAGGTTTACTGTGACGCATCACATCACAACCTTGGAAGTGTACTTATGCAGGAAGGGAAAGTTATTTCTTATGTGTCAAGGCGGTTGAAGAAGCACGAGTGTAACTATGCTACTAATTATTTATAGCCGCAACGGTTGTGTTACTTATGAAGAAATGAAAGCATTATCTATTCATTGACAGTGTCATATTTATCATAAGAGCTTGAAATATATCCTAGAGTAGAAGGAATTGAATTTAAGGCAAGAGAGGTGGCTCTAGTTGATAAAAGACTATGACTGTACAGTTGAATACCACCCAAGGAGAGTTAATTTTGTAGCTGATGCATTGAGAAGGCAGTACAAGCAACCTAAGGGCTCACTGTTGACCTAGTCAGGAAGCACTCGAAGACCTAGGCTCTCTAGGTGACCCTCAAACACCTTAACCGTGAGGGCCTTTGTAAATGTATCAATGATAGCACACAAAATGTGTTATCCTTATGCTTAATGATTTCTAGTTTTGTAATGATTTAAGAGCTTTTATGTGTCTAAATTACTCAATTTCTGGTTAAGAGCTTAAACATAACAATTGGATACATTTTGGATCACTCAGGATCGAAACGAGGCTATTTGGAGTTTAAAATAACATCAAGTGGAAGTGAAAGGACCAAACCAAGCTTGACGACCCGAGGTGATAACATTGCAACGCCCGAACGTGCAACCTTGAAGCATGAATGAATATCGCCGATAAGCGTTGCAATGTTGCTTTGCAGCGTCCGCAACGCTATCTCGATAGGAAGGCGCGGATGAGGGACCGCAAAGAAGGAGTTGCAATGCTGCCTTGCAGCGTCGCAACGCCACTTCGATAAGATGCGCACGCGTTAGGGTAGCGGCGTTGCAACGCCGCCTCCTCGATGTTACAACGCCATCGAGATATTCAATATATGACTAGCCGCCTAGGGTACATCGTTGCAACATCGTCCCAAGCGCTGCAACGCCTACCGATTAAGCCTATAAATAGAACATGTTGTTCTCATTACAAGAGAGCCGAATTTGGTAGATTTTTACCCTATTTCTGAAATACCCTTTGTAAGAAGAGAGAAAAGAGCGTTTTTTGGAGCCAAAGCATTCGTGGAGGTTCGAGATTGATGACGGGAGCTAGGAGACGAAGGACCGACATTGACACATAAGTTTAATGTCCTTTTCTTTCAGATTGTAACTCCGTTTGAGACGTTTTCAACTTTGTTAGCTTGATTTTCATGTGATTTAGATTCCCTAGACATTGTAGTTAGGATTTAATTTCCTTGTTAAGACTAAATTGCTATGTATTGAAACATGTTTTGTTCTTATTTTTTGGCAATTCGTTCTTTAACTCTAAATTCTGTTGGTTTAAGTGGACTCGAGAGATAAAACTTCAATTAGAGCAAAATTGTCAAAACCTTTAGGAGTCTGGCATGAGAATGACTTAGAAGTCTAAGGGAAACACATAAAGAAGTTGTTTAATATCGTGCATGTCATAGGTTCATATGGAGACTATGGAGTTTATTGCATGTGCGAGGCTTACTAAGAATGGAGAGGTTTTCTTAGTAATTAATTAATCTATGAACCCATTCCCGAGGACGATACTTGGACTCATAAATCACTATACTTAAACTTGACCCGTACACTGCGGTATTGCAATATAATTTTATGCAACAAGTTTTTGGCGCCGTTGCAGGGGAATGTCGATTACTTAGATTAATTAATATTAGGAGAAAATTTGAGATTTTAGACTAAAGTTGTTTGTGTGTTTTTCCTTATTTGTTTTGTGTGTTTGTTTGTTTCCTTATTTGTTTTATTTTAGTTTTGTGTATTGTGTTTGAGTCTTTGTCCCCTGTTTTGGTTGTGTTGCTATTGTGTAGAAGTCTTGATTTGAATTACTGATTTTTCAAGTATGACTTTGCATGATTTTGAGTTTCCACCATTCTATTCTCCCTCTCAGGACCCTAGGTATGTGCATCATGATTTCTCTTAATACCGTGTGTCTAATTTTTACCATTCTATACCTAAAATTGATGAAAATTCATGTGATGGTAGCTATTTAGGCACTTGGAGCCATAATTTTTCGTACCTTGACCAACTTAATGAAAAATCTTCTCTTGTGAACCAATTAATAGAATATACCTTAGAATTCAAAATGAAAAAATTGGTTCATAATGAATTAGAAAGGTTGAATAGATTAGAAGCTTAGGTGGTAGGACTTTGGAAAATAGTACAGGATTGAGCTAAATACATTAATCAACTAGTAATTTCCCTTAAGGCCCTACAGGAACAATTTCTTATCCTTACCACTCAGGAGGTGCCACCTAGGAGGGTTTGTTCATATGATAGTGAGGATAGTTTGGGAGAGACTGAGGCACACCATAATCAGGTTAGTGAGGTAGACATTGGTGATACAATTATTTCCACGTGGGAGATTTAGGTGATAGAGGTAGAGGCTGAGATGTCATTTTCTCTTTTATCTCCAAAAATTTCCTTTATTTTTTATAACCATTTGTCCTATACTTACGAGTCTTATGTTGATTTTAGTTCTTCCATTTCATTAAACAAAAATATCAAAAATAATTATCTGGCTGGTGCCCAGGAAAAATAGGATAGCATTTTAGACTTAGAGGGCTATATCGATGCAAGCAAGAAGGGCCCAAAGAAATATGAGCAGTTTTATGTGCCCTGATAAGTCACCGTCTAGCTAAATACGTTAAAAAAACGCTTCTTTGGAGGCAACCCAAGTTTTATATTTTATGCTTTCTGTTTTTATGTTTTATGTTTTTATTTTTGTATTTGTCTTCTTCTATGTTATTTTCTAGTTGTTTGTGTTTTGTCTAATTTCTTTCTTTTTGTATCTCCAGGTGTATGCCCAAGGGGAAAGCTGAGACTTGCACCCTTTTGATCCTGAGATCGAGAGGACCTGTAGGAGACTCCTAAGGGAAGGAAAAGCAAAACCTCGCACTATGGTTGATCAGGATCTCGTCAATAACCCTAAACCCATCAGGGAGTATTTCCAACCTGTGTTTGATTATGAGCAGGCTGGAATAGTCTATGTCCCTATAAATGCTAACAATTTTGAACTTAAGACATGACTTATACAAATGGTTAGGGAAGGTGCATTTAGAGGATTAGCCATAGAATATCCGAACTCACATCTGCAAAATTTCTTAGAAATATGTGGTACAATTAAAATGAATGGTATCTCTGCTGATAATATTTGCTTATGTCTCTTTCCTTTCTCTTTGCAGGGTAGAGCTAAAGAATGACTAGGGTCCCTTCCCTCAGGCAGTATCACTTCCTGGGAGGAGTTAGCCCAAGCCATCATGACTAAATTCTTTCTACCTGTGAAAGCTGCAAAGTTAAGGACTGAGATAGGAACATTCAGGCAGCAAGAGAGAGAGCAACTATTTGAGGCATGGGAAAGGTACAAGGACATGCTCAGGAGGTGGCCACAGCATGGCTATCCAGATTGGCTCCAGATACAAATGTTCTATAATGGACTGGAAGGTAAGACCAAGACCATTCTGGATGCCACTGATGGAGGGGCTTTCATGGCGAAGACTGTGCCAAAAGCACGTGCCCTCAAAGAGGAAGTGTCAACTGCCAGCTACTAGTGGCATACAGATAATGACAGATCTAAGCCAGTAGCTTGATTGTATCAACTGGATGAGGTAACCTCCCTTAGATCTCATATGGGATCTCTCACTCATGCTCTGAATAATTTTGCAGGATCACCACAAACAGGGATGTCCTCTCAATGCTCCCAGCCCAATGGAGAATCCACTATGGAGCAATTACACTACCTGAACAACAGACGCAACAACTATGGAAGAAGCCAGACTCAGAATAACCTCCTAACACATTATAATCCAAGTTTGAGGTATCATGAGAATTTCTCTTATGCTAACAACAAAAATGTGTTGAATCCTCCTACAGGGCATGCTTCTACATCAGAGAGGAAACCATCTCTAGAAGAGACATTGCACTCCTTCATAGCTGAATCTAGAGGAGAATGCAGTCACCAGTTTATCTGATATAGTGACTAGTCATGGAGCTGCAATAAATAATATAGAGACCCAGATTGGCCAAATGAAGACATCACTCCAGGCACTGCAAGCAAGGAAAGAAACACCTTTAGCGAGCACAGTGTAGCTAAAGACGTTAAACAAAGCACTCCTTGGGAGGCAACTCAAGCTTTACATCTTTGTTGTTTTCTGTCTTTAGTTGTTTTTGTTGTTTTTCAGTTCTTAGTTTATTTACTAGTTTGTTTGTTTTGCTTTGTAGGTTGTGATGATGCCATCCTTCGTTCAAATCCATGCTCCCGTCCGGAGGAACTCCAACACAACTAGTTTGGCTATCAAAAGAACTCAGAAAGATCTCCATAACCCAGGCCAATATTGTTCACTCTTACCCTTATACTTAATTTCTGCTTATTCCTGCAAACATTGAGTACAATGTTTAGTTTATGTTTGGGGTTGGGATGTTGTTTATTTTTTGTGCCTGTCCTAAGTATTTACTGGAATTGTTGATTGGTCTTTTGCATAGGTACGATCATGATAGCATGGGATGAGAATTAATTGGAAATATTTGTGATTCTGCTGAAATCTGAAAGCATGACATGAATTTGACTTAATTTAAAAATTTTCTTGAGTTTCTCCTGCATTATTATGCACATAGCCTGTGTTCTTGTAGTTTTGAAATGCTCAGAACAAAGTTATTAGGCTTAGAAGTTTGATGTCACCTCGATAGGTCTTAGAACTGATTTGAGATTTAAACTGCAGGATAGGGTGAATGACAATATGAAGTGCATGATCTGTATAATATGTGAAATAGTTTGTTTTTGTTGTTTGTTTTGCTAAAAAAAAAAAAAATCGTGACGGAAAAGAGGGCTACCTTCACTGTGATCAGTTAGGCCACTCATTCAGCAAGTGCTTTGGGTAAGGGTCCCTGCAGTGGATGTGTGAAAGCTAGTGTCCTTGCACAAAAAAAAAAAAAAAAAGGAAATAGAAAAAGTAATAAAAAAAAGTGATTAAGTGCGAAGTAGAGTTGTTTATTGCTTGAATGTGGGGAGGCTCAAAGATTAGTAATTATGACCAGTGTAGGGGGAAGTTGAATGGAGAGCCTAATAATTTTATCTGGGCTTAGTAAAAATGAAGGGAACATTGGCTAATCACACACACACATAGGAACACTTAGGAAAAGTTTTAAGCTTGTTGAAATGTTATGTTTGAATGTTTCCCGTGATTATTAGATTTTCTCTTAAATCTTTGAGACTTAAATCAAATGCATGTATCAGAACAATCCGATGTTTAATTTTTTTTTTGCTCGAGACTAGAAAAAGTTTAAGTTTGGGGGTGTTTGATAGCACACAAAATGTGTTATTCTTACGCTTAATTATTGCTAGTTGTGTAATGATGTCAGAGCTTTTACGTGTCTAAATTACTCAATTTAAGGTTAAGAGCTTAAATAAAACAATTAGAGATATTTTGGATCACTCGGGATCGAAACGAGGCTATTTAGAGCTTAAAATAACATCATGTGGAAGTGAAAGGACCAAACCAAACTTGAAGACCCGAGGTGATGGTGTTACAACACCATGTAGAGCGTCGCAACGCCGAACGTGTAGCCTTGAAGCATGAATGAATACTATCGATAACATTGCAACGCTGCTTTACAGTGTCGTAACGCCACTTCGATAAGAGGCGCACGCGTTAGGGTACCGGCGTTGCAAAGCTGGCCTCAGTGTTGCAATGCCATCGAGATATTCCATATATGACCTGCATCCTAGGGTACAGTGTTGCAACGCTGTCCCAAGCGTTGCAACACTGCACCGATTAAGTCTATAAATAGAACATGTTGTTCTCAGTACAAGGGAGCAGAATTTTGTAGATTTTTACCCTATTTTCGAAATACACTTTGTAAAAAGAGAGAAAAGAGCGTTTTTGGGAGCCAAAGCATTCGTGGAGGTTCGAGATCGAAGACGGGAGCTCGGAGACGAATGTCCGGCATCAACACATAAGTTTAATTTCCTTTTCTTTCAGATTCTAACTCCGGTTAACCTATAGTTTATTATGAATCTTATTCACATTAAACTATATATTATATCATTCATATCTCATATAAATGACATAAATACCCTTAAGTCAAGTTGAACACTTGAATTCACACTGAAACATTAACCTCTCTCTTAACCTAGTTTGAGCCAACCGAGTGACCTAATGGACCTACAGTGACGAGCTCCAATGATCCGAGATTAACCTATCAAACTCTTTGTCTCGGTTAATCAACCTTCATTAGCTACGGTAACACTCCACTAAAGCCCGTAGTTGCACTCCCGTCAGTGCAGAATATTACATGTCCACTGATATAACCAATGCCCATGAGTCGACCCTTCACAGGTTGTTCGTAGACACTGCTGGGTCAAATTACCATTTTACCCCTATGTACTTCAATTATGTATGGGAGCTTGTGGATCAACCTGATGGGGTAAAACCTATAGGTTGTAAATGGATCTACAAGCGTAAACGTTGCGTAGATGGGAAGGTGCAGACCTTCAAAGCACGACTAGTGGCAAATGGTTTTAGCCAAGTCGAAAGGGTTGGCTATAAAGGAAACCTTTTCACATGTTTCCATGGTAAAGTCGATCAGGATCCTTTTGGCCATTGCCGCGTATTATGACTACGGGGTATGGCAGATGGATGTCAAGACCGCCTTTCTGAATGGAACCTTGACGAAACAATCTGCATGGACCAGCCCAAAGGGTTCATAACCCAAGGCCGAGAGCAAAAGGTTTTCCTGCTTCATAGGTCCCTTTATGGACTGAAACAAGCCTCGAGGTCTTGGAATATAAGGTTTGATGAGGCAATCAAATCTTATGGCATTGATCAAAATGTTGACGAGCCTTGTGCCTACAACAAAATCGTCGACAAAACTGTCGCATTTCTGGTATAATACGTGGATGATATCCTTCTCATTGGGGTTGAGGTAGGATTTCTAACTAACGTAAAGAATTGGCTAGCTTCGTAATTCCAAATGAAACAGTTGGGAGAAGCTCAGTATGTTCTAGGTATCTAGATTGTCAGAAATCGAAAGAACAGAACGCTAGCCATGTCTCAAGCGTCTTATATTGACAAGATGTTGTCTAGATCTAAGACGCAGAACTCCAAGAAGGGATTGAAGCCTTTCAGGTAAGAGGTTCACTTGTCGAATGATCAGTGTTCTAAGACACCTCAAGAGGTTGAAGATATGAGACGGATCCCCTATGCTTCAGCTGTAAGGAGCCTCATGGATGCCACGTTGTGCACTAAGCCCGACATCTGTTATGCTGTAGGGATTGCTATAAAGGAAACCTTTTCACATGTTTCCATGGTAAAGTCGATCAGGATCCTTCTGGCCATTGCCGCGTATTATGACTACGGGGTATGGCAGATGGATGTCAAGACCGCCTTTCTGAATGGAACCTTGACGAAACAATCTGCATGGACCAGCCCAAAGGGTTCATAACCCAAGGCCAAGAGCAAAATGTTTTCCTGCTTCATAGGTCCCTTTATGGACTGAAACAAGCCTCGAGGTCTTGGAATATAAGGTTTGATGAGGCAATCAAATCTTATGGCATTGATCAAAATGTTGACGAGCCTTGTGCCTACAATAAAATCGTCGACAAAACTGTCGCATTTCTGGTATAATACGTGGATGATATCCTTCTCATTGGGGTTGAGGTAGGATTTCTAACTAACGTAAAGAATTGGCTAGCTTCGTAATTCCAAATGAAACAGTTGGGAGAAGCTCAGTATGTTCTAGGTATCTAGATTGTCAGAAATCGAAAGAACAGAACGCTAGCCATGTCTCAAGCGTCTTATATTGACAAGATGTTGTCTAGATCTAAGACGCAGAACTCCAAGAAGGGATTGAAGCCTTTCAGGTAAGAGGTTCACTTGTCGAATGATCAGTGTTCTAAGACACCTCAAGAGGTTGAGGATATGAGACGGATCCCCTATGCTTCAGCTGTAAGGAGCCTCATGGATGCCACGTTGTGCACTAAGCCCGACATCTGTTATGCTGTAGGGATTGTCAGTAGGTATCAATCCAATCCACGATTAGATCACTGGACAGCCGTAAAGGCAATCCTCAAGTATCTTAGGAGAACGAGGAACTACAACTTAGTGTATGGCAGTGGGGATTTGATCCTTACGGGATACACAAATTCTGACTTTCAGACCGATAAAGATTCTAGGAAATCCACTTCGGGGCCAACCTTCATTCTAAATGGAGGAGTTGTAGTATGGCGAAGCATCAAGCAGAGATGCATCGCTGATTCAACTATGGAAGGGGAGTATGTTGCGGCTTGTGAAGCTGCAAAAGAAGCTGGCTGGCTTAGGATGTTCATGACTGATTTGGAAGTTGTTCCAAATATGAACTTGCCGATCACACTGTTTTGTGACAACAGGGGTGCAGTGGCCAACTCCAGAGAGCCTCAGAGCCATAAGAGAGGCAAACACATTGAGCGGAAGTATCACCTGATACAGGAGATTATGCACCGCGACGACGTGACAGTCACGCAAATAGCGTCGAAGCACAACGTAGCTGATCCATTTACAAAGCCCCTCGCGGCTAAGGTGTTTGAGGGTCACCTAGAGAGTCTTGGTGTTTGAGTACTTCCTGACTAGGGCAAGTTAGAGATATGTAAATGGGTAGTCAATGCCCTAGTTTATTGTATTACTTTGTTGTAATTAACGTACATTTCAGAAATGTATTTGCTCCACTAGCTTAGTCCAAGTAGGAGTTTATTGGGATGTTTGTCCTAATCTCGTTCAGTTTGTAAATATACATTTGAAATTAATAAAGTTTATTTATTTCATCTTTTTGTGTCTCGCATTTATTACAAACTTTGTCCAATAAACTAAGCTCTAAGGTCATTGAATACATGATAGAACTAGAACTTGAACGGTGTGTAGTGGACAAAAAGAGAGGATCACGTTCGAGTAAATGACCCAAACGGTCTACAGTATATGGATGGGGTTGGAGACCTAATCATGGATACACTTTGGATACGACCTGCTTAGTATTAAAATACAAACGAGGTGATCTGACTCGTTCATGTGGTTGACATGCGAGTGGGGGCATCCTGTATAATGATATTGTACAAGACCGGACCGTGAATTATTAGACCTACTAATGTCACACAGTTAACAATATGGACTAATAACTTCGTAGATGACTATTAGTGACTCGACCTGAATCTTGAGCGTGTTACGGACTCTTGTCTGTGGGGGTCTGTCCTTTTGACTAGTACGGGTGAGGGTGGTCATAGTTACTCACCCAATATGCCTATCTTCTCAGGGACAGGACAAAGTACGGAGCTGAGAACTTAACTACGCGAGATGGAATTCACTCGTTCCCGCACAACGGGCACCCACCCTATCACTGGCACAAGAGGGTTGTTGTGTATGGTTGGACCATTACAACGTTGTTGTTCATTAGAGGAGCAGTGGGGACTTAAGGAGCATGAAGTGGAGACAGGGGTAAAACGATAATTTGACACAGCAGTGTCTACGGACAACCTGTGAAGGGTCGACTCATGGGCATTGGTTATATCAGTGGACACGTAATATCTTACACTGACGGGAGTGTAGCTACGGGCTTTAATGGAGTGTTACTGTAGCTAATGAAGGGTGATTAACCGTCAAAGAGTTTGATAGATTAATCTCAGATCATTGGATCTCGTCACTGTAGGTTCATAAGGTCCCTCGATCGGCTAAAACTGGATTAAAAGAAGGTTTACTTTGGAGTGAATGGAAGAGTTGAAGTTCACTAAAGGGCATTTATGTCATTTATATGAGATATGAATGATATAATATATCGTTTTAATGTGAATGAGATTCATAATAAACTATAGGTTAGTTTAATTGTTGAATTAGGGCTAATTAGGAGAAATTGATTGGGAGATATTAAATTGGATGTGATTCAATTTAAAAATCCACAATATTGCAAATTTGATTTGTAAAATGAGATATGAGATATCTTATAATATGTGGTTATGCGAATATGATTTGCATAACCTATAGTTGTGGTAAAATGGTAAATAGGTGGAGATTTTAACTCTACCTATCTCGATTATTTAAACCTCTTTTGCAAGAAGGAATGTATGCAATTAAGCTCATTTTTGGAATTCTTACCAAAAGAACCTTTGCTCCTTCTCTCAATTCTCCCTCGAGTTTTCTCCTCCCAAAACCAAAACCTAGAATCCCACCATTCTCCTTCTTCCAAAAGAAGAACAACCGAGAAGCCAAGTGGTGGTGTTCGGTTGGTCATCGTGAGAAGAGTTTGAGTTCGTTGAGTTCGAGGAAACCACAAAGAGTTCGTGAACGGAAAGGAAGCTTTGAAGAACATCTTCAACAAGTAAGTATCCTATCTTACTGTTTTCTTTCCATATAATGCATGTTTAGCCTTAATCTAAGTGTTAGATAATTTTAACGAAATTGTGTTGCACAACATCATCGCGACGATTCGATCATCTTCCACTGCGTGGGGAGTTTCATTTGCTTCAATACCTTCTTTCCTTATGTCGGCAAGGAACTTGGGACAGTTACGCTTTCAGTGTCCATCCCCATTGCAATGGAAACACTTTCATTTCTCTGCAACATACTTTACCTTTTTTCCCTTTTGGGCGGCAACACGGTTAGCTTTGCCCTTTTTCATTTTCTTCTTCTTCCCTTTCGGGTCTGAAGAGCCTACAGATTTTATTTAAGAGGTCGAACCCCGTGAAAGAACCTGATGGCAACGTTTGCCTTAGCTTCCGGTGTCCTGATCCTCATCAAGGACTGGAAGTTCTTTAGTTCGTTTAGAAGGGTTGTCAGAGTGTAGCTAATTTTGTTCATAACATGATTGCTACGAAACTGAAGGAAACTCTTCGTAAGAGTCTCCAAAATAAAGCTAACATGGCTCGACTCATCGATTGAAGCCCCGTTCATCTCTGCAAGATTAAAGTGGGTCATCATGTCCATAACACGTTCACGGACAGTTGTCCCTTCTTTCATCCGCACATTGAAGACGTGTTTAAGTGAATCATGTCGGACCTGAAAGGACTGTTGTCCAAACATTTCCTGCAAGGATTCCATGATCTCCTTGGAGGTGATCATCAACTCATGCTTCTTTGCCACGACTTCAGTTAAGCTGGCAATGATATAGACGTTGGCCTTTTCTTTGGCCCTGATTCATAGATCGTACACATCATGAACACTTCGTGATGCGGTCGAGCACGACACCTAAGGGCACTCCTCAGTGAGAACGAACTTTAAATTGCCAGTTACTAGAATTGTTTTGATATTATTTTTCCACGTTTCGAAATTATCTCCCACTAGTTTGTCGAAAGCTAAAAGAGTGATGATTGAGCTAGACATTTTTGCTGAAAAATAAATAAAACTGTGTCAGTCTCGCAGAAAATTTTGAAAATCCAATCAGTTTTAGCAAAATTTTATCCTATGATCCATAGGTCATTAAAATTTGCAATTATACCCCAAAGGTTTAGAATGATCGCCACCGAAGGGTGAACAGAAACACGCCTCCTCTGGGACGAGGCATTCTCGACCAGACCCTAATACAAGAATAACTCTTATTCCATTAGGCGTCCAGTTACAATTTTTCGATCGGAATCCATTAACTCTTAATGAATCCCGTGAGAGTCACCCTCAATCTTTATCATTCCAAGCATCCGTCCAAACAATAGTCACCGAAGGGTGAACCAAGAAGAAAATCCAACAAGGAAATTCTATCCCTCTCGGGAATCCACGATGTTCGGACTCCCATGATCAAGGCCCTCCAAAGGGATTGTCTTGTCCAGGCGAAACTAGCAGGCGGATCATGGGCGTCTCACGGTGTGAATCGAAAGAAGAGATCGTGGGTCTCGTTTTCACAGTTCTCGCTCCCACTCACTATAAGTACTTTATCCATTCACGTTGATATTGACACATACAAATACCATCCGAAGGCGGACGCTCCCATTTGCGCCACGAGGCCGAGTATGGATCTCACAATGTGAACTTAACGGAGATTTGTGGTCAGAAAATTAAATTTATCTTATACACTTTATTTCCTCCCACTCAACACTTTAAATTTATGAGTATTGACCTTGATAAATCGGCTAATATTTACCTAAGTCTACCAAATAACTCTAATATTGGATTAGCCTAAGTCTATTATCACATTATTAACTTAGGTCTATGTGAGTAAATTAATAAAATTTTAATTAACGACACTGGCGATAATATAACCTATGAATCTCAAGACAAAATTCACTCTAGGTCGGTTCCCAGGTAGGGGTGTTCCGCAAAGCGTAAGCTTAAATACACCAGCCTTAAACATAACCATCCTTAAAAAGAGTTACTAATTAGTCTCCATTCATAAGTCATATTTGATTTCCTAATTCTAATCTTATTAGAACTAGAAAACCTAATTCTAATTATTCAAGTTCTAATCATTTTAAAACTAATAATTAACTTAGGTTACATGCATTTCTATGTTATAGTGGTGGATCATACATGACATGAATAATAAACTATATAACATACATTCATCACATGAATTAAATGCATGTGCATGCTTTTAATCTAAGAAATCTAACATTTATATTAAAGAAATTAAGACATGCAAACATTATATTACAACTCTTATAATATAATCATATCATGCATACTATATATTATAACTCTTATATTAAAAATATGATGTATGAAATGTTTAACTTAAGGTGAGATTTTAATCTATATAACATACATTATGCACATAGAATAAATAAATTTCATACATCTCATGCATAAATAAATAAATAACAAAATTAGACCGGTTTTGACACCTATGGACATTAATTAAATTAATTAACATTAATATAACATTTATATTAATATTAATTAATAAAATTGAATAAAAATACATTTTACCAGATAAAAATAATAATTAAAAATAAGAAATAACGTCCAACGTTGCAAACTACTGCACCATGCCACTTCGCGCGAAAAAAGCTCGAGAACTGCCCCTCTACGCTCGCAACGTTGCAACTCCATGACCAACGTTGTCCTCAGCGCGCCTAATGCCTCAGCGTTGCAATGCTACACCCAGCGTTGCAAGGCTGACCTGCAACTCTGCCTCTGTCACACCCCATCCCGAGCCACCTGCTAACTTAGCCCGGAACACGGCGTGAAGCCAACAGACATTGTTTACCTCTTAACAATACATGTTGACCCTTTTTTACCTGATAAACATACTATGTTCGCATATGGAACACTTTAACATAATAGTGCCGAAACTTGACAACTACTAAACATACAAGAGGAGAAACTCTTCTTAAGTCTCTCTTGAAAACTTAAACGACCAAAAGCATCATAAACCAAACAAGACAAACCATTGTCTATACAACCTCTAATGCACACACAATATAATTACATAGTCCTCTCAAAATAGACTATGAGACATATGGACTTGCTATACAACACCAACCACGTACAATTTTGTAGGATTTTTGCTCTAAAACTCTTAGTTTGTAATTATGTTCTAATTGATGTAATAAAGTGTGATTATTTCAATAAAGTATTATTGTTCGTTATCTATGAGTTTCCTTTTATTTAAACCATAAATCCAATGAACTAAACATCCAAGCCTGTTAAATGAATCTTTAACTGAATGTAAAGTACATAAAAAGGATCTCGGATCGAGATACAACCTCAAGGGTCTATAGTTACGGGATAAGGTTTGGGTACCTTACCCTTGTTAAACTATGGATGTGGTCCACTTTGTATTGGATACAAACATTGTGATCCTAACGTGTTCGTGTAAATGACATGTGAGTGGGGATATCCTATGTAATGAGATTACATAAGACCGGACCGTGAAATGGTAATCTCTAGCTGTAACTCCGTTGACTAGTTAGGTTTCTATTTAACTAGGATGACCTAGGCAACTTGATCTCAATCCTGAGCAGGTTACAAACTCCTGTTCGCGAGGGATTGTCCTCTGACTAGTATGGGTGAGAGTGGCCACATTCGTCGACTCAATATGCCTACCTTCTTGGGGACAAGACCGATTGAGCGGCTGGGAACTTTACTTGGCAAGATTTTATTCACTCCTTCCCGCCTACTAGGGTAAGTAGACGAATGTTCACTTAAGTGGTGTCTCTGGGACTTGAACAAAGGGCCCGACCCTCTCCTTCGCCCGAGAGGGACTCTGTTTGTTGGTAGGACCACAAACCAATTGTTCATTAGAGGAGCACTGGTACTTAAGGCATAAGATGTAACCCAGGGGTAAAACGGTAATTTGACCCAGCGGTGTTACGAATATTCGTGAAGAATTGACTTGTTGTTATTGGTCAATATCCATGGACATAGAAATATATCTGCAGTGAGAAGAGTGCAGTTGTGGGACTTTAGTGGAGTGTTCCCGCAGTTAACGAATGTTGATTGGGAGGTTAATGAGATTAACCGAGCAATCTTGTATCGTTGGAGCTTCTGATCTGTAGGTCCATTAGGTCCACCTTCTAGCTCGTAAAGGGTTCTTAAATCATTTGAATTTGAAATGTTCAAATTCATTAGGGAATAAACTTAATGTATATTGATACAATATAGTATATAGTTTTTGAACTATACATTATAAATTTAATGTGAATATTATTCATATTAAATTATATGAGAGAAATTAATATTTGAAAGAGTTCAAATATTATATTGAATGTGAATGTTATTCACATTTGCAAACTATAGGATAAAATTTAATGTGCACTGGTTGTACATTAAAACTATAGGTTAAAGGGGTAATATGATTAAATATGATTTAATCCAAATTAAATATATGATATTTAATTTGTATTATTTAAATATGATTTAAATGAATAATTAATTTGATTTATTTATATTATTATTATTATTATTTTAATAATAATAAATGAGGGAACGTGTCACTCAGACACGTTCCTCACTACCCCTCCCCTTCTCCCTATCGACAATTTAACAGGGAGAAGGGGGTTGCTCACTTCAACTGATCGATCATTCTTCCATTGACAGAAGGAATTCTCTTTCTCACAATCTTCTGATTCCCAAACTTTCCAAGAGTTGGAATCCTTCCCACAAAAGATTAGTTCTAAGCATTCAGATGATAGAGGGTTTACACTATTGGTAGTGTTCTTCTTGGAGAAAAACAGAGAAGTTCTGCTATTTTGCTGAAAAGCTAGGAGCAAGGCGTTGCTAGAGAATTAGAAACTACAAAGGTATGTTTCTTCCTCCCTTTAGTTTAATTGTTAAACTTTACATGTTTGCATGTATGCTATTATCCACGTCTAATAGGATTAGAAATTCATGCTTGTTCTATATTATTTATCAATGTACTGTTTTTTGTTTCAATTAAAACAATCAAGCAATTTATGATCCCAAACATGTTTCCGCTGCTCAACGAGATCAGATCTCCATCAATTGGTATCAGAGCAATGCTTGATTTGTTTTGTTTGAAACAAAATTGCATTGATTTGGTGGGAAATGCATTTTGTTTGCTGTAAAACTTGTTTAGGAATGTTTTGGCCTTAGTTTACTTCGATTTTGTTCAAATTGTATGCAAAGGCTACTGCGTTTTTGGGCATAAAGTGCGTAATTGAGTCTGTAATTGAGTTACGAGTGGTTCGAGACAAGTTTCATGCAATTCGGTTGGGAATCGAAGGAGAAATTGAAGAACGAAACTGTTGTGCTCGAAGAAGTAAGTCTGCTGCGCCAAGCGGCGGCGTTACTAACGTCAAGAACGCGGCGTCGCGGCGCGCCGTTCCCTATCGACGCGGGCGCACAAGGGGTCAGCGGCATTGCAACGCTCGCCCTCAACGTTGCAACGCCACCCCGATAGCAGGCGCACAAAAAGACAAAGTGGGCGTTGCAACTACACAATCTACTTTGGTGGCATGACTCCGTCGTCTGCTAGTACTTGGTTGCATGACTCCTATAACATATCAACACATTAGACATACTTTGGATACTTAATTCAAATACACCATCTACTAGCTTCTATTCACATTTTAGCCCTAACTGGACTTACTCTTATCCTTACTTGAACCATACTCTACTAGTTCAATTTGAACTAACTCAATAACTTGATATGACTTTTAATTTATTCTCAGAGCTAACTTGCCCTGTCTCATTCCCATGGAGCAACCTGGCTCTAATACCAAGTTGTCACACCCCCTCCCGAGCCACCTGCTAATTTAGCCCGGAAGACGTTGTGAAGCCAACAAACATTGTTTACCTCTTAACAATACATGTTGACCCTGTTTTACCTGATAAACATACTATGTTCGCATATGGAACAGTTTAACATAACACAGCGGAAACTTGACAACTACTAAACATACATGAGGAGAAACTCTTCTTATGTCTCTCTTGAAAACTTAAACGGACAAAAGCATCATAAACCAAACAAGACAAACCATTGTCTATACAACCTCTAAGACACACACACTATAATTACATAGTCCTCTCAAAATAGACTATGACACATATAGACTTGCTATACAACACTAGCCACGTACAATTATCAAACTTATTGAGCTTCCAACAGACTATGGCAGGATGTCAGGTACCAGGAGCTCGATCTCTACCTGAAAAGTTTTAAGAACATTGATAGAATGAGCTATGAAGCTCAGTGAGTGACTGAATTTAAAATCTATAACTTGTAATATATTTCACCTGAAAAACTTATGAGCATATGTATTTGTAGTCAAGCGTTAAAAGTAAACATGGAATCATAATAGATTTTCAGAAAACAAGCAAGTATGTCGTAGAAATCTCGTAAGACATATAAATGATATAAACGCTTTTAAAACATGTCACAATCCACGTTGTGTAGGGCACGCCCAGTACAACAGACGTTTACTCTACGATGTAGTGGGGCCCGCCCAACACTCCCATTGTCTTTGTCGTAGTGGGGCCCGCCCAACACTCACGACAACATTGTTGTCACGGAGTACACTCAACGTCGACAACAGAATAAGACCTGTGTGCACACAGTACCATAAAGCCTCGGGCTCAATATCTCAGTCATTTACTAAATCGGGTCTCAGAAAACATCATAAAAATGTTTGAACATGTCTGCTTATCTTTTCATTCATAAAACTCAAGCTTACTCAGCTTGTTCATAAAACATAAAATCTTTAGAACATCCTTGCTAGTACATACTTACTCGAAATCACAACATTTCCATAAATTTCGGCAATCAATAGACATATGTTCATGTATAAATTTCATGAAGACATTTAGGGTCACAATGAATACTTGAAACCATATCTAGGAAAATATTTATACTCATAAACATGTGTTCAAAAATAAAACATAAAGCATTGAAATCTTTCATTATAGCAAAACTTGCATTTCTTAAAGCATATTTCAAGCATGTGGTTCATTTTCGAAGTTCATTTTATCACTCAAAGTATTAAAACTAGAACCTTGGCCCGTACACTCGACCTATTTCCTCTTGGCCTGTCAAACAAACGAAATCCAAGTATTAGAACCTCGAGCTCATTGTTTTTATCCTTAAAATTACAAGAAAACACACCATTAAAATTTCTAGCATTTTACAGATTTTATACCCTGTCTTCAAACAGTCATAACTTCTTCATTACTAATCCAAAAAGGATGTACTTAATACCAAATTCTTCCTTTTTGAAGCCTTTAAAAATCATATGAAGACATGAAGTTGACATTCCCAATAGATTGGTTTGTAAATACCTCAATAGCTTCTTCCCTAAAATCCACCAACTGTTGTTTCCAGAATCAATTTCCTGCTGCATAACAAATTTGTCCTGCGATTTAAGACATATTCCAAATGCTACAGATAGGACAACCAAAACATCAGAGGCTTCTCAGATTTGACAACAAATTCTGTCTTCTGCCTTCCTCTTCAGAAAACAGTAACTTAACTTACGAATTTGCTCGAGCTTCCTTCATGAACTTTGTTAAAAAATGAATTAGCTTTCAAGACTTACCTCTTCTTGTGGAACTCGAAATTATCAAAATAACAGAACTGAGATGAAATGGTTTCCTTGCTGCTACTTTGAGTTCTTCTCCTTTCTTCTGCAACTTCAACCCCAAAACGAGTTTATTCTTCTTCCTTGAACTTCACCTCATTAGACCCTTAGCTTTCTTTTGGTAAATGAAGAAGGAAATCGAGAGAAGATAAGTGATAAAAACAATCGGTGGAATTGCTTTTTTTGTTTTTTCTTTTTTTGTCTTTTACCCCACTTCACTTTTGCTTTTTCTTTTCTTTTTGTTTTAATCTCTTATTTATCTCTTTCTTTCTTTTCTTTTCTTTACAAAACATAACAAAACTTAATGTATATAATAAACATTTCTTTCATTTTCTTTTCTTTTTTATCTTTAAAGCAAACTAAACCAAAATGGTTTAAACTTTTCCTTCCTTGTTTTCCTTTTATCTTTCACTTCATTTCTTTTCTTTTTAAAACAAGGAAAACCAAGTTTTAAATATTCATTTCTTCTTTTATTTTATTTTTTGTAATAAGGATCCAAAGAGAGATCTCGGGTTTACAACCTCCATCCGCACGAACAGCTACAACGTCTCAAGGCCGTCGACAAAACATCAAACTCTTTACTTTTCTTCATCGTTTTTCGCCCGATTCCGCTCCGATTTCTTCACGACAACTCTTGCCAATCAAGACACGGACTTACAGACTCGATTCACTTTCTAATTGCCCAAAAACACGGGCCTTTACATTGATCTCATCAACCGAAAAGTAAATCTAAATTAAGTGCAAAAACTGAAACATCCATTTTGCAAACCACAATTTCATCTCATGAATTTGAAGTCAAACCCCCCTAATTTTAAGACAACTAATTTGCACAACGAAGAAGCCAACGATTGGCTCTGATAACAATTAAAGGGAATAAAACTCCTGCAACGGAAAATGACTTTGAATCGCCGTCGTTGTCGTTGTGAAAATAATTCTTAAAATCAAATCTATCCTATAGAAATTAGACTAAACGTGTTTTAAAGAAGGAAATACAGTAAGAGATAGCACTTACTTGTTGAAAAACCTTTCTTCACGAAATCCTTCACCGGTCACGAACTCTTCGTGTTGTCGATCTCTACGTTCATGAACTCTCCGAACAATGAACGATTGGACAACTCCGAAAGATCTTCTCGATTGTTCTCTTTTGGTAAAAGGAGAGTGGTGGGACTCCTTTGGTTTAGGGGAAGAGAGAAACTTTGAGAGAGGAGAGAGAATCTGAAAGAGTTCTCTTTTGACGGAAAATCTAAAAAATAAGAATTGACTAAGCAAACCTTCTTGCAAAGATGCTTATATAATGGTGATAGGTGGAGTTGAAATCTCCACCTATTTACCACTTTACCACAACCTTAGGTTATGCAGATAATATTTGCATAACCATATATAATAAGATATCTCTTACCTTATTATACAAATCACATTTGTATAATTGTCGATTTTAAATTGATCACATTCAATTTAATTTCTCTCAATCCAATTTCTCTAAATTAGGTCTAATTAAGCAATTAGGCTAACCTATAGTTTATTATGAATCTCATTCACATTCAACTGTATAATATGTCAATCATATCTCATATAAATGACATAAATGCCATTTTAATGAATTTGAACACTTCAAATCTACACGAAACTGTAAACCCTCTATGTATCCAGTTTGAACCAACCGAGGGACCTAATGGTTATGGAGATCTAATCCCTTTGAGCAGCGGAAATGAGTTTAGAATCGTAATTGCAAGATTGTTTTTAGTTTAAATACAAAAAAAAGTGCATTGAAAAAGAACAGAGATAAATATGCATTATAAACTAATTAGACATTAAGTAAACATGCAAACATGCTTTAGAAAATAAAGTTAACTAAAACAGAATTCATAATTACCTTTGTAGTTTTCCTTAACTGCAACTCCTTGCTCCTTTTGCAGCGACACAACAAACAATAACACTTCTCTATTTTTCTCCAGCAGGACAACACCAGTAAGAAAACCTCATTTGGCTCTTAGTTCCACTTCGAACTTCCTTAGGTGGGAAGGATCCAAATTTTTTGAAGATTAGGGAATTTGAGAGAGAGGATAGAATTTTTCCAGAGTGAACAATTCTCAAAGTGTAGGATCGATAGACAAACTGACCCCCTTTTCCCTGTTAAGCTACCGATAGGGAGAATTAGAGGGATAACGGGAACGTGTCTGGATGACACGTTCCCTCAGTTTAATTTAAAATATTAATTAAATCACAGTTAATCATTAATTAAATCACATTTAAATAAAACAAATTAAATATCATATTTTAATTTGGATTAAATCACATTTAATCAATATTTCCCTCTAACCTATAGTTTTAATGCACATCTAATGCACGTTAAATTTTAACCTATAGTTTTCAAATATGAATCACATTCACATTTGAATTTAATATTTGAACTCTTTCAAATATTAATTATCTCATATAATTTAATATGAATCATATTCACATTAAATTTATAATATATAGTTCCAAAACTATATATTATATCGTATCTATATACATTTTATTTATTCCCTAACGAATTTGAACATTTCAAATTCAAGCGATCTAAGAACCCTTTATGAGCTACAAGGTGGACCTAATGGACCTAGAGATTATAAGCTCCAACGATACGAGATTCGTCGGTTAATCTCATTAACCTCCTAATCAACATTCGTTAGCTGCGGGAACACACCACTAAAGTCCCACAGCTACACTCTTCTCACTGCAGATATATTTATGTATCCATGGATATTGACCAATAACAGCAAGTCAACCTTCACGAATGTCCGTAACACTAATTGGGTTAAATTACCGTTTTACCCATGGGTTACATCTTGTACCTTAAGTACCAGTGCTCCTCTAATGAACAATTTGTTTGTGGTCCTACAACAAAACAGAGTCCCGCTCGGGCCAATGAGAGGGTCGGACCCTTTATTCAAGTCCCGGAGACACCACTTAAGGGAACATTTCTCTACTTACCCTAGTAGGGGGGAGAGAGTGAATCCCATCTTGCTAGGCTAAGTCCCCAGCTGCTCACACGGTCTTGTCCCCAAGAAGGTAGGCATATTGAGTCGGCAAATCTGGCCACTTTCACCCACACTAGTCAAAGGACTATCCCTCGCAAACAGGAGTTCGTAACCTGCTCAGGATTGAGATCAAGATGGCAAGGTCATCCTAGTGAAATAGAAACCTAACTAGTCAACGAAGTTACATCTTGTGGTTTTTATTTCGTGGTCCGGTCTTATGTAATCTCATTACATAGGATATCCCCTTTCACATGTCATCTATACGAATACGTTAGGATCAAAGTGTTTGTATCATATATAAAGTGGGCCACATCTATAGTTTTACCAGGCTGTACCTTATCCCCTTACTATAGACCCTTTAGGTTGTATCTCGAACCAAGATCCTTTATATATGTACACTACATTCAGTTAAAGATACATTTTATAACCTTGGATTTTTAGTTAATTGGATTTGAGGTTAAACCAATGACAATATCGTAAATAACGAACAATAACACTCTATTGAAGTAATAACAGTTTATTACAATAATTAGAACAAAAATTACAAACTACGAGTTTTAGGGCATAAACCCCAACAAATGGACCTACAGATGATGAACTCCAATGATCTGAGATTAACATATCAAACTCTTTGACCCGGTTAATCAACATTCATTAGCTACGGTAACACTCCATTGAAACCCGTAGCTGCACTCCAATAAGTGTAAGACAAGTTGTGTCCATTGATATAACCAAAGTCTGTTAGTCGACCCTTCACAGGTTGTTCGTAGACACTGCTGGGTAAAATTACCATTTTACCCCTCTGTATACCTCTTGCTCCTTAAGTCCCCACTGCTCCTCTAATTAACAATAATGTTGTATGGTCCAACCATAAAAACCACCCCTCTTGGGCCTGTGAAAGGGTGGGCGCTCGTTGCCCAAGCTCTGTAGACAACCACTTAAGAGAACAATTCCTTTAGTTTCCCTAAGTCGGGAACGAGTGAATTCAATCTCCCGTAGTCAAGTTCCTAGCTCCACACGTGGTCCTGTCCCTTAGAAGATAGACATATTGGGCGAGTAACTTTGACCACTCCCACCCGTTCAAGTCAAAGGACAAACCAACACAAACAGGAGCCCGTAACACGCTCAGGATTAAGGTCGAGTCAATAATTGTCATCTACGAAGTTATTAGTCCTATACTGTCAACGGTGTTATATCAGTAGGTCTAATAATTCACGGTCCAGTCTTGTACAATCTCATTGCACAGGATGCACCCACTCGCATGTCAACCACATGAACGAGTTGGATCACCTCGTTTGTATCTAATAAAAAGCGGGTCACATCCACAACGTATCCAGGATTAGGTCTCCAACCCTATCCGTATACTATAGACCGTTCGGGTCATACACTCGAACGTGATCCTCCCCGTGTGTCCACTACACACAGTTCAAGTTCTAGTTCTCTCATAATTCAATGACCCTAGAGCTTAGTTTATTGGACAAAGTTTGTAAATATGCAAGATATAAAGTGATGAAAAAATAACTCTTATTTATTTCAATAGGTAATATTACAAACAAAAAGGAGATTAGGAGATACATCCCAGCAGTGCAAAAACTCATTACACAAGCATACGCAACCGTAGGTAGTAATTTATGAACAAAGTTGGTCCCACGAGGACTAGATAATGTAAATTTCGTAAACTAGAGTCCCATTAAAGTTTAATCTAAGCACTTAAGCAACTTAAAAGGAACTAAAACGAGCTCGACACGAGAGAAGTAGATTCTCGCAACCACAAGATGAAAATTAAATGGAAAAGATGAATAACAAACCAAACTTGAAATGATTAAGGTGGTTGAATTTATGGATAACCACTGCTAACTTTGGTTCTCAGTCTCTCCATAAGCTATAGCATTGTGCATTACTGCACTAAGTAACGAGAAATGAAAATTTAACCTTCCAAAATTAATTATATTGCTTAAATTACAGCTCTAAAAAATAGTTTAACATATGTCTATGAAAACCCAACTTTCAAACACAAAGCTAGCACAAATTCCCTAAGTTTACAAGTCAATAGTATATGTATATTGTTGGGTTATGTGCCCTAAACTTGTGTAATTTTAGTTAGATAATAAAGAGTTATTTGATTTGATAAAATTATATTCTCGCTTTATAAAATACAATAAACTAGGCACTGAAACCCTTTGTACAATATACTCCTACTTGTCCTAGTTAGGGTAAGACGTGTAAACGTAGACCTTCTAGGTGATTCTCAAATACTTTAGCCGTGAGAGCCTTTGTAAATGGATCAACAATGTTGTGCTTCGATGCTATCTTCGTGACGATCACATCTCCTTAATGCACTATCTCCGGGATGAGATGATATTTCCGCTCAATGTATTTACCCCTCTTGTGACTTCGGGATTCCCTTGAGTTTGCCACAACACCGCTATTATCACAGTAAAGTTTGATAGGAAAACTCATATTTTGAACAACTTCCAAATCTGACATGAATTTCCTTAACCAAACACCTCTTTAGCTGCTTCACAAGCTGCTACATATTCGACCTCCATGGTGGAATCATCGATGCATCCCTGCTTGATGCTTCGCCAAACTACAGCTCCTTCGTTTAAAGTAAATACGTAACCTGACGTAGATTTCATAGAGTCTTTATCAGTTTGAAAGTCAGAATTCATGTATCTTGTTAGGATCAAATCCCTAGCCTCATACACAAGCATCTAGTTCCTCGTTCTTTGAAGATACTTAAGCATTGTTTTAACCGTCGTCCAGTGTTCAGGCCCAGGATTGGATTGATACCTACTTACCATTCCTACTGCAAAACAGATGTCTGGCCTAGTACACAACATGGCATACATGAGGCTTCCAACAACTGATGCATAAGGAATTCGTCTCATGTCCTCAACTTCTTGAGATGTCTTAGGACACTGCTCCATAGACAAATGAACTCCACATCTAAAAGGTAATTGACCTTGAGTCTTGCATCTTAAACCTCAACAACAATTTGTCAATGTAGGATGTCTGAGACAACGCTAGAGTTTTATTCTTGCAGTTCAGGACAATCTGGATCCCGAGGACAAACTACGCTTGTCCCAAATTTTTCATTTGGAATTGCGTAGTTAGCAAATTCTTAATGTCAGTAAGATAACCTGCATCATTCCCAATGAGTAGGATATCATCCACTTATAGAACTAGGAATGCGACAGAATTACTGATGATCTTCTTGTAGACAAAAGGTTTATCAGTATTCAGGTTAAAGCCAAAAGATTTGATTTCCTCTTCAAATTATTTATTCCAGGACGTAGAGCCTTGTTCCAGTCCATAGATTGATTATTTAAGCCTTGCAAACCTTTTTATCTTATCCTTGTTCAATGAACCCTTTGGGTGGTCCATGTAGATGTTCTCGTCCAGATTGCCTTTTAAGAATGTTGTCATCACACCCATTTTCCATGCCTCATAGGCATAATATGCGACAATGGAAAGTAGAATTCTTATAGACTTTACGATAGTCGCAGCTGAAAAGGTTTCCTCATAGTCCCACTCTTCTACTTGGGTATAACCCTTTGCTACTAGTCTAACTTTAAAGGTTTGCACCTTTCCATCTACACCACGTTTTCTCTTGTAGATCCACTTACAACCTATAGGTCTTACCCCATGAGGTTTATCTACAACGATCCAAACTTAATTGAAGCGCATATACTCCATTTCCTTGCCCATACCTGTGACCCACTTGTCTTTGTCAACCATTGTTTGATTATAAGTCAACGGATCCTCACAATCGTCATCTGGTATGACAACTTGGGTTCCAAATTAACCCATGTAATGGTCAGGTTGTGTAATAACCCTCGCACTACGTCGAGGCACTCTCAACTCTTGAGATGGGCGCTCTTGACTAGACAATCTAGTATCAACAACTCTTATTGACGTACTAGCACCATTAGTAACCTTTGTTGTTGTTCTGTCCAACTCACTTAACAAAATTTTACTTCTTGCCTTATGGTCTCTGATGTGGTCCTCATCTAAGAAAGTGGCATTTGTCGACACAAGTACCTTATCTTGCTTAGGATCATAGAATAATCCAACTCTTGTCTATTTTGGGTAGCCTACAAATAGGCATAATTTCGAACGTGAATCTAATGTCTTCGGGTTCGTCACAAGCACATAAACTTGAATTCCTTTAATTTCTTTTCATAAATGACATAAACTTCCTTTATTTCATTTTTAGATTTCAAAAGGTGTTTCAGAAACACTCTTTGATGGTACGTTGTCCAAAATGTATACCGCAGTCTCTACTGCATAACTCCAAAAAGAGTTAGGGAGATGAGCATAACTCATCATTGATCGAACCATGTCCAACAAGATTCTATTTCTCCTTTTCGATACACCATTATGCTGAGGCATACTGGGTGTTGAGTGTTGGGATGTAATTCCACGTTCTATCATATATCCCTGGAATTTTAAATCTATGTACTCTCCACCTCAATCTGAACAAAGTGTTTTAATTGTTTTATCTAATTAATTTTCATAATTAACCTTGAATTCCTTGAACTTTTCAAGTGCTTCAGACTTATATTGCATTAGGTAAATATGCTCAATTTTGAATAATCATCTATGAAAGAGAAGGAATATTCATAACCTCCTTTGGCTTTAACATTCATCAGATCGCAAAGGTCTTAATGTATAGGCTCAAGAGGCTCTTTGCCTCTATAAACTTTTTCCACTAAAAGGTCTTTTAGTCATTTTGCCTTATAGACAAGACTCACGTACATGTATAGTATTTTCTTTGAACTCATTTAAAAGTCCACTATTTACAAACCTCTGGATTGTATTGAGATTAATGTTACCCAACCTAAGATGCCAAAGATGAACACTTTCTTAAGGAGAAATTTTACGTTTATTAGTTTGTGTGTATGTTGTTTTAAATAGTTCAGTGTTCAAAACAGTTTTGACTGAATTCGGTCTCAAAACATACAAACCATTCTCTAATGAAGTTGTACATATTTCGACACCTTTCTTTGAAATAAATACTTTATTAAAAGGAAAGAAAACATAAATACATTGTTGTATTAAGCAAGAAATTGAAATAATGTTTCTAGTAAACCATGGTATTACTAACATTGTCTAACAACATATATTTATTGTCGAACAAAAGCTTAATAGTGCCAATCACTACAGCTGAGACGATATCTCCAGTTCAAACCTAGAGCGTTATTTCTCCTTTATGTAGTTGCTTCCAAGAATCAACTCCCTCAAAAGAAGAACAGATATGATTTGTGGCACCTGAATCCATTATCCATCCAGTTTTATCATTATCCACTAAACAAGCTTTTATGCAAAGTAAATCATATTTACATTCTTTGTTTTTCTCGACCAGTTATTTTGGACAGTTTCGTTTCGAGTGTTCGTTTTCGTTGCAGTGGAAACATGTTTTCTTGTCAGCAACCTCCTTGACCTTCTTGCCCTTTTGAAATGCAGCGGTGTCAACCCGTTTCCCTTTAACAACCTTCTTCATGGTCTTCTTCTTCCCTTTCAGGTTGGAAGAAAATGAAGCCAATAGTTTAGTTCCAGAGGTTGAACGCCTATGATAACTCCTATATGCAACATTTGCCTCACCGTTCGGTCCCTGAATTTTCATCAATGACTAAAAGTTCTTGAGTTCATTCAGGAAGGATGTAAGGTTAAAAGTAAGCTTGTTCATAACAACATTACTTCTAAACTGTAGGAAACTATTTGGAAGAGTTTCCAGAATGAAGCTGACCTGACTCGATTCATCGATCGAGCACCATTCGACTCCGCGAGATGTTGAAGTGCAACAACATGTCCAGGACATGGTCCCGAATAGATGGACCCTCCGGCATACTTCAGTTCAATATATACTTGAGGGCATTGTTGATAACTCGCCATAGGAGACTAATTGTACTATAATTTTAGTGCTTAATGTACTTGAATTGCATAGAATTTATTGAGTCTTATGTTATTCAATCCCTAAATTTTTTATGTTAGCTAAAAAGTCTTGAATTTAAGAATTAGGTTGGAAAAGAATTAACTTTGATGTTTTTATTCTTTAATTTAAGAAATTTGAAAAAATAAGCTAACAAGTAATTAAAGACCGAAAACGAAATTTTAACTCCAGAAAAATCCTCACATATTTAGTTGATCCATAATTTAATTGAGAATTTTATTTGGGATTTTTCTATGTGTAGAGATGTTTAAAAATAACATGTGTTCCTAAGGGTATTTTAGACATTTTACCCAAAGGGTAAGATGGTCTTTCTTCTCCTAGGGGTATTTTTCTAATTTGCAGATTTAGGGCAACACCATTATATAAGGAGGCTAGGGTTAAAAAGTGTAAAGTGGAGTTGGAGTTGTGACCAGAGGAAGAGATTGAGAGAGAGAGAAGAGGAACCATTGATTTTCCTACAACAATAAAGGGAAAAAAACGAGAGGATCAACTTAACTTTGCTGCAACAATCAAGAGGGAAGAGCAGAGGAGCTATCGTTGTTTGTTGTAGCATTGGCGTGAGGAGTTGTACAAGAAGCAGAAACCATGAAGCCT
The DNA here is from genome assembly GCA_036507285.1 of Trichosanthes cucumerina. Taxonomy (NCBI): domain Eukaryota; kingdom Viridiplantae; phylum Streptophyta; class Magnoliopsida; order Cucurbitales; family Cucurbitaceae; genus Trichosanthes; species Trichosanthes cucumerina. Next base: position 24,229,120 of record CM071837.1, read on the forward strand.
CTTTCTTTGAAGCAATCAACGATCTTGTGTTGAAATGAGAACCAAGAGGCCTTTTCTGAAGCAATCCGTGGAACCAAGGTGTTGTTTCTTGGCGATTGCTGAAGCAATTCGTGGAGTTGTTGCAGACGTGATTGCCAAATGCTGAAGCAAAACCGAGTGTATTCACCAGCTGCTGTTGCATTCAACCTGTTGTTTGCTGAAGCAAATTGTGGAACCGAGGGACTATTGTTGTTGTTGCTCACCTTTGTTGAAGCAATTGGTAGCTCTGTTGCTGAAGCCAACCAAAGGGCTTTGCCAAAGCAAAGAGCCCTACTGCAGACCATCGATGAAGGGTTGCTGGTAGGCAATTGCGGAAGTGAAAAAAGGCCCCCTGTTGTGTAACCTTTTCCCTATCTCTAATTATTATTGCTTGCTATTAACTGCGAATTTAACACTGAATTTTTGGGTGGTTTATATATACTGATTTAGATACTTTTGCTCACTATTTTATGCCAAACTCGCGATTGTTTTAGGCTATAACTCTGACTTATTTAGGCTAATTTAGTGAATGTCATTGGTTGTTTCGCATGAACTCATTAATCAATAAAAGCATGTTTAAATTAGAGATGTGTGACTCGATTCTTATGATGAACTAAATTGAATTAGGTAAGGGTTAGGTCGTTTTCAATGTAAATTTTTGAACGAATTTATGATTAATGTCATTGTTGGATTTATGAAATTTTATTGAATTTAACGTTGCATGAGAATTAGAATTGGCCACTTTAATTAATATAATCTAATTATATTAATTAAACTTAAAAATTTTAATATTAATATTAATGAAAATCAATAATATTAATATTAATTAATATAAAAAATATTTATATATTAAATAATAGTAAAATTTGGTTTATGCCCGTTGAACAACAACTGCATTACGCCTTCGGCTTTGAAACACCGAGGATGGCGTTGCAACGCTGATGCATTAATGCCTCTTGCGTTTCTGCCTTCAACGTTGTGACGCCTTTGTTGGCTTTGAAACGCTAATGCCTTCTCGTGCCAATGTTGTGACGTCGATGCTAGCGTTGCAACGATGCGTCTCCTGCAGCTTAAAAAAATTGCCTCAACGACGTTGCAATGGTGATGAATAGCGTTGCACCGCTGTACACCGAATAACAAGCTCCTTCTTCCATTTTTGTTTGTTTTTGCTCCGTTCTTCTCAACAACCACTTTGCCTCAATCGACACGGACTTACAGACTCAAGTTAAAATTTAAAATGCCCAAAATACCAGGTCCTTACTATTGGGATGTTCGTCCTAATCTCGTTTAGTTCGTAAATATACATTTGAAATTAATAAAGGTTATTTATTTCATATTTTTGTGGCTCGCATTTATTACAAATTTTGTCCGATAAACCAAGCTCCAGGGTCATTAAATACATGAGAGAACTAGAACTTGAACGTGTGTAGTGGACACACAAGGAAGATCACGTTGTAATAAATGACCCGAACGATCTACAATATATGGATGGGGTTGGAGACCTAATCCATATACGCTGTGGATGCGGCCCGCTTTGTATTAAGATACGAACGAGGTGATCTGACTCGTTCATGTGGTTAACATGCAAGTGGGGGCATCCTGTACAATGAGATTGTAGAAGTCCTGACCGTGAATTATTAGACCTACTAATGTAACACCGTTAACAATATGGACTATTAACTTCGTAGATGACCATTAGTTACTCGACCTTAATTCTGAGCGTGTTACGGACTCCTGTCTGCGGTGGTTTGTCCATTGACTAGTAAGAGTGAGGGTGGTCATAGTTACTCACCCAATATGCCTATCTTCTGAAGGACAGGACCAAGTAGGGATCTAGGAACTTAACTACATAAGATGGATTCACTCGTTCCCGCCTTTCGGGAAACTAGAGGGGTTGTTCCCTTAAGTGTTGTCTCCAGGGCTTGAACAAACCTCACTGGCACGAGAGGGTTGTTGTATATGGTTGAACCATTACAACGTTGTTGTTCATTAGATAAGCATTGCGGACTTAAGGAGCAAGAAGTGGACATAGGGGTAAAACGGTAATTTGACCCAGTAGTGTCTACGAACAACCAGTGAAGGGTCGACTCATGGGAAATTGTTATATCAGTGGACATGTGATATCTTACACTAACGGGAGTGCAGCTACGGGCTTAGTGGAGTGTTACCGTAGCTAATGAATGGTGATTAACCGGGTCAATGAGTTTGATAGGCTAATCTCGGATCATTGGAGCTCGTCATTGTAGGTTCATAAGATCCCTCGGTTGGCTCAAACTAGATTAAAAGAAAGTTTACTGTTTTGGAGTGAATTGAAGTGTTCAAGTTCACTAAAGGGCATTTATTTCATATATATGAGATATGAATGATATAATATATAGTTTAATGTGAATGAGATTAATAATAAACTATAGGTTAGCCTAATTGTTGAATTAGGGCTATTATTCAATTTAAAAATCAACAATATTGCAAATGTGATTTCTAAAATGAGATATGAGATATCTTATAATATGTGGTTATGCAAGTATGATTTGTATAACCTATAGTTGTGGTAAAATGGTAAATAGGTGGAGATTTAAACTCCACCTATCTCCATTATTTAAACCCCTTTTGCAATAAAGGTTATATGCAATTAAGCTCATTTTTTGAATTCTCACCAAAAGAAGATTTGCTTCTTCTCTCAATTCTCCCTCAAGTTTTCTCCTCCCAAAACCAAAACCTAGAATTCCACCGTTCTCCTTCTTCAAAAAGAAGAACAACAGAGAAGCAAAGTGGTGGTGTTCGGTTGGTGATCGTGAGAAGAGTTCAAGATTGTTGAGTTCGAGGAAACCACAAAGAGTTCGTGAACTGAAAGGAAGCTTTGAAGAACGTCTTCAACAAGTAAGTATCCTATCTTACTGTTTTCGTTACATAGAATGCATGTTTAGCCTTAATCTAAGTGTTAGATAATTATAACGAAATTATGTTGCACAACATCACCGCGACGATCCGATCGTATTCTGCTGCGCGAGGAGTTTCATTCCCTTCAAATAGTATCAGAGCAATTCGTTGGTTCTTGTTGTGCACTGATTTTCTTTAAAATTTAGGTGCGTATTGCATTTAATTCATGAGATGAATATTGGTTTGCATAATGGATGTTTTTGGTTTTGGCACTTTTAGTACATTTACATTTCTATGTTTATGTTATAAATGTAAGGACCCGTTGTTTTGGGCATTTTAATGTAAATCGAGTCTGTAAGTCCGAGTCGTTCGTGGGAAGAGTTGCTGTTAAGAAATCGGGGCGGAAACGGGTGAGAATCGACGAATAACAGCAAGAAGAGCTTGTTGTTCTGTCGACAGCGTTGAGACGTTGTTCATCGGCGTCTCAATGCTACGCATGCGGTTGGAGGCCTAGCTGCAGAACAGCGTTGCAACGCCGAGGTGTGGAGCACGCGGAGCGTGACACTGGATGTTGCAGCGTTGCAACGCTACACTGTAGTGCGCAGTTGGGCGAGGAGCGCGCGAGTTCGTGCCAAAACCGGTCCATTTTTGCTATTTACTTATTTTATGCATGTGATGTATGATTTAATTAAATTCTATGTGCATAATGTATGTCATATATATTTAAAATCCATCTTTAGGTTAAACATATTTATGCATCATTTATATTATAAGTGTTATAATATATAGTTTGCATGAGAGGTTATATTATAAGTGTTATAATATAATAAAATGCATGTTTTAATTTAATTAATATAAGTACTTTTTAGATTAAAGTATGCTCATGCATTTTAATTTCATGTGATGAATTATTATGTTATAGTATAGTTATTCATTTGATGAATGATCAAGCACAATAACATAGAAATGCATGTAACTTAAGTTAATTATTAGTTTTAAAGTGTTTAGAACTTGAATAATAAAACTTACGTTTTCTATTTCTCATAAGATTAGAATTAGGAAGTCAAAATGTAATCTTTGAATGGTAGCTGATAAGTAACTCTGTCTAATGAAGGTTTTGACTAAGGTTGGGGTATTTAAGTTGACCCTTGCGGAACACCCCTACCTTAAAACCGACTTGGGAGTGAATTGGGTCCCGAGATTCTTAGATTATATTTATCGTGATTGTCGTTAATTAAAAATTGATTAATTTACTCACATAGACCTAAGTAATAATGTGATTATAAAGATAGGCTAAGTACCGTATAAAAGTTATATTGGTAGACTTAGGTAAATTTTTGCCAGTTATCTAGGTCAGTCCCAAAAATTATAAAGTGACGAGTGGGAGGAAATAAAGTGTATAAGATACATTTAATTTTTCGACCACAAATCTTCGTTAAGTCTGCACCGTGAGATCCATATTCGACCTCGTGGCGTAAATGGGAGCATCCCCTTGCGGATGGTATTTGTATGGGTCAATATCAAAGTGGATGGAGAGAGTACTTATAGTGAGTGAGAGCGAGACCTGTGAAAATGGGACCCACAGTCTCTTCTTTCGATTCTCACCGTGCGACCCCTATGATCCGCCTACTAGTTTGGCCTGGACAAGACAATCCCTTCGGAGTGCCTTGATCATGGGAGTCGGAACACTGTGAATTCCCGAATGGGATACAGTTTCCTTGTGGGTTTTCCTTCGTGGTTCACCCTTCGGTAGATATTGTTTGGACGGATAGTTGGAAACTTAAAGAATGAGGGTGTCCCTCACAGAATTCATTAAGTGTTAATGAATTCGACCAAATAATGGTAAGTGGACGCCTAATGGAATAAGAGTTATTCTTGGATTAGGGTCTGGTCGAGAAAGTCCGGTCCTAGAGGAGGAGTATTTCTGTTCACCCTTCGGTGGCGGTCAGTCTAAACCTTTATGATATCATTGCAAGATTTAAATGACCTAGGGATCATATGATTAAATTTTGCTAAAACTTGATTGGCCTTCAAAAGTTTATGCAAGATTGACACAAAAGTATTTTTTGAATTTTTTCAGCTAAAATGTCTAGCCAATTATCGCTTTACTCGCTTCTGACAAATTAGTGGGAGATAACTTCCAAACGTTGAAGAATATCATAAACACGATTCTAGTAACTAACGACTTGAAATTCGTGCTTAATGAGGAATGTCCTCAGTTGTCGTCCTCGACTGCATCACGAAGTGTTCATGATGCATACAATCGAGGGATCGGGGCCAATGAAAAGGCCAAGGTCTATATGATTGCTAGGTTATCTGAAGTTTTGGCAAAGAAGCACGAGTTGATGATCACCGCTAAAGAGACATGGAGTCGTTGTAGGACATGTTTGGACAACAATCCTTTCAAGTTAGGCACGACTCGCTCAAACACGTATTCAACGCGCGGATGAAAGAACGAACGTCTATCTGTGAATATGTTCTGGACATGATGACCCACTTTAATCTAGCAGAGATGAACAGAGCTTCGATCGACGAGTCGAGCAAGGTCAGCTTTATTCTAGAGACTCATCCGAAGAGTTTCCTTTAGTTTCGTAGCAATGTCGTTAAGAACAAAATTAGCTACACTCTAACTACCCTCCTAAATGAGCTACAGAACTTCGAGTCCTTGATGAGGATCAAGACACTAGAAGTTGAGGCAAATGTTGCCTACAGATCATATCACAGGGTGATAGCACAAAAAATGTGCTATCCTTAAGCTTAGTTATTGCTAGTTTTATGATCATTTCACGCTTTTACGTGTTTAAATCACTCAATTTCAGGATAAGAGCTTAAACAGGACATTTGGAGATATTTTGGATCACTCGAGATCGAAACGAAGCTATTTCGAGCTAAAAATAACATCATTCAGAAGAAGAAAGATCAATCCAAGCTTGGAGACCCGAGGTGATGGCGGTGCAACGCCATGCTTGCTGTTTAGAAGTATTGAAGACTCCAGGTGATAACATTGCAACGTTGCTTAGGGTTTTGTAACGCTATCTCGATAAGAAGATGCGTATGAATACCTTGCTGGTAGCGTTGCAACGCAACTTCGATAGATGAACGCACGCGCTAGGGTAGCGGCGTTCAATGCTGCCCTCAGCGTTGCAACGCTGGCAACTGTTTCCTTATTTACCACATGGTTAGAGTACAGCGTTGCAACGCTACCGTTGATTCCTATAAATAAAACCTTAATTCTTCTCGCAAAGGGAGCCGAATTTGGTATATTTTCCACCCTAATTACAAAATACACTTTGTAAGAAGAGAGAAAAGAGAGTTTTGGGGAGCCAAAGCATCCGCTGAGGTTTGAGATCGAAGACGGGAGCTCGGAGACGAAGGACCGACATCGACACATAAGTTTAATTTCCTTTTCTTTCAAATTGTAATAGCGTTCTAAGACATTTTCTACACGTTGAGCTTGATTTTCATGTGATTTAGAGTAGCTAAATATTGTAGTTAGGATTTGATTTACTTGTTATCACTTTCTTACCATGAATTGAAGCATGTTTTGTTCTTATTTTTGGCAATTCGTTCTTTACTTCTTAATTTGTTGGTTTAAGTGGATTCGAGAGATAAAGCTTGAATTAGAGCAAAATTGTCAAAACACTTTTAAATCTTGCATGTGAGTGACCTATAAATGTTAGGGAAACACATAAAAAAGTTGCTTAATGCCATGCATGTCGTAGGTTCATATGGAGACTATGGAGTTTATTGAATGTGTGAGGCTCATTAAGAATCGAGAGGTTTTCTTGAGTATTTTACTTGTTGTTTATAACTTCATCTCTTGGTTCAGTGCATGTGTTAGTTAGGTTATTAACTTGTAAAAACACTTTCCTCAAATCTATCAATTCGTGTCTCCACATATTTATTTGTTTGTTTGTCTTTATTTTTGATCACCTATCCATGTTATGTTACTTTAGCTAAAATTGAGAATTAGTATCTTAGTAATTAATTAACCTAGAAACTCATTCCCGAGGATGATACTTGGACTCATAAATCACGATACTAAAACTTGACCCGTACACTGCGGTATTGCATATCTATAATTTTATGCAACAAGTTTTTGGCTCCGTTGCCCGGGAATGGTTATTATTTAGATTAATTAATATTAGAAGAAAAATTTGAAATTTTAGATTAAGTTTGTTTGTTTATCTTTCCTTATTTTATTGTGTGGTTGTTTGTTTCCGTATTTGTCCTATTTTATTTTTGTGTGTTTTTTTTAGTCATTGTCCCTGTTTGTTGGTTGTGTTGATATTGTGTATAAGTCTTGGTGTGAACTTCTGGTTTTTTTTAGTATGACTTTGCATGATTTTTATTCTCCATCATTCTATTGTTCCTTTCAAGACCCTAGGTTTGTGCATTATAATTTCTCTAAATACCATGTGACTAAGTTTTACCATTCTGTACCTAAAATTTATGAAAATTCACATGAGGGTAGTTATTTAGGCACTTGGAACCATATTTTTTTGTATACTGCCCAGCCCATAGAAAGATCTTCTCTTATGGACCAATTAAGAGAATATCCCTTAGAGTTTAAAATAAAAAATTTGGTTTATAATGAATTAGAGAGGTTGGATAGGTTAGAAAGTGAGGTGGTAGGAGTTTGGGAAATAGTGCAGGATAAAGCTGGGTATCTTAACCAGCTAGTAATTTTCCTTAAGGCCTTACAGGAACAATTTATTATCCTCACCACTCAGGAGATGCAACCTACCAGGGTTTGTTCATATGATAGTGAGGATAGTTTGGGGGAGACTGAGGCACACCATGATTAGGTTAGTGGGGTAGACATTGGTGATAGAATCACATCCACAGAGGAAACTCAGGTGATACAGTTAGAGGGTAAGAAGCCTTCTTTCCTTTTATCCCCAGAAATTTCCTTTATTTTTGATAACCATTTTCCTATAATCACGAGTCTTGTTTTGATTTTAGTTCTTTCTTTACATTAAACAAAAATATCAAAAATAATTATCTTTCTGGTGCCCAGGAGAAGAAGGATAGCCTTTTAGACTCAGAGGGCTATATCGATACAAGCAAGAAGGGCCCACAGAAATATGAGCAGTTTTATGTGCCCTGATAAGTCATCTTCTAGCTAAAAACGTTAAAGAAATCACTTCTTGGGAGAAACCCAAGCTTTACTTACTTTTGTTTTGAAGTCTTTAGCTTGCTTTAGTTTGTTGTTTTTCAATTCTTAGTTTATTTACTAGTTGTTTTTTTGCTTTGTAGGTTGTGATGATGCCTTTCTTCATTGAAATTCATGCTCCCGTTTTGAGGACCTCCAACACACATGCTTCGGCTTTCCAAGAAACTCAGAAAAGATCTCCATCACCCAGGACAATATTGTTCACTCTTACCCTTATTCTTAATTTGTGCTTAATTGTGCAAACATTGGGGATAATGTTTAGTTTATATTTGGGGGTGAGATGTTGTTTATTTGTTGTGACTGTCCTGAGTATGTGTTGAATTGTTGATTGAACTTTTACATAAGTATGATCATGATAGCATAGGACGAGATTTAATTGGAAATTCTTGTCATTCTGCTGAAACTTGAGAGCATGACATGAATTTGAGATAGTTTAAAACTTTTCTTGAATGTTTCCTGTACTATTATGCACATAGCCTATGTTCCTGTACTTTTTAAATGCATAGAACAAAGTTATTAGGTTTAGAAGTTTGATGTCACCTCGATATGTCCAAGAACTGATTTGAGAGTTAAACTACAGGATAGGGTGAATCACAATATGAAGTGCATGACCTGTATAGTATGTGAAATAGTTGATTTTTGTTATTTGTTTGCTAAAGAAATAATTAGTGAGGGCAAAAAGAGCCACCTTCATTGTGATCAGATAGGCCACTCAATGAGCGAGTGCTCTGGTTAAGGGTCCCTGCAGTGGAAGTGTGAAAGCTAGTGCCCTTGCACAAAAAAAAAAGAAGAAAATTAAAAAAAAATTGATAAAAAGTGAGTAAGTGTTGAGTAGAGTTATTTAATTCTTTAATGTGGGGAGACTCAAAGATTAGTAATTAAGTCCAGTGTAGGGGAAAGTTGAATTGAGAGCCTAATAAAGTTGATCCGGGATTAGTAAAAATAAAGGGAACATAGGCTAACAACACACACGTAGGAACACTCAGGAAAAACTTTAAATTGCTTGCTGAAGTGTTATGTTTGAGTGTTTCGTGTGGTTACTAGATTTGTTCTTAAATTTTTTAGGTATGAATCAAATGTATGTTTAAGAACAATCTAATGATTAATTTTGTTTTTGCTCAGGACTAGCAAAAGTTTAAGTTTGTGGGTGTTTGATAGCACATAAAATGTGTTATCCTTAGGCTTAATTATTGCAAGTTTTATGATCATTTCAGGGCATTTACGTGTTTAAATCACTCAATTTCAGGATAAGAGCTTAAACAGGACATTTGGAGACATTTTGGATCACTCGGGATCAAAACGAGGCTATTTGGAGCTAAAAATAACATCATTCAGAAGAAGAAAGATCAATCCAATCTTGAAGACCCAAGGTGATGGTGTTGCAACGCCATGCTTGCTGTTTAGAAGTATTGAAAACTCCAAGCGTCATACCGCGGCAACGCCGCCTTAGGGTGTTGCAACGCTATCTCGATAAGAAGATGCGTATGATGGTCGTGCAGGTAGCGTTGCTACGATGCCTTGCAGCGTCACACTTCGATAGAGAAACGCACACGCTAGGGTAGCGGTGTTGCAACGTTACCCTCAGCGTTGTAACGTTGCCGGCTGTTTCCTTGTTTACCACGCGGTTAGGGTACAACGTTGCAACGCTATCCCTAGCGTTGCAATGTCGTACCGTTGATGCCTATAAATACAACCTTAATTCTTCTTGTAAAGGGAGCCGAATTTGGTAGATTTTCTACCCTAATTTCGAAATACACTTTGTTAGAAGAAAGAAAATAGCGTTTTTAGGAGCCAAATCATCCGTGGAGGTTCGAGATCGAAGACGGGAGCTCAGAGACGAAGGACCGACATCGATACATAAGTTTAATTTCCTTTTCTTTCAAATTGTATTAGCGTTCTAAGACGTTTTCTACATGTTTACCATGATTTTCATGTGATTTATAGTAGCTAAATATTATAGTTAGGATTTGATTTACTTGTTAAGACTTTCTTACCATGAATTGAAGCATGTTTTGTTCTTATGTTTGGCAATTCGTTCTTTACTTCTTAATTTGTTTGTTTAAGTGGACTCGAGATATGAAGCATGAATTAGAGCAAAATTGTCAAAACCCTTAGAAATCTGGCATGAGAATGACCTAGAAATCTTAGGGAAACACATAAAAAAGTTGCTTAATGCCATGCATGTCGTAGGTTCATATGGAAACTATGAAGTTTATTCCATGTGTGAGGCTCACTAAGAACAGAGAGGTTTTCTTGAGTATTTTACTTCTTGTTTATAATTTAATCTCTTGGTTCAATGCATGTGTTAGTTAGGTTATTAACTTGTAAAATCATTGTCCTCAAATCTATCAATTTGTGTCTCCACATACTTGTTTGTTTGCTTGTCTTTATTTTCGATCACTTATCGATGTTATGTTTCTTCAGCTAAAATTGAGAATTAGTATTTTAATAATTAATTAATCGTGAAACATATTCTCGAGTAGGATACATGGACTCATAAATATCTATAATAAAACTTGACCCGTACAGTATGGTATTGCATATATATAATTTTACGCAACACAGGGGTTCGACCTCTGGGACCAAATTTATCGGTCCTTCTCGCCCAAAAGGGAAGAAGAAAATGAAGAGGGATAAAGCTGACCGAGCTGTCGCCAAAAGGGAAAGAAGGTCAAGGAAGTTGAAGAAAAAGGAAAGTGTTTCCACTGCAATGGGGACGGCCACTAGAAGAGAAACTGTCCCAAGTTCCTTGCCGAGAGAAGAATCAAGGTAAATGTGATTTACTAGTAACTGAAACTTTTTGAGTTGAGAGTATTGACTCTGCGTAGATATTGGATTCGGGCGCCACTTGTCACGGTCATGCTTGTCCAAGGCCTGTTGCCCGTGGCCGCATGTCGAGACCCTCTAAGAGGTGCGACCGTGTCACCACTAACCACGTTTGTTCTTCTTTTCAGGGAATTGTTTCCTGGCAACAGATGCGAGAGGGTGAGGCGACTCTACGGGTTGGATCTTGGGAGATAGTCTCTACTGCAGCTATCGACAAAGTGAAGCTTTTCTTTGGCAGGAATTACTTATTGTTATACAATTTGTATACAGTTCAAGGGTTTACTAGAAACCTTGTTTTTATTTCCTGTCTTCTTGAACATTCAATTTACAGAAATTGAATGTTCAAGAATCTAGTAATAAAGCGTTTATTTCTAGAAATAGAAATTTCTTTTGTTCTGCTTCACTTAAGTCTAATTTGTATGTTTTGAAACCAAATTCAGTCGAAAGCATTTTGAATACTGAATGATTTAAAACTGCAGAAACACGAACTAAAAGAGATAAAGTATCTCCAAAAGAAAATGTCCAACTTTGGCATCTAAGGTTAGGCCACATTAATCTCAATAGGATTGAAAGGCTAGTGAAGAGTGGACTTCTAAGTCAGTTGGAAGAAAACTCTTTACCGGTGTAAACCCGAGATCTTTTTTTGGAATTTCCTTACAAGAAAGAAAAAACAAACAAACAAAATAAACAACAAAAGAAACAATAAAGGAAAAGGTTAATGTATTATGATTTTTTGTGTTTTAAGAAAAGAAAAGAAAAGAAAAGAAAAGGGAAATAAAGAGATAAAGGAGGAAATTAAAAAAAAATGAAAAAGAAAAAGAAGAAAAGGACAAAAGGACAAACTCCACCACCGTTTTGTTTTTATTAAACAATTTTAAATTTATTTCCAACCCATTTTGTTTTCATTTTCAACGAAGAAAAGAAGGGCTTCGAGGGAGAAGAACGAAGAAAGAGGAACGAGGTGATTTCTGGAGTTAAAGTTGCAGAAGAAAGGGGAAAGGTCAGTAGATTTCTATGGCAGCAAGGTGATCAACATAGTCTTGTTCTGATTTTCTGATCATTTCGAGCTCTACAAGAAAAGGTAAGAGTTGAGGTTTGATTTTCATAAAATCTAATTCATATTTGAAAAAAATTCGTAAAGGAAGCTCGAGCAAATTCTTAAGCTAAGTTACTGTTTTGATAAGGGGAAGGCAGAGGTCAAATTTTGCTGTTAAATCTGAGAAGCCTCTCGTTTTTGGGTCGTTCTGCTCTGTAGAATTAGAATAAAAATCTCTAATAGGTATGGTTGGAAAGCTTATTGAATTTCCTACAACCTTTATGAAGAAAGCGTGAGTAGCAAACGACTGGAAGATATTTTAAATTTCAAGTTAAGTTTGTTGTGCAGTAGGAATTCGAATCTGAAAACAGCAGCAGGTTGTTTTTAGGGAAGACGATTTCGAGGTATTTTCGAAGAAATCCGTTGGGAATCTCAATTTTATTTCTTCATATGATTTTTAGAGAGTTCAGAAAGGAAGAGTTTGGTATAAAGTACATCCTTTTTGTCTAAGTAATGAAGAAGTTATGATTGTTTGAAGACATGGTATGAAATCTGTAAATGCTGGAAAATTTGATGGTGTGATTTATGTAATTTTTTAAGGTTGAAAATCATGAGTTCGAGGTTCTAATGCTTGTTTTTGATTTGTTAGATAGGCCAAGAGGAATTAGGTCGAGTGTACGGGCCAAGGTTCTAGTTCTAACAATGTGAGTGATCGAACGAACTTCGAAAACGATCTATGTGCTTTAAATATGCTTTAAGAAATGCAAGTTTTGCTAAAATGAAAGAGTTTCAATGCTTTATGTTTACTTTTGGAACACATATTTATGAGCATTCATGTTTTCCTTAAAATGTTTTCAAGTACTCGTTGTGAGACTAGATTTCCCGATGAAACTTATGCATGATCATATGTTTATTGATTTATGAAATTTTTTGATATGTTATAATTTCAAACAAGTATGAACTAGCAAGTATGATTTAAAGATTTCCAATTTTTATGAACAAGCTGAGTATGCTTGAGTTTTACGAAAGAAAAGATAAGCAGGCATGTTTAAATATTTTTATGTGTTTTCTGAGACTCGAATGAGTAAATGACTAAGATATCGAGCCTGAGGCTTTATGGTACCGTGTACACGCAGGTAATATTCTATTGTCGACGTTGAGTGTACTCCGTGACAACAATGCTGTCGTGAGTGTTGGGCGGGCCCCATTACATCGTAGAGTAAACGTTCATGGTACTAGGCATGCCCTACACAACGTGGATTGTGACATGTTTTAAAAGGGTTTATGTCATTTATATGCCTTACGAGATTTTAACGACATACTTGCTGGTTTTCTGAAAATCTATTATGATTCCATGTTTTACTTTTAACGTTTGACTATAAATACATATGCTCATAAGTTTTTCAGGTGAAATGTTTTATGAGTTATAGATTTTAAACTCAGTCACTCACTGAGCTTCATAGCTCATTCTTTTAATGTTCTTTAAACTTTTCCGGTACAGATCGAGCTCTTGGTACCTGACATCCTGCCATAGTCTGCTGAAAGCTTCATGAGATTGATAGTATGTACGTGGCTAGAGTTGTATCGCATGTCCATATGTGTTGTAAATTATCTTGACAGGACTATGCAGTTATGTTTGTACATTAGAAGTTGTATAGACAATGGGTTGTCTGGTTTGGTTTCTGATGCTCATGTCGTTTTGGTATCCAAGAGAGACTTAAGAAGAGTTTCTCTTTATGTATGTTTAATAGTTGTCAAGTTTCCGCTATGTTATGTTAAAGTGTTCCATATGCGAGCATAGTACGTTTATCAGGTAAAACAGGGTCAACATGTATTGTTTAGAGATAAACAATGTTTGTTGGCTTCATGTCGTCCTCCGGGCTAAATTAGCAGGCAGTACGGGAGGGGGTGTGACAACTTTTTATCAGAGCAGTTAGCTCCATGGGAATGAGACAGGGCAAGTTAGCTCTAAGAATAAATTAAACAGTCGTAGCAAATTATTGAGTTAGTTCAGATTGAACTAGTAGAGTATGGTCCAAGAAAGGATAAGAGTAAGTCCAGTTAGGGCTAAAATGTGAGTAGAAGCTTAGTATATTGTGTATTTGAGTTAAGTATCCAAAGTATGTCTAATATGTTGATATGTTATAGGAGTCCTACCACCAGGTACTAGCAGACGACGCAGGCAGAATTAGAGCGGGAGAAGGATCCTACCCAAGGCGAATCTGAGAGGGGATCTAGTGCCCCGAGAGTCCAAACCGAGGCCAGAGATGAGCAACATGTCAGTTCCTCACAGGAGGTAGGCAGGCTAGAGAGAGCAGGACCAAGTGATCCATAAAAGACGTATGGAATAGAACGTCTGAAGAAACAAGGAGCCATAGTGTTTGAGAGTTCCATAAATCCTGCTGATGCCAAGGTTTGGTTGAATATGCTTGAAAAATGCTTTGATGTGATGAGCTTCCCTGAGGAGCGAAAAGTAAAGTTAGCCACATTCCTGCTAGAGAATGAAGCAGAGGGATGGTGGAAGTCAATACTAGCTAGGCTCAGTGATGCACGTACGTTAGATTGGTAAACTTTCAGAAGCATCTTCGAAGATAAATATTACCCTAGCACGTACCGTGAGGCGAAGAGGGATGAATTTTTAGAACTGAAGCAATGATCACTTTAGTGTGATACGAATACGAGAAAGTATACTGAGTTGTCGTGGTCTGCTAAAGTAATTGTGGCATCTGAGAGTGACAGGTGTCGAAGATTTTTCGCAACTAGTAGAGACTGCTCTACGTGTTGAGAAAAGTATAACAGAGGCGCAACCAGTAGTGGAGCCTACTCGAGGGCCTTCAACGGCGAGTAGTTTTCGAGGTCGTGAGCAACGTAGATTCACACCTGGAGTGAATGTTTCAAGTCGTCAAGACTTTAAGAATCGAGCTGGCGGCGAGGCATCGAGGCAGATGAATGTTAGAGGTGCCTATCAGAGGTAGAGTCAAAGAGAACCTAGTCAGTCTGCTAGATTCGCAGCAAGACCAAAGACAGTGCAAGAGTCTGTTGCCAGTGTAACACGGAGAACTCCATGTGCAAATTGTGGCAAGAATCATCGAGGGCAATGTCTGGTTGGTGTCGGTGTGTGTTACCTGTGTGGACAGCCAGGGCATTGAAGAAGGATTGTCCACAACTGAGAGTAGCAGCACAGAGGGACCAAGGAGTTGGGCCCCAAACAGTTGAGCAGCCGAGAGTTCCAATAGCTGTAGGAGAAGGCACTGGCGGTTCCTGACAGAAGGGAGTTGTAGGGAGACCTAGGCAATAGAAAAAGGTCTACGCTATGACTCAGCAAGAAGCGGAGGATGCACCAGATGTGATTACTAGTACAATTTCTATTTGTAATGTACATGCACGTAGAGTAAACGTTGGTCGTACTAGGCGTGTCCTACACTACGTGGATTGTGACATGTTTTAAAAGGGTTTATATCATTTATATGCCTTACGAGATTTTAACGACATACTTGCTCGTTTTCTGAAAATCAATTATGATTCCATGTTTACTTTTAACGCTTGATTACAAATACATATGCTCATAAGTTGTTCACGTGAAATGTTTAACGAGTTATAGATTTTAAACTCAGTCACTCACTGAGTTTCATAGCTCATTCTTTCAATGTTCTTTAAACTTTTAAGGTAGAGATCGAGCTCCTGGTACCTGACATCCTGCCATAGTCTGCTGAAAGCTTCATAAGTTTGATAATTTGTACATTGCTAGAGTTGTATCGCATGTCCATATGTGTTGTAAATTATCTTGCAAGGACTATGCAGTGATAGTTGTTTGTACATTGGAGGTTATATAAACAATGGGTTGTTTGGTTTTGTTTCTGATGCTCTTGTCGTTTTGGTTTCCAAGAGAGACTTAAGAAGAGTTTCTCTTTATGTATGTTTGGTAGTTGTCAAGTTTCCTTTGTGTTATGTTAAAGTGTTCCATATGCGAGCATAGTACGTTTATCAGGTAAAACAGGGTCAACAGGAATTGTTAAGAGATAAACAATGTCTGTTTGCATCATGCCGTCCTCCGAGCTAAGTTAGCAGGTAGTACGGGAGGGTGTGTGACAACCGGTGTGTGAGTCATGCCTCGAAGGCAGAATGACCAAACGTCCTTTTAGTGGAAAAGGATATAGAGCCAAGGAAGCCCTTCAGCTTATACATTCTGACCTTTGTGGTCCGATGAGTGTTAAAGCTCGAGGTGGCTACGAATACTTCGTATCTTTCATAGATGACCATTTGAGGTATGGTAGAGATCGTGAGCAACACCTTGGAGAAGGAATACAAGAAGAAAATAGTTCTTCAAAGGTAAATTCACGTTGTCCTAATCTACTTATGCATGCTTAATTATAGTTCTTATGTTCTTGGTATGTATCTATGTAATAGGTTTACGAACACGCTTTTAATAATCGCTTCTGTTGTGGGATTCGTTCCTTCATCTATACCCTTGAGTTTCTCTCTAATTTAAAAAAAGAACCTACTTGCACTGCTTATCTTATTTTAATTCATTTTAACCTTTTTAGAATTAAAACCAACTTCTACTCATTCCTGAATTGATCACTCTTAAGAATAACATTAAACAACAAAAATCCATAAGCAAACGTCACTGGTAAAGCATTCCAAACCAAAAAGGGGTAAAAAATTAGAGTTCTAAATCCATATATTCCAACATATAGAAATTAACTCATGGTTTTTAAAATAAAGGAATAAAAAATAGCCCAGAGTTCATAAACATCTCAAATTTAAACAATATTCACAAAACAACAACCTAGAGTCAACTTAGATAAACTCCTCAATAAAAGAGGCACAAGAAGAAGAAGAAAAAATGGCTTAAGAGGTGATTAAGACTCCTTGGGCCCCTCATTTTCGATCTTTCCTCCTTTCTTCTGCTTTTTTCCGATAGTTTCCCTTCCAAGAGTGTCGCTAATCGATTAACTCATTTCTTTCGAAATTAGGGCTGATGATTCTCATTATAAAGATTATTCTTTCTTAAATTTGGTTATTTTTGTCTATTTTGCTTGAAATAACCATGACAAGGCAAGCTAAAAATACCATTCATGAGTAAAATTGTTCAAGCATGCTAAAATTAGTGAAGAATGAGAAGTTAGTGGAAAACGGTAAAAGAATAAGCTAATCTAGCGTTTTTTGTGAAACAAAATGAGACAGAAAAAATGTAAAGGAAATTGCGGGCGACATTTTTTTGATATAGAATGTCATGACCAGACCAGACATAATGTGAGCTAAATTGAGTGTTACATTGCGAGAATCTGCAAAAAAGGAAAGCAACGAAAATCACGAGATTTGTAGCATTTTTTGAAGTATTGACAACTTAGATTCATGATAGATTGATCCTCTGCCATTTATGAGAATCCAAACAAGAAAACCATAAATAGAAGTCGCCTATAAATACACATGAAACCCTAGAGGCAAGGGGGAGATCGAAAAGGAGGCTACTAGCTCAATTTCTTATCCATTTTCTTTCCATTTTTTCTTTCCTTACTATATTCATCACAACAGTTTCTTTTCTTTTATTTTTCCAGCAACCTTTTTCTCATTTCTTAGTTTGTAACAAATCCTTGTTTGATCACTCCTTATGAAAGTATTTGAGGTAAAGATTTTTAACTTACCTAGAAATTTTGAAGCCGATCGACGAAAGGATTCTCTAGATTTTCTTGTTCTTCGCGCATTGCATTCTTAGCAAAGTCATGTATTCGAGTTTAATGTAGTCCATACTTATTTACGTTTGGATTATGTTTTGTATTGAATAAAAAGTAAGGGTTGAGGCCTCCATATATTTTCTAAATTTCAATTTCTTTATTATTCCTCCCATCGTCATGTTTGACCTTTTATTAAAACGTGACTTTATGTTTCCAACAAGAAAGATAATATTTTTCTTCATTTTAACCACGAGCTACATCCCCTTTGGGGGTTCACGTTGTGAATGCCCTAGAAGAGAGATTCCAAGCTCAAATTAGCATGGTAGTTGTGTCAGCAACAAACTCTAAGTTTCTTTTTATTGAATATTATTTGGGAAACCTAGCATATCACTATGATTTTGCCTTCAAGCAGAAACTTGATACTGAAATAGACAAGGGACAACATATCTTATAAAACCAACAGAGGAAAGGACTCGGGGCGAGACTCCGAAATCAAGATTTTTGTGTGCAGGAATTATCTAAGATGAATTAGCCACAAACATGTGGGTTTAATTGCTTAGCTTCCTAAAGGGTTTGGAAGAAAAAACGAATAGGAATCAAACCCGATTTACTTAGATTTGGAATTACTTTCACAATTGCTACCGCATTTTCAGCTGCAACTTCTCCGAAGGGGCAAAGGCAACTTGAATTCCCTTATTTCATATCATTGTTTTTCTTTAAATATTACTAACATTGTTTTATCACCCAAAACACTTTAAAAAACTTTACTACCATACTTCAATCATCATAGCAAATCTTGTTTTCCCGAAGTGACTTTGTGGAACCCGTTTCCTATGGGTTCGATACTCTATAGTACTCCAGTTTATTACTTGGATCACATGCACTTGTGTGTTGCATAACGATCAAGTTTTTGTCCCTGTTGTTGGGGAACAACATTTTCATAAATATATTTCGGCTATAAGAATTGTGAGTAATATTGCATGCTACAATTGCAACTGCAATTTAACTTCATCTCAGACCCTATCTCAAATTGCAGGCACAATTGGAGGTTGAGTTGGGGCATGTGAAGAGTGTTTTCTCTCTTGGAGCTAGACTCCGAGATCGAAAGAACCTTCCACCAACGCCGTATACAACAGAGGAGGAAGAAAAAAAATTTGAATGGGAAATTTGAATAGGAAAATTGTGAAAAGACGATCTTGCAAGAAGTGCATACGGATCCACCCATCATTGACCCACAAGAAAATCAAGCAAATGGAGGAAACGAACACAATGCGAACAACATACCTCCACAAAATTCCATCTTCATCACATAAGAAAGGGAGAACGTAATCAGAGATTATTCAACCACCACTTTTAAAAAATTAAATAAAGGAATAGCAGAACCTAGCATCGAGACAAATACGTTCGAGCTCAAACCATTGATGTTTCAGATGCTGCAATGGGACAATTTGCAAGACTCCCTAATCAAGACCCCCACAAACATATCATTATATTTTTTTGAATATGGAATTCATTCAAAATTAATCGGGGTGATATTGAAACATTGAGGCTGAAATAATTTCCCTTTTTTTTTGCAAGGAAATGTTGAAGCATGGTTAGACTCTTTTCCTCAAGAATCCATCAGAACGTGAGAGGAGTTAGCAAAAAAGATTCTCATGAAGTACTTCCCACCCACGAAAATGCACAGATCAGGGAGAGATAATCACATTCAAACAAGGAATGAACGAAGGACTTGACATTGCCTGGGAGCGTTTCAAGAAATTAGTTCGAAACTGCCCACACCATTGACTGTCAGCATGTCTCCTAACCGAACACTTCAAAAATGGGTTGACAAATACATCAAAGACATTAGTAAATGTCTCAACCAATGGATCACTGCTAAGGAAAACAGTGAGTGAGGCCAATTAAATTCTTGATGTTATAATTTCAAATAATAGTTAATAGGGAGAAGATGTCTCACACAAAGCTTGAAATATTGTAGGAGTACATGAAGTGCATGCAATAGCTGCATTAACTGCACAAATTTTTTCTATGAACAATACACTAAAGAATATGGCATGATGAAACTAAGCACTAATTTTTGCTATACATCACACTTTTTAACCCTAGTCCATCTCGTGTCTATTGTAATGATAATCATCTCTTTGAAAATTGTCCTTAAACCTTGCCTTTGTGTATTATGTAGGAGAAAATAGACCGAACCCATACTCTAACACGTTCAATCAAGGATGGCGAAAACATCTGAATTCCTCTTGGAATTAACAAGGAGAAGGAAATTCCACTCAAAGTCAATATACAAAATAAAGAATTTCGCCAGGGTTCAACAATCAAAATCAACAACATTATACAAAAAAGAATGCAAACCCAATACAAAAACAATTAGTACGACAAGGTTCAACATTCGAAAACCTAATGAAGGAATTCATGACAAAAAGCGACGAAACCATCTGAAACTTAGCAGCAGCATCACGTAATTTGGAAATACAGGTCGGACAACTTGCAAATAAAATAAAAAAAATGCAAGGGAAGTTACCTAACACCATAGAAAATCCACAATGAGAAGAAAAGAAACATTTCAAGGCAATAACATCCTTAAGAAACTCCACATCAATATCTCATTGGTGGAGGCGCTTGTGCAAATGTCTAACTATGTTAAGCGCAGGCTAGGAGAATTTAAAAGTGTGCCACTTACAGAGAATTACAATGCCCTCGTAACTAGTAAGATACCACCAAAACTATGAGATCCAGGAAGTTTCATAATACCTTGCATGATTGGGAGCACAGATGTCGGAAGAGCACTTTTCAACTTGGACCAAACATCAACTTAATGCCACTATCAGTCTGCAGAAGATTGGGAATCGGAGAAGCAAGACCTACAACAGTGACATTAAAACTTGTGGATAGGTCAATAGTTCGACCAACAGGGAAGATCGAAGATAGTGGTCGAACTATTGACCGAATACCTTACATGATTGGGAGCATAGATGTAGGAAGAACACTTTGCCACTTGGGAGCAAACATCAACTTCATGCCACTATCAGTCTTCAGAAGATTGGGAATAAGAGAAACAAGACCTAGAATAGTGACATTAAAACTTGTGGATAGGTCAATAGCTCAACCAACAGGGAAGATCGAAGATGTGTTGGTGAAAGTAGATAAGTTTGTATTCCCCGCAGAGTTTATTATCCTAGATTGTGAGGCGAACATTGATCGATGTGCAAAAGGGAGAACTCACTATGAGAGTTAATGACTAGCAAATAACCATCGACATTCTCAATGCATTAAGATATCCCGGGAATTTGGAAGAATTTCAAGAATTGAGATTGTAGATTCTTTGCAGATTCACGAGTTCCATGAAAACCTATTAGGGGAAGAAAGGGAAATAGAAGAGACTGATGATGAAGAAATAATGAGCCAGGATGAACTTAGAGAAATCTCTTACATCAGTTCTTTAAGGGATGCAGAAGAAAAAATGACTCAGATCAAGCCATCTATAGCGCAACCACCCAGCCAGGAGCTCTAACCCTTACCACCGCACTTAAAATACAGTTTCTTGAAGGAGGGTGAAAAGTTACGGGTGATCAATTCTTCTACACTAACTAATCAAGATGAAATTTCTCTTTCGTAGGTTCTTTCACAACATTAGAAGGAAATAGGTTGGACGATTGCTGACATTTAGGGAATCCACCCATCTTTCTGCATGCATAAAATTAATCTTGAAGAAGGAGCGAAGAACTAAGTGGAAAGTTAGAGGAGGTTGAACCCTTTTATGAAGGAGGTGGTCCGAAAGGAAATTATAAAATGAAACGATGCACGAATCATCTATCCAATTGTAGACAGTAATTGGGTAAGTCCTATGCAACGTGTACATAAGAAAGGTGAAATGACCATTTTTCCAAAACGACAAGAATAAACTCATCCCTACACGAACGTTAACTTGATGGGGAATATGCATGGACTATCACGCGATTGAACAAAGCTACCAGGAAGGACAACTTTCCTCTTCCATTCATCGGTCAAATGTTGGATTTCTTGGTAGGAAAAGAATATTATTGCTTTTTAGATGGATACACAGGGTACAACCAGATAACGATTTCACCAAAAGATCATGATAAGACAACCTTCACCTGCCCATGCAGGATATTTGCATTTCTAAGAATGCCATTTGGATTATTCGACACACCAACAACAATCAAAAGATGTATGATTACAATATTATCTGACATGGTGGAGAGGACAGTAGAGAACTTCATGGACGTCTTCTCGGTATTCAGAAAAACATACAAAGACTGCCTTGATAATCTTGAACAGGATCCATGTAGGTGTGAGGACACAAATCTGGTTATAAACTGAGTGAAATGCCATTCATGGTACGCAAATGAATAGTGCTAGGACATCAAATCTCCAGGAAATGAGTCAAAGTAGATAAGGAAAAGGTAGAGTTGATCTCAAACACTAAAATAAGATAAGAAGATTCAGTGTCTCCTATGACATGTAGGATTCTATCGATTTTTATCAAGAATTTCTCCCTAATTTCCAAACCCTTATGTGCAGTACCTGAAAAAGATTGACCATTTGTGTTTGTTTAAGAATGCACCACTGCCTTTGAATTATTTAAAAAAGTACTCAGCTTTGCACGTATCACGATTGAACCAGAATGACAAAGCGTTTCCAAATGATGTGTGACGTCAACAACTTTGCAGTAGGAACGGTGTTGACACAAAGAAGAGATAAAATCATCCAACCCATCCACTATTCCAGTAGGACATTGAACGAACAATAGGTCAATTACACTGCTACAGAAAAGGAACTCCTAGCAATTGTGTTTGCCTTCAAAAAGTTCAGATCTTATTTGGTGGGAACAAAAGTCGTAGTTTAGACTGATCACTCAGCTTTAAAATATCTATTGTCAAAAAAGGATGCAAAGCCAATATTGATCAGATGGATCTTGTTGCTTCGAGAATTAAACTTAGAGATTCAGACATTAAGGGAACGAAAAATGAAGTTGCTGACCACATGTCTAGATTAGGAGAAGAAGCAAGAAGGTTAGAATTGAAAGAGATTCATGACGAGTTTGCAGTTGAGATGTTATTAGCAATAGGGATAAACTCAACCCCATGCCAAAAATACACTTCAATAATTCCTCCCAAAATTTGAATTAGGGCTTAGTGGCATAAAAACTTATTGCGACAACCTCCAATTGGTCTAGCTAGGGTTAGCTGACAGATTCAATAAATGAGGGGGCTTCCACGTTCACCTTTTACTTCACTTTCCAACTGGCTTCTTAACACAAAGTCAATGCTTCCGCATTCCTTTCAATTCTTTGCTCCAACAATTTGAATAGTGTTGGGACCTTGAAGATGTTCCAACATACTAGACGATTCCTTTTCCTCAATACAAATGTTCAAACATTCCGCTTTAGCTCTTCACCACTTTGGTCATTATGTTGCAACAATACCTCCTTGAAAGATTACAATAAAAAAAAACAGTAAAAAATTTCACCTAGAGTAATGACAATAAGACTTCTGTTATTCAAACGATTTTTTTACTCTAATGACTGGATAACAACTTCTCGCTAAGAAAAAAAATAAAACTTTTCTCATAGAGACACAACTCACTCAAAATAATCTAATTAACAGCTCTCATTTGCAGAGTTATCCGGTAGCAAGTGACTTAACCTAGTAAGATGGAATTCATTATTTCCCAATATAAGGAATTAGATGAGTGCCCCCTTAAGTGGTGCCTCCGGGACTTGAACAAAGGGCCCTGCCCTCTCACTAGCCCGAGAGAGGATTCTATTTATTTCTTGGACCATAAAAGTTTGTTCATTGGAGGAACACTGGTAGTTAAGGCCATAGGTGTAACACATAGGTAAAATTATATTTTGATTCTATTTATTTCTTGGACCATAAAAAGTTTGATCATTGGTATGCATGTAACCTAAGTTTAATTATTAGTTTTAAAATGTTTAGAACATGAAAATAATATACATTAGGTTATCTAGTTCTAATTATATTAGAATTAGGATACAAGTGATTTATAAACAATGATTAAAAGAGGCACTCTGTCTAAGGAAAATTCTGTCTAGGCTTGGGTATTTAAGCTAACGGAAACGGAACACCCCTACTTGGGAACTGACCTAGGAGTGAAATTTGATCAGAGAGTTTAAAAATTATAATAGCGTCAGCAGGTTTATTAAATGATTAATAAACTAGAAATCCTAGGCTTAATATAAAGAGTTATATTAGCAAACTTAGGATTAATTCAATATAAGAGTTATATTGATAACATTAGGTAAAACCATTAGTCAGGTTTAGCCTAAGTAAGATTCCTATAGATTTAAAGTATCCAGTGGGAGAAAAAATGTATATAATACATATTTTTCCACCTACGTATCTTCGAGAAGTTCACACCATGAGACTCATACTTGGCCTCGCGGCGCAAACGAGAGCATCCCCCTTCGGATAGTGTTTGTTTCAATCAATATCAAGGTGAATGGAGAGGGTACTTATAGTTAGTGGGAGCAGGTTTAGTGAAAACAAAACCAATGGTCTCTTTAATCGGTTTACACCGTAAGATTACTATGGTCAGCCTGCTAGTTTGGCCCGGACCAGACAATCCGTTCGGAGGGCTTGATCATAGAGGATCGAACATAATAGACACCCGAAAGGGATAAAGATTTCCTTAGTCCGTTTTTCAATCTAGTCCTCCCTTCGGCGAGTTTTATTAGATGAAGACTCTGGGATCTAAAGACAGAGGGTTACACTCACAAGGTACATAAGATGTGTATGTATCCTGACCGAAAAATGATAACTAAAGCCTATAGGAATAAGAGTTATTCTGGCCTTAGGTTTTGGTCAAGAATGTCTTGATCCAGAGGAGGAGTGTTTTTTATTATCCTTCGGTGTCATACATTCTAAACCTTTAGAGTATCATTCCAAATTATAAACGACCAAGGAATCATTTGATAATTAGCTTAAACATGATTGGATTAGACAGTTATAGCTAGAAACTCATACAAGCTTTGTTTGTAAATTTTCAGCAAAATGTCTAGCTCTATAATTTCTTTATTAGGTGCAGAAAAGGTAACCAAAGAGAATAGGATGACGTGGAAAAACAAACTCAACACCATGTTGGAAGTGGATGATCTGAAGTTTGTGCTAACTGATGAGTGTCCTCAGGTGTCAAGCTCGAATGCTTCACGAAATGTTCGTGATGCATATGATTGATGGATCAAGGCCAATGATAAGGCCAAGGTCTACACGCTGGCAAGTATGTCTGACATATTAGCCAAGAAGCATGAGGGCACGATAACTGCTAAGGAAATCATGGATTCAGTGAAGGGTATGTTTGGACAATAGTCCACACAGGCCCATCACAATGCCTTAAAGTACATATTCAACTCGAGGATGCCATAGGGTACATCTGTTCGAGATCATGCCCTGGATATGATGGTGCACTTTAACATCACGTAGTCGAATCGTGCTTCCATCGATGAATCGAGCCAGGTCAACCTCATTCTTGAAACCCTTCAAGATAGTTTTCTATAGTTTTGAAGTAATGTTGTTACGAACAAGCTTACTTTTAATCTTACCTCCTTTATGAATGAACTCCTGACCTTTCAATCTCTGATAAAGATTCAGGGATCGAAAGGTGAGGCAAATTTTGCCAATAGGAGTTATCATAGAGGTTCGACCTCTGGATAAAAAACAATGGTTTCATCTTCTTCAAACCTGAAAGGGAAGAAGAAGAACATGAAGAAGGTTGGTAAAGGGAAACGAGCGGACAAAGCTGACGCCCATAAGGGCAAGAAAGTCAAAGAAGTTGTTGTTAAAGAAAAGTGTTTCCACTGCAACGAAGTTGGGCATTGGAAACGGAACTGTCCGAAGTACATTGTAAAAAGAAGAAGGAAGGTAAATATAATTTACTTTAATTAGAAGCTTGTTTAGTGGATAATGATAAAACTGCTTGGATACTTGATTCTGGCGCCACTAATCATGTTTGCTCTTCTTTTCAGGGAATTGATTCCTTGCAGCAACTACATAAAGAAGAGATAACACTTTGGGTTGGAAATAGAGAAGTCGTCTCAGCTGTAGCAGTAGGCACGATGAAGCTTTATTTTGGCAAGAAATATATGTTGTTAGACCATATATTAGTAATACCAGGGTTTACTAGAAACCTTATTTCAATTTCTTGCCTTCTAAAACAATGTATTTTTGTTGCTTTCTAAATAAATAAAGTGTTTATTTTGAAGAAATGTATGGAAATATGTTCATCTTCATTAGAAAAATGGGTTGTATAGTTTAAGGCCTAATTCAGTCAAAATGGTTTTGAACACTAAATTATTTAAAACTGTCAACGCCCAAACTAAGAAACGTAAAATTTCTCTTAAAGAAAATGCTCATCTTTGGCATATAACATAAACTCGCATTAATCTCAATAGGATTGAGAGATTGGTAAATAATGGACTTCTAAATGAGTTAGAAGAACATGTTTTACCTGTATGTGAATCCTGCCTAGAATGCGAAATGACTGAAACACCTTTTAGTGGAAAAGGTTATAGAGCCAAATAACCTCTTGAGCTTATACATTCAGACCTTTGTGGTCCGATGAGTGTTAAAGCCAGAAGAGGTTATGAATATTTCATCTCATTCATATATGATTATTCTAGATTTGGGCATATTTACCTATTACAACATAAGTCTGAACCACTTGAAAAGTATAAGAAATTCAAGACTGAAGTTGAAAATCAATTGGGTAAAACAATTAAAACGCTTCGATCAGATCGAGGTGAATAGTATATGGTTCTAGATCTATATGATAGAAATGTAATTACATCACAACTCTCGACTCCCGGTACAACACAACAAAACGGTGTATCAGAAAGGAGAAAGAGAACCTTGTTGGATATGGTTCGATCAATGATGAGATATGCTCATCTTCCTAGTTCATTTTGGGGATACGCAGTAGAGACTGGGGTATACATTTTGAACAATGTGCCATCAAAAAGTGTTTATGAAACACCTTTTGAACTATGGAAAGGACATAAAGGTAGTTTATGTCATTTCAGAATTTGTTGTTGTCCAGTGCATGTGCTTGTGACAAATCCAAAGAAATTGGATTCACGTTAGAAATTGTGCCTATTCGTAGGATACCCAAAAAAAACAAGAGGTGGTTTATTCTATGATCCTAAGGAAGATAAGGTTTTTTGTGTCGACAAATGTCAGTTTCTTAGAGGAGGACCAAATAAGGGACAACAAACCAAGAAGTAAAATTGTGTTGAATGAGTTAGACGGAACAATGGCAAATGTTGCTAATAAAACTAGTACGTTAACAAAAGTTGTTGATACTAGCTTGTCTAGTCAAGAGAGTCCATCTCAAGAGTTGAGTATGCCTCGACGTAGTGGGAGTGTTATAACACAACCTGACCGTTACGTGGGTTTACCTGAAACCCAAGTTGTTATACCAGATGACGACAGTGAGGATCCATGAACTTATAATAAAGCGATGGTTGACAAAGACAAAGACAAATGGGTCATAGCCATTGACCAAGAAATAGAGTCTATGTACTTCAAATCTGTTTGGGATCATGTAGATAAATCTGATGGGGTAAAACCTATAGGTTGTAAGTGGATCTACAAGAGAAAGCGTGGTGTAGATGGGAAGGTGCAAACCTTTAAAGTTAGACTAGTAGCAAAGGGTTATACCCAGGTTGAAGGGGTTGACTATGAGGAAACCTTTTCACCTTTTGCTATGGTAATGTCTATTTGTATCCTACTTGTCATTGTCGCATATTATGTCCATGAGGTATACCAAATGGATGCCAAAACAACCTTTTTGAATGCCAATCTTGACGACAACATCTACATGGACAAACCCAAAGGGTTCATTGAACCAGGACAAGAGCAAAAAGTTTGCATGCTTAATAGGTCCATCTATGGACTGAAACAAGCATCTAGGTCCTGGAATATAAGATTTGATGAGGCAGTCAAATCTTATGATTTTGACTAGAATGATGATGAACCTTGTGTCTACAATAAAATCATCAATAGTTCTGTCGCAATCCTAGTTCTATATGTGGATGATATCCTACTCATTGGGAATGATGCGAGATATTTTACTGACATTAAGAATTGGCTAGTTACGCAATTCCAAATGAAAGATTTGGGTAATGCATAGTTTGTTCTTGGGATCAAGATTGTCAGAAACCGCAAGAATAAAACACTAGCCTTGTCTCAAACATCTTACATAGACAAAGTGTTGTAGAGGTTTAAGATGCAACACTGCAAAAAGGGCTTATTGCCTTTTAGACATGGAGTTCATTTGTCTAAGGAACAATGTCCTAAGACACCTCAAGGAGTTGAGGATATGAGACAGATTCCTTATGCATCATCTGGTTGGAGCCTGATGTACGCCATGTTGTGTACTAGGCCAGAAATCTGTTTTGCAGTTGGAATGGTCAGTAGATATCAATCCAATCTAAGAATTGAACACTTGACAACGGTTAAAAAAATCCTTAAGTATCTACAGAGAACAAGGAACTACATGCATGTGTATGGAGCTAAGGATTTGATCTTTACAGGATACAAAGATTCGGACTTTCAGACTGATAAAGATTATCGGAAATCTACATCAAGGTCAGTATTTACTCTTAACGGAGCTGTAGTATGGCGAAGCGTCAAGCAAGGATGCATTGTAGATTCCACCATGGAGGTCGAATATGTAGCAGCTTGTGAAGCAGCTAAAAAGGTCGTTTGGTTTATGAAGTTCATGCTAAATTTGGAAGTTGTTCCAAATATGACTTGCCCATCACGTTGTATTGCGATAACAGTGGTGCAGTGGCAAATTCGAAGGAACCCCGAAGTAAGAAGAGGGGAAAGCACATTGAGTGAAAATATCATCTCATCCGGGAGATTGTGCATCGAGGAGACGTTATTGTCACGAAGATAGCCTCAGAGCATAGCACAAAGGCTCTCACGGCTAAAGTATTTGAGAGCCACCTAGAAGGTCTAGGTTTGCAAGTCTTCCCCAACTAGGGCTAGTGGGAGTATATTGTACAAAGGGTTTAAATGCCCTAGTTTATTGTATTTACATTATTGTAATGTTTGTAATACTCCACAAGCTTTAGGTCAAGTGGGAGATTGTTGGGATTTGTGCCCTAAACTTATGTAATTTGGATGAAATCAATAAAGAGTTATTTGTTTTGATAAAATTATATTCTTGCTTTATAAATCTAATAAACTAAGCTTCAAGGTTATAATGTAACTTGAACATCAGTGTAGTAGACACTATTTGGATTATGTTCAAGAGTATAATCTAAATTTCCTATGGTGTAAGAATAATGCTGGAAACCTTATTCTGGTAACAACATGAATGCGACCCACTTTGTAATTAGTACAAATGAGGTAATCCAACTCATTCATGTAGTTGACATGCGAGTGGGGGCATCTTGTATAAGAGTTCATACAAGATTGAATTCAGTCTAACTAGTATAACTCTTACACTAATTTATAAATGGTCATTAGTGACTTAACCTAACTCCTGAGCAAGTTAAGAACTCCTGCTGATAGGTGTTTTTCCTTAGACTAGTATGGGTGAGAGTGGCCTGTAGCCGACTCACTAAGCCTACCTTACCAGGGACAGAACCTCGTAGATACCTTGGGACTTAACTGTGCAAGATTGAATTCACTCATTCCTACACTAAGGAATTACTTAGGTTGTTCCCTTAAGAACTGACTCAAGGTCTTGAAAAACGGGGCCCCGCCCTTTAAAAGGGTATGAGTCTATGGTAGGACCATACGCTTATTGTTCATTAGAGTATAACTGGTGCTTAATGAACAAAGAGGAAATCACACGGGTAAAATGGTAATTTGACCTAACATGATTACGAACAACCTCTGAAGGGTCGACTCATGGGTAATGATTATATCAGTGGACACAATATAATCTATAGTGAGGAGAGTGTTGCTACAAGTCTATAGTGGAGTGACTTGTGGTTAATGAATATTGATTAACTCGATCAAAGAGTTTGATCAATTAATCTCACATCATTGGAGCTGATGAACTGTAGGTCCATTAGATCCCTCCATTGGCTCAACATGGTAATATTGAGGGTATAATGTTATGAATGAAATTGAAGTATTCAATTTAATATATGAGGTGTTATATCAGTTATATATGATATATGTGATATAATATATTGTTTTAATGTGAATTAGATTCACATATAAACTATATAGTAATGAGAGAATGAAGGAAGGATAGGATCGTAATTTCCATCCCATTTCCTTATAAAAAATTTCATAAGATGCAATTTGAATGCCAAGCATCTTGAGAAACCCTAGAGGCTCATATAGTTGTGTTGGACGAGTTCCAGACACAATCTCTCTCACAATCTCACAAACATCTAATTTCACCTAAAGGGAACCCATTTTCCTCCTTCACCTAGATAACAATGGAGAAGATCCGGTGGTAGTGTCCGTGATTGTTCGGGTTCGAGTTGCTGAGATCGTGAACGTGGGAGGAGGAGCACTTGAAGAAAGAGTTCTTCAAAGGTATATTTCTTGTTGTCCATATTGCTCTTATATGCTTAATCTAGATAGATTTGTTATTGTATGTAATTCATGTAACTTAATTAAGAACTCGCGATTCACAATCGCTTTCGCTACGGGACTCGATTCCCTTCAAGGACCAAGTAGGGAGCTGGAAACTTAACTACGCTCGATGGAATTCGCTCGTTCCCGCCTTTAGAGAAACTAGAGGGGTTGTTCCCTTAAGTGTTGTCTCCAGGGCTTGGACAATGGGCGCCCACTCTCTCACTGGCCTGAGACGGGTGTTGTGTTTTGTTTGACCATTACAACATTGTTGTTCATTAGATGACTAGTGCGGACTTAAGGAGCAAGAAGTAGACACAGGGGTAAAATGGTAATTTGACCCATCAGTGTCTACGAACAATCCGTGAAGGGTCGACTCATGGGCATTGGTTCTATAAGTGGACACAACTTGTCTTACACTGACGGGAGTGCAGCTTAGGCTTTAGCGGAGTGTTACTGTAGCTAATGAATGTTGATTAACAGGGTCAAAGAGTTTGACAGGTTAATCTCGGATCATTGGAGCTTGTCACTGTAGGTCCATTAGGTCCCTCGGTTGGCTCAAACTGGATAAATAGAAGGTTTACATTTTGGTGTGAATTTGAAATGTTCAATTTCACTAAAGGGTAATTATGTCATTTATATGAGATATGATTGACATATTATATCGTTTAATGTTAATGAGATTCATATAAACTATAGGTTAGCCTAGTTGTTGACTTAGGGCTAATTTTGAGAAATTAGAATGAGAGAAATTCAATTGAATGTGATTCAATTTAAAAATCCACAACTATACAAATGTGATTTGTATAATGAGATATGAGATATCAAATTATATGTGGTTATCCAAATATGATTTCGATAACCTATGGTTGTTGTAGAATGGTAAATAAGTGGAGATTTCAACTCAATCTATCACCATTATATAAACCCCTTTGCAAGAAGGGGTGGTAAGGTTATTGCTCATTTTTTGAATTCTCACAAAAACAATTAGCAATTCACTGTCAAACAACTCTCTCTCTCATTCTCTCCTCCCTACACCAAAGAAGAGAATCCCACCATTCTCATTCTATCAAAAATAGAATAATCGAGAAATCGAGTGGAAGTCTCTTGTTCGTTGGTTCGTACGAGGAGTTTGAGATCGTTGAGAAGAACACGAAGAGTTCGTGATCGAAAGAAGGAAAATGTGAAGAGAGGTTCTACAACAAGTAACTGTTACTTGCTGGTTTTTCTTTTTTACTAGCATGTTTAGCATAATTCTGTATGGTAGTTTAATCTTAAGAAAACGAATTTTATAACGATACCGTGATGATTCAATCGTCCTTCCACTGCACTGGATTTCATTCCCTTCAATTGGTATCAGAGGCAAGTGTTTACTTTTCGTTGTGCATTTGTTTTTCTTAAAATTAGGTGGGTAAATGATTCGATTTATGAGATAAATTGTGGTTTGCGAAAATGGATGTTTTATGTTTTGGCACTAGTTTTACATTACATTAATGTTGATGAGATCAATGTAAGGGCCCGGTGTTTTGGGATTTTTTTATATAAATCGAGTTTGTAAGTCTGTGTCGTTCATGGCATGAGATGCTGTGAAGAAATCGGAGCGGAAACAGATGAGAAACGACGAAGAATAGCAAGAGGAGCTTGTTGTTCTGTTGACGACGTTGAGACGTTGTTCTTCGGCGACAATTCGTATACAATTCTTATAGAAGCTACGGACTATCAACATAGCACCAACCGAAGTATACATAAACAGTTCTTCAAATAGAGGCTCTTATTCTCAATGTTAGTAGAAAACATTCAAGAGATAAAAGAAGGTGTAGCTCCTACATCTAATAACACATGTGCAGGTTTACAACAGATAGGAAGTATACCCGAAATAACTTCTTGTGCATCCTCTGCCTCCTGTTGTGTCATGGAAAAAATCTTCCCCTACTCTCGGGGTTGGCCTATAGGTCCTTTCTACCTAGCCCTACTAGTACCTGCTTGTCAAGCTACCCCAATCATTTACTGCTGGTTCACGATATGCGACGCAGTTCTCTCTCCTACCTTGTTCTCCTGCATTAGCTGGGGGCATTATATCTTGAAGTGTCCTTCTTACCAACAATTAAAACATACATTGCTCCCACTCAAACTTAGACCCCAAAGACACTTTCCACAATTGTTGCATAATTGTTTCCCAGCTGAGCTTGCTACCGACTCATCAGGTTATCCTATTCGAGAGCCTCTAGTTGAACTTGTCGAAAAAATCGATCCATCCTGCCTCTGTTTGTCCCTACCTCCACTGGTACAAACTTTGGAACTAGACTGCCGACCACAAGGATGATTGAAGCTTCCTTTTCTAGAAACTTTTGTGGTGAAAGTGCTACTATCTCCCGTCTGGAGTCGATCTCGTGTTGAACCAACCGAATAACTAGTACGCTCATCACCTAGAACTCCTCTTCCTATTCTTTCCTCTACTAGGCTTCACTCCACCCTTAGCGTTGTCTCCACTTGATTGGAAAACTCAGCCCATTCTGTACTTCATGAAACAGGCGTTCAGATCTCTGTTCGTAGATCATCCTCGAACCTCTCGCATCGATCTATCTCGCTTGCAACAATAGTGCTATCATTCTTTGATAAATCTATGAACTTGTTCTCACATTATGCTATTGTCATCGATCTCTTAACGAGCCCTAGAAACTCGTTCCTCTTTGCATCACGGTAAGAACTCGGACATTACTTATCTTCAAATGCTTTCCGAAACTCTTTCCAACTCCACGCCTCCCCTTTTCTGCTCTTTGTTAACTTCCACCAATCGTCTGCCCCTTTTTGGAGCAAGAATGCTGCTAAATCAACCTTCCTTTCTTCAAGGCCTCACATAACCCTGAAACACTTCTCAATTTGATTTAACAAAACCTCAGCATCAACTGCATCTGTCGTGCCTTCAAAGGTTGTTGCGCCCAAGGCCTTTAGTATTTCAATGCCATACTTCTTTTCTGGATCTGTCGTGCCCTTCAAGTGTTGTTGCACCCAAGCCTTCAGTCTTTGAATGCCATACTTCTTTACTAGGTCTTCTTGTGTTTATCCAACACTTTCAGCTAATCTTTGAGTTATGCTCGTAAAGATTTGTTCCTCTATGTTCACCTCTTGCTTAGGATAACTAGGCTCTCCCTCTAATACCCCTCTTCATCAATCGCCGGTAGCTTCTTGAGTTTCGGCCTCCACTTGCCTACCTCGTTTCCGACCACGAGTCATGGTCCTAAATTATACAATATTGTTAAAATAGTTAAGAGAATAAGCTTCTAGTTTAATGCATGAACCTAGTTCCCTTCCAAAAACCTTTTGCTCTGATGCCAAGTTGTCACACCCTCTCCAAGCTTACTTGCCTAACCTAGGAATAGATGAAAACTTATAGAAACCCAACCCTCCTACTGACTGTCCCTGTCTAACCCAATAGTTAACCTAAAATTGAATGCAACACAACACATTTCAACAAGCAAGATTGGACACTGAAATACACATATGAGCAAGACACATTAACTTCCAGTACTATGTTCATAAACAAGTCATAAAGCTTTCAAGTTTATTACAACTCAACTAACATGTTTTCACTACAAACTATATGCACAAGAAAGTTTGCATACAATGAGCTAAAATGGTGTGGTGTGAAATAGGTCTTGACAAGGCTAATCACCAGGAGCTCGTCTACTACTTGGGAAGAGTAAACATAATGAAAACGTGAGTGGGGAAGCTTAGTGAGTGTCTATTTTTAAAACATTAAAAGCTCAAAGGAGAAGCATGATGGACAAGCTATAAGTAGAGATAACTTATCACTTATTTGTAAACATAATTAAGTCATGCTACAAATTTACAGGTTTAAGTCACCACATTATATACAACATAGAAACTCATAATGTAGTACTATAATGAAGAATAGAAATATCAAAGCGTAGAAGCTCATAACAATAAAACTGGTTGCATGATACCGTTTTCGAACCTTAATGGTGGTAGAGTCATCTCTATACCAACAACGTTCATATCTCTCTCACGTGCACGTGGAATTCCATAGGGCACTTTGGTTTTCCCTAATTCCTTCTCTATATCCTTAAATATTAGGATCAGACCATTTACTACCAGAGTACCTTCTCATTCTCCTTCAGTATCGGGAAATCATGATTCCTCCCTCCCAAGTACCTTCTAAATGTCATTGAGTACTGGGGGTTAACAACATACAGGGGCAACACTTTGTTTACCATGGAAATCATGTTTTGAAAACACATTCAACAAATTCTCAACATTTGCATATTTCCTTTCAAATGTTTCCCAGTGGATTTACACAAGGCGTTCTCTAGAGGAAATCATGCTTCAATAATTTAGTTTCCATACTTGAATATATAGTTACAAACTAATTCAAAACATGCTTAAGTTGCATCAAGGACATCCTATTAAAAACTCCATGAAACTATGCAAAAGTAATTCAGGCATGATTCAATGATAAACATTTATGGTTTTGAAGAAAAACAAAGCTCAAGTATAGTTGTAAAATAGAGTCACTCATAATCAGAAAATTGGTTCCAAGGATTATAATATATTTTTATCTCTGTTTGCCCTGAAAATGAAATTAATAACATTAATTCCTTTCCATATTCACCTTAAAAATAGATCTCAGTCAGTCTCATAACTTAATTTATTATAACCATACACACTTGGTTGTAATGTATATATAAATGGAAGCATATCTCCTTCAATCTTTTGCTAGAGTTGTTTTCCTTGCACCTTAAATTCCAAGTTCAAATTTCAGCTTGGGTTCTTCAAAATTTAGCCAAAAAAACCACCAAATATTTTTTGATAAACCTCAAGCACAACATCTTATCTTTTTTAATTTCTCCTCAAAAGCTCAAAATAAAACGATTTCTTCACACTGTTCTGCTACCCGAGAATTATGAACACCTTTTCAGTTTTCTACAATGTTCACCTCATTCCTCTTCGTATTTTCAAAGCAACAGACCATTTTCGTATTCTACACTTAATTAATGAGATTTTGACTAAAAAACAGTGAATTTTGTTCAGTAAATTAAGAGATATGGTTGTTTGAAGTTGATCATTTTTCTAGCAGCTTCTTGTTTTATTAAGAATTAGGCAACACCTACTGCCAAACTCAAATCTGAGGCTTCATATCCCTTGGTCAGCTCCTACTTCCAAATATACATCATAATCCCTTTTTTTAAAACACCAAAATAAGTAAATAAATCAACCTAAAACAATTAGCCAACTTTACCTAAGTTTGTGAGAAATAAGAACTTTTCATTCAATCTATAATGCACCCAAAATTTACCCAATTTGTTAATGATCATAACTTACTTCAATTCAACTCTTAATATGCTTATTTCAATGGCTTATCTATCTCCTTATGAAGCTTTATACACATTATAGTCCACAATTCAAAATATTTTAAAATCCGATCACGATATCCTTTAGTGCAACCTATATCAATTTGCATATGTCAAAACATCATGTATAGTGCACAATGATGAAAAGAGAGTTTAGGTCTTACATCTGAAGGGGATGAAATCCCGGGCAGCGGAAGGGTGATTGAATCACTTCGTATAGTTGCGAAAACTGTTTTCTTAAAATCGAACTATCACATAATATTTAGGCTAAACATACAAATTAAGAAGAAAAACTAGTAAGAACCACTTATTTGTTGAAGAACCGTCTTCCAGTTTTCCTTCTCCTATTCACGAACCCTTTGTGATCACGATCTCTACGTCCTTGATCTCCTCGAACGAACAAGCAAACTGGACACTTTCACAAGGTTTCTCGGTTGTTCTACGTTTGGTAGAAGGAGAGAAGTGGATCTCTTTTAGGGGAGAGGGGAGGAGAGATTGAGGGAGGGTTGAAAGAGAATGTTGGTTTCTTTTTGGTCAGATCCCAAAAAATGAAGAAGAGCCTTAAGAAATCCTTCGTGCAAAGTGTTTATATAATGGTGATAGATGGAGTTGAAATCTCCACCTATTTACCATTTAACCACAACCATAAGTTATGCAAATCATATTTGAATAACCACATATAATAAGATATCTCATATCTCATTATACAAATCACATTTGTATAATTCTGGATTTTTAAATTGAATCACATTCAATTTAATTTCTCTCAATCTAGTTTCTCAAAATTAGCCTTAATTCGACAATTAGGCTATTCCATAGTTTATTATGAATCCCATTGACATTAAACTATATAATATGTCATTCATATCTCATATAAATGACATAATTACCCTTTCAGTGAACTTGAACAATTCAAATTCACACCAAAACTGTATACCCTCTATTAATCCAGTTTGAGCAAACCGAGGGACCTAATGGACCTACAGTGACGAGCTCAAATGATCCGAGATTAACCTGTCAAACTTTTTGACCCAATTAATCAACATTCATTGGCTATGGTAACACTCCACTAAAGCTCGTAGCTGCACTTCCGTCAGTGTAAGACAAGTTGTGTCCACTAATTTAATCAATGCCCATGATTCGATCATTCACAGGTTATTTGTATACATTGCTAGGTCAAATTACCGTTTTACCCCTGTGTCTACTTCTTGCTCCTAAAGTTCCCACTACTCCTCTAATGAACACCAACATTGTAATTGTCCAACCATACACAACACCCCTCTCGGGCCAGTGAGAGGGTGGGTGCCCGTTGTCCAAGCCCTGGAGACAACACTTAAGGGAACAACCCTCTAGTTTTCATAAAGGTGGGAACAGGTGAATTACATCTCGTGTAGTTAAGTTTCCAGCTCCCTACGTGGTCCTGTCTGTAGGAAGATAGGCATATTTGGCGAGTAACTGTGACCAACCTCGCCCGTACTAGTCAAAGGACAAACCTCCGCAGACAAAAGTCTGCAACACGCTCATGATTGAGGTTGAGTCACTAATGGTCATCTAGGAAGTTATTAGTTCAAAACTGTTAACGGTGTTACATCAATATGTCTAATAATTCACGGTTTGGTCTTGTACAATCTCATTACATAGGACGCCCCCACTCGCATGTCAACCACATGAACGAGTCAAACAACCTCGTTTGTATCTAATACAAAGCGGATCGCATCCACAACGTATCTAGGATTAGGTCTCCAACCCCATCCATATACTGTAGATCGTTCGCGTCATTAACTCGAACGTGATCCTCCCTGTGTGTCAACTGCACAACGTTCTAGTTCTAGTTTTCTCATAAATTCAATGACCCTGAAGCTTAGTTTATTGGAGCTTAGTTTCTTGAGGAGTCTAAGGACATTGATCCTTAGACAGGTGAACCTCATGCCTGAAAGGCAACAACCCCTTCTTGGAGTTCTACATCTTATATCTAGACAACATCTTGTAAATATAAGACGCTTGAGACATGGCAGTGTTCGTTCTTCCGGTTCCGGATAATCTGCATGCCTACAACATGTTGTTCTTCTCTCAAATCTTTCATTTACAATTGCGAAGCTAACCATTTCTTTATGTCAGTAAGAAATCCTACCTCTTTCCCAATGAGAAGGATATCATCCACGTACAATACGAGAAATGCCACAGTTTTGTCGACGATTTTCTTGTAGACACAAGGCTCGTCAATATTCTGATCAAAGCCATAAGATTTGATCGCCTTATCAAACCATATAATCCAAGACCTCGACGCTTGTTTCAGTCCATAAATGGACCTATGAAGCCGACAAACATTTTCCTCTTGACCTTGGGTTATGAACCCTTTAGGTTGGTCCATGTTCATGGTTTTGTCAAGGTTGGAATTCAGAAAGGCGGTCTTGACATCGATCTGCCATACCTCATAGTCATAATATGTGGCAATGGGCAGAAGGATCCTGATCGACTTTACCATGGCAACAGGTGAAAAGGTTTCCTCATAGCCAACCCCTTCAACCTGTGTAAAACCGTTTGCCACTAGTCGTGCTTTGAAGGTCTGCACATTCCCATTTACGCCACGTTTACGCTTGTAGATCCATTTGCAACCTATAGGTTTTACCCCATCCGGTTGATCCACAAGCTCCCAGAAAGAATTGAAGTACATCGACTCCATTTCCTGGTCCATAACTGTAATCCATTCGTCCATGTCAACGTTTGTCATTGCCTGATCATAGGTAAATGGATCCTTGTAGTCATCATCAGGGGTGATGACTTGGGTTTCAGCTGAACTCATATAACGTTTAGGCTATCTCACAACCCTCCCACTAAGTCGAGGCATTCCCAACTCTTGGGAACGGTTTTGATTAGACGTGCTAGGATCAACAACACTTGTTGCGGACTAGCCCCATCAACAACTCTTGTTGATGTACTGTCCATTTCGTTCAACACGATTTTGCTTCTAGGCAAATGATCCCTGACGTGATCTTCCTCAAGGAAAGTGGCGTTTGTCGATACAAGCACCGTATTTTCCTTAGGATCGTAAAATATACCACCCCTAGTCTCTTTTGGGTAACCTACAAATAGGCACAATTTTGAACGGGGTTCCCACTTTTTCGTGTTTGACACCAACACGTGGGTCGGGCATCCCCAAATTCAAAAATGGTGTAAACTGCCTTTACGTCCATTCCAGAGTTCGAAAGGTGTTTCACAAACACTCTTCTACGGAACATTGTTCAAAATATAAATCGCAGCCTCAATTGCGTAACCCCAAAAAGAATTAGGGAGACGAGCATAGCTCATCATCGACCGAACCATGCCTAACACGGTTCTGTTTATCCTCTTTAATAAACCATTCTTTTGTGGCATACCAGGTGCTGAGAATGGGAATTTATGAATTTATTAGTCCTAAACTGTTAATGATGTTACATCAGTAGGTCTAATCATTCACGGTCCGGTCTCGTACCATCTCATGGGCGAGCAACTACATGAAATGGAGAACTAAGAGGATTTGAGAATTATGAAAATCTGTATTTCCAAAAAACTAACCATTAACCTGAAAATGCATTACATGCACCTTTATATAGGGAGGGAGGGTGGAGATAACTTTCTCCTCCCCTTATCCCACTAAATGAACAAATTATGCATTATGAAAACCACATTTGCATAATTACATAATATAAGGTATCCCATATCTTAATATGCAAATCTTATTTGCATAATTGAAATATTGAATAATATATTCAATTCTCCTCTCAATTCAATTATTTCTCTTTACATTTAATATGAAACAATTTAAAACTACAAATATATTTAGAAATGAATCCAAATATAGAACATAATTTAGTATGATTCATATTCACATTAAACTATATATTATGTCGAATATATCGCATATAATCGATATAACTCCAGTTTACGAAATTGAACACTTCAAGTTTGCTCCAAAACTTCATACCCTCAATATAT
This sequence comes from Trichosanthes cucumerina, assembly GCA_036507285.1. Classification (NCBI taxonomy): domain Eukaryota; kingdom Viridiplantae; phylum Streptophyta; class Magnoliopsida; order Cucurbitales; family Cucurbitaceae; genus Trichosanthes; species Trichosanthes cucumerina. Next base: position 24,268,668 of record CM071837.1, read on the forward strand.
CCATATTGAGCCAACAGAGGTACCTGCATTGCTGTGAGGTGAACCAATCAAACTCTTTGACCCAGATGACAACCATTCATTAAATACGAGTCACTCCACTATAGACTCGTAGTTGCACTCTTCTTATTGTAGGAGAAGTTGTGTCCATTTATATAACCAATGCACGTGAGTCGACGACCCTTCACAGGTTGTTCGTAATCACACCTGGGTAAATTTACTATTTTACCCCTGTGATTAGCTCTTGCTCCTTAAGTACCACTGATCATCTAATGAACAATTTGTTTATGGTCCAACCATCAATAATGTCCGTCTCGGGCAAGTGAGAGGGTGGGGCTCCGTTGTTCAATACTTGGATTAAGCTTTTAAGAAAAAAACCGATCTATTTTACCTAGCTTAGGAACGGGTGCATTCAATCTCACGAAGTTAAGTTCCCAGCTTCCTAAAAGGTTTGTCCGTGAGAAAGTAGGCTTCTTGAGTCCATAGCTCTGGCCACTATCACTCATACTAGTCTAAGGACAAACCCGTTCACACAAGAGTTTGTAACCTGCTCAGGATTCAGGTCGAGTCACTAATGGTCATCTATAAACCATTAGACCTAATTTGTTAACGTTTTTACACCAGTATGCTAATAATTTGTAGTCTAAGCTTATACGAACTCATCGCACAAGATGCGCCCACTCGCATGTCAACTACATGAACGAGTTGGATTACCTCGTTTGTATCAAATACAAAATTGGTCGCTTCCATAGTGTTTCGAGGATGAGGTTCCAAACCCTATCCGTACACTATAGACCATTTCGGTTACTTACTTGAACACGATCGTACCTATGTGTCTATTACACACTTTTCAAGTTCTCATAACCATAACCCTGAGCTTAGTTTATTGGATTTTAAGTTTTAAATGTGAGAACACGAGAAATAATGCATAATGACTATTTATTGATTTCATCGAATATTTACAAACTACACGATTTTAAGGTATAAAATCTCAACAAACTCAAACTTATTCTAAAGCATGTGGGGTACCTTATAGCACACAAAATGTGTTATCCTTAGGCTTAATTATTGCTAGTATTATAATAATTTCAGGGCTTTGATGTGTTTATATCATTTAATTTCAGGTAAAGAGCTCAAACAACACAATTGAAGACATTTTGGATCACTAAAGATCAAAACGAGGCTATTTGAAACTAAAAATAACATCAATTGGAAGTAGAAGGATCAATCCAAGCTTGAAGACCCGAAGTGAGCGCGTTGTAACGTTCTGACCTCTGTGGTCCGATGAATGTTAAAGCACGAGGTGGTTACAAATACTTCGTATCTTTCATAAATAGTTCAAGGAATGGGTTTATTTACCTAATGCATGGGAAGTCTAAAACTGTTGAAAAGATTAAGTAGTACAAGACTGAGGTTGGGAACCTATTACGTAAAACAATAAAAACACTTCGATCGGATCAAGGTGGAGAGTATATGGACACTAAATTCCAGGACTATATGATAGAACATGGAATTCCATCCTAACTCTCAGCACCTGGTATGCCATAGCAGAATCGTGTATCGGAGAGGAGAAACAAAACCCTATTGGACAAGGTTCGATCGATGATGAGTTATGCTCGTCTCCCTGATTCTTTTTGGGGTTACGCAGTAGAGACTGCAATCTATATTTTGAACAACGTTCCATCGAAGAGTGTTTATGAAACACCTTTCGAACTCTGGCCATTGTCGCATATTATGACTATGAGGTATGGCAGATGGATGTCAAGACCGCCTTTCTACATGGCAACCTTGACGAGAACATCTACATGGACAAGTCAAGGGGTTTATTACCCAAGGCCAAGAGCAAAAGCTTTGCCAGCTTCATAGGCTTATTTATGGACTGAAACAAGCCTCGAGGTCTTGGAATATAAGGTTTGATGAGGCGATCAAATCTTATGGCTTTGATCAAAATGTTGACGAGTCTTGTGTCTACAAGAAAATCGTGAACAACTCTGTCGCATTTCTGATATTGTATGCGAATGATATCCTTCTCATTGGGGAATGAGATAGGATTTCTTACTGACGTTAAGAAATAGTTAGCTTCGCATTTCTAAATGAAAGATTTGGGAGAAACTCAGTATGTTATAGGTATCTAGATAGTCCGGAACCAGAAGAACAGAACGCTAGCCATGTCTCATACGTCTTATATTGACAAGATGTTGTCTAGATATAATATACAGAACTCCAAGAATAGCTTATTGCCTTTCAGGCATGGGGTTCAGCTGTATAAGGATCAATTTCCTGAGACTCCTCAAGAGGTTGAGGATATGAGACGAATCCCTTATGCTTCAGCTGTTGGGAGCCTCATGTATGCCATGTTGTGTACTAGGCCCGACATCTGTTATGTAGTTTGGATTGTCAGTAGGTATCAATCCAATTGAGGATTAGATCTCTTGACAACCGTAAAGGCAATCCTCAACTATCTTAGGAGAACGAGGAATTATAGCCTTGTGTATGAGAGTGGGGATTTGATCCTTATAGGATACACTAATTCAAACATTCAGACCGATAAGGATTTTAGGAAATCCACTTCAGAGTCAGCCTTCATTTTGAACGGAGGTATTGTAGTGTGGCGAATCATCAAGCAGGGATGCATCGCTGATTCCACGATGGAAGCCGAGTATGTTCCGGTTTATGAAGCTGCAAAGGAAGCTGTTTGGCGTAGGAAGTTCATGTTGGATTTGGAAGTTCTTCCAAATATGAATTTGTTGATCACGCTGTTTTGTGACAACAGTTGTGCAGTAGCAAAATCGATAGAACATCGGAGTCATAAGAGGGGCAAGCACATTGAGCGGAAGTATCAGCTGATACAGGAGATTGTGCACCGCGGAGACGTGACAGTCACGCAGATAGCGTCAGAGCACAACGATGCTGAACCATTTACAAAGACCTTCACGACTAAGCTGTTTGAGGATCACCTAGAGAGTCTAGGTCTTTGAGTGCTTCCTTACTAGGGTGAGTGGGAGTATTGTAAAAGGTATTCAATGCCCTAGTTTATTGTAATTTATTGTACATTTGAAAAATTAATTAGTTACTCCACTAGCTTAGTCCAAGTGGGTGTTTGTTGGGATGTATGTCCTAAGCTCGTATAGGTTTCTAATAATTACTATTGAAATAAATAAGAGTGATTTTTTTCATCACTATGTGTCTCGCATTTTTACAAACTTTGTCCAATAAACTAAGCTCCAGGGTCATCGAATTATAAGAGAACTAGAACTTGAACAGTATGTAGTGGACACACAAGGAGGATGACGTACGAGTAAATGACCGGAACAGTCTACAGTATACAGATATGGCTGGAGACCTAATCCTGGAAACGTTGTGGATGTGGGCTGCTTTGTATTAGATGCAAACAAGGTGATCCAACTCGTTCATGTGGTTGACATGCAAGTGGGGGCATCCTGTGCAATGGGATTATACAAGACTGAACCCTGAATTATTAGACTTACTGATGTAACACCGTTAACAATATAGGACTAATAACTTCGTAAATGACCATTAGTGACTCGACCTTAATCTTGATCGTGTTACGGACTCCTGAATATCTTCTCAGGGACATGACCACGTGGGAAGCTGGGAACTTGACTACGTGAGATAAAATTCACTTGTTCTCGGCTTTAGGGAAACTCGAGGGGTTGTTCCCTTAAGTGTAAGGGCATAGACAACGAGTACCCACCCTCTCACTGGCCCGAGAGGGGTGTTATTTATGGTTGGACCATACAACGTTGTTGGTCATAAGAGGAGCAGTGGGGACTTAAGGAGAAGGAGTAGACACTGGGGTAAAATGGTAATTTGACCCAGTAGTGTCTACGAACAACCTGAAAAGGGTCGACTAACGAGCATTGGTTATATCAATGGACACAACTTTTCTTACAGTGACGGGAGTGCAACTACGGGCTTTAGTGGAGTGTTACCGAAGCTAATTAATGTTTATTAACCAAGTCAAAAAGTTTGACAAGTTAGTCTCGGATCATTAGAGCTCGTCATATGTAGGTCCATTAGGTCCCTCGATTGGCTCAAACTGTATACATAAAGGGTTGACCGTTTGGTGTGGATTTGAAGTGTTCAAATTCATTAAGAGGGTATTTATGTCACTTATATGAGATATGATTGACATATTATATAGTTTAATGTGAATGAGATTCATAATAAACTATAGGTTAGCCTACTTGCTTAATTATTGCAAATTTAGACAAATTGGATTGAGAGAAATTAAATTTAATGTGATTCAATTTAAAATCCACAATTATACAAATGTGATTTGTATTATAAGGTATGAGATATCTTATTATATGTTGTTATGCAAATATGATTTGCATAACCTATGGTTGTGGTAAAATGGTAAATAGGTGGTAGTCCTATCACCATTATATAAAATCCTTTGCAAGAAGGATTGGTAACTTGTAGTTTCATTTTTTGGATTTCTCATAAAAGACAACTCTAAAACTCTCTCATTATTCTTTCAATTTCTCTCTTCCCCTTCACCAAAGGAGTCCCACCACTCTCCTTCTACCTAAGGAGAACAACTGAGAAGGCTTTTCGATGTGTCGAATTGTTCTTTGTTCGAGAGGGTTCGTGATCGTAGAGATCAAAGAACACAAAGAGTTCGTGACCGGAGAAGGAAATCGTGAAGAAAGGTTCTTTAACAAGTAAGTATATCTTGTTGTTTTTCTTTTCCATTTATGCATGTTTAGCCTAATTTCTATAGGATAGAATTGATTTTGAGAAATGTTTTCATAGCGAAACAACGACGATTCATCGTTTTTCGCTGCAAGAGTTTTATTCCCCTCAGAAAATTCTATTTTCAACATTTAATGACAAACATACTTTTTGCATTGCACGAGGCTAAGGATTAAAAAAGGATTCAACATCTGACAACCCTAACATTTCCATTCATCCTGTAACGCCCCAGAACTCCAAGTACCTTTTATTCAGAATTATGGGCTAATTTAATGCAAATTAAATTAATCGAACCTTTGAGTTCCTTGTTTTATTTTCTCAGTTTTGAAAATTTAGGAGAATACATATGGGTGTTACTAATTATAAACTAAATTGGATTATTTAGTTATGGCTAAGGGCATTTTGAAGCATTTAAATATGATTAAGGGCATTTTTGTAGTTAGAAGTTAAAAGAAGGGCATTTTGGTAATTTTAGTTTGAAAGAGGAATCTAGGGCTTCCATCTCCTCTTTTTTCCTATTATTGCACAGCTCCCAAGAGCCATCTTCTTCTTCATTCTCTTCAACCTCACCACAACCCAGCCTCCACGCCGCTGCCGACCAACGTCTGACCGATGACCAACGCTACGCCGGCCGGTGTAGTTGCACCGTCGATTGGGTCGGTCCATGGCAACCTCCATCACGCAGAGCCGCCGGTTGTTGAACTGCTGCACGCGCCTGCTGCAGACTACTTGCCGGAACTGCAAGCCACCAAATCGGTTCGTCACTTTGGTTCGGTCGGTTCATCACTCTTCCGATCAGTTTTCAGAGAGAAGAGGTCGGTTTTGGATAGATCGGGCCACAAGGAATCCAACGGCGTACTACGTGCAGTCTCCGACACCACACGCGTCGTCGCTCGCCGGACCTGTTTCCGGTCCGCGTGTTTTGATCCCCCGAGTTCGTTTCCAACCCCTGTTAGTGGTAATTCGACTTATCTTTTATTGGATTGAAAAATAAGTTTATTCATTATGTGATTAATTAGGAAAATGTGTTGGATTGAAGGAATTCGAGTACCGAGCAAGTTTGAGAGGAATCTTGAATTAGGATCGGAGCTTGAGGAGTTTCAAGCTATGCTAAGGTAAGGGATTTTCTACAAACGATCTTAAAAAGGGAAGTGAATATGATTTCTTGAAATATGTATTTTTAAAAGATGAAATTTGAGGATTTATTTCAAAAAGGCGAATTTCCGAGACTTACACTAATGAACTTAGAAAAGTAACATTTCAAAAGGTCTTAAAGGACATCGAGTAAATGATTTTCTATAAATAATTTTGAAAATGAGAGTTAGCGTATTTTGTGAAATATTTATTGCAAAAGATGAAATTCAAAGGTTACTCCAAAAAGATATTATGATGGATTTATTTCAAGGAATGTTTTGCAAGGATTTATGCTTAAGACTTGAACCTAGAAAAGAGATATTTCAAAGGGCTTGAAATAACCCTAAGTAAATGATTTCTAAAAGATTTAGAAAAGAACTGAATCTTGGATTTCAGAGGGTTCCAAGTGACTTAAGGGTCGGAGTGGACCCGAGTAGAAATGATTTTTAAAATATTTGAAAAGGAGTTTCTTTTACATTGCTAGGTATCTTTACATATAATGAGCTATTCAGTTATGTTATTGTGATGAATACGTATTTAAGAAAAAGGTAAATGTACTTGTGCTTTAATTTATGATTGATTGACTTAGGTTTTGAATTAATGAAAGTTATGCCATGATTATGTGATTGTGCGTCATTATGACTGCCTATATTTGTGTGACTGACTTATGGGACCTCATGCATATTGTGTGAACATGAACATGTTATGTAGGCTGTGGCAATTGTTCTCCTGAGAATTTGTGCATGGTAAAACATGCATCAGAGACCCTATGGGTCAAACTTATAGGAGTCTGTGAGGGACTCAAACTTATAGGAGTCTGTGAGGGACTCAAACTTATAGGAGTCTGTGAGGGACTCAAATCTTATAGGGGTCTGTGAGGGACTCAAACCTATTGGGGTCTGTGAGGGACTCAAAATGAAAAGACTCAGGTAGACTCAATTGACCACGCATAGCCAAAGAGAAAAAGTCATGATTTTATGAAAGAAAGTTTTAGGTCCCACTACAGAAAGATTTATGATTTTAAAGGTCACGAATAATAGTCATGTTTAAAAGTCAGCTTTGAAGGAAAGTCATATGCATGTGTTTGCATTTCCCGACCCCTACTTACTGGGTATTTTATAATACTCATCCCTCTACCTTCGTTGTGTTTTCTCTGTTTTAAAATGTTTTCAGGTAAAGGCGAGAGCATACCAGACAAGTGGCAGGGATGCGCTACAAAACCATGGGAACCGAGTCATGAATTCCGCATCCATGATTTAGAAAGAATTTTTAAATGATTATTGTCTTCCACTTATGTAACATAGAGTTTTGAAACTAGAGGCCGAACTTAGTTATGTTTCTTGTAAATGTTTTGTATTTCTATGGGATCCCAAATTAAATTGATTTTTATTTATCAACTTTTACTTATTTAAGTTCAGTTAGTGCCTCGAATGCATGCATGAGTAGTAATGTCCCTAGGAATTTATGTTATAAAAGTAGGGGTGTTACAGTTGGTATCAGAGCCCAAGGTTATAGGTCTTGTAGACTCGCTTACAGAGTAAGCAACAAGTATCCCATGGCTAAGTAGCAACTCCAAGTCACCGCCAGGTATGCCTTTGAACTAAAGTTTTATTTGTTCATGAAAAGAAAATTAGGTATTCTATGTAAAGTTATTTTTATATAAAAATTGAGTTTAATGAATTTCCAAACTAAGAAAGAATGAGAATGTATGAGCTAAACTATATGTCTATAAAAAAGAAATGCATAAAGGAAATGCTTATATGTGAATCTATATGCGTATATGTCGTAAAGTTGACGTGATTTTACGCCGACAGGAAAGAGAATACATGTAATTCCTGCTATTGACGATAGAAAGGAAAATGTTTTAGTTAAGAATGTTTACGCTAAAAATGAAGTTTTATAACCATAAAACACATGTTGTGGGTTATTAAAAGGTCCGCTTTGGGCAAGGGAGTGAAGAGTAAGACTTAAGAGGTTAGAGTGTTAAAGGTTGCTAAGCAACTAGATTACTTCAGTATAGTTTTCAAAAATAAAAGTTAAGACTACTCATGAGAGGTTCAAGGTTTGAGCGTGTTCGGTAAGAGGTTAGTGGTCTCACTCATTCATGCTGAAACAATTGAAAAAAAGGGTATGAGATTTAGTAAACGTACCACTTTGGAGTTTTCGACTTTGTTGGTTCCTAAATAAAGTCTATTCATCTTCAAGTGAATACATAACTATAGTATTTAAGGAGTTCAAAAGTAAAGAGAGCAAGGGTGTTTTGAAAATGGGCTCGAGATGTAAAGGGAAAAATAGATGGTTAATGTTGAGATGAAAATTATTCTTTTTCAAAATACTTGAAACACTTCGATTTTATTTATACAATTGCTCTGATAGGAAAGCTACAGGGATATACACAATTAATGTGTTACTGCAGATAGGCATGATGCGAAGTTTCAAAAGCGACACCATAAACTAAATAAACTTAATAAAGACAAGTATAAAGAGGAAAAAGTAAGGAGTTAGAGTCTTAGTTTGAGAACAGAAGAGAATTGATTGTCGGGACTCCAGAAACTTGTGCACGAATTGACATTCATATGATCACTTGTGTGTTCAAGCTTGTGGAATGTGTATAAGGAACCTTGCCACTAATTTCTACCTGTTGGACAAGATATATGTGTACAACTTGAAAGAGATAACATGAGGTGTTAACCTTGAATTCCTATGCAGTAAAGTTTCTTTTCCCCGATCAGATGATTAAGGAGAGAGGATTCGGTTAATAGAGGAAAGTGCTCTGAATCTCTTCTTCGCTACGTAGCAGTCAAGCTGAGGAACTCCTTTCAATTAGTAAAGTGTATAGTGGTAGTGGTCGAGCGACCATTAGAAACATGAAACTATAAGGTTCCTTTAGTAAAGGCTAGGTTGATGGTTTCTTAAGAGAGGTTTTAGCGAATTTGACATTAAAACCAAACTAGTACAGATAGTTGAGAAAGTCCTTAATCTTACTAAAAGAAGAAAGTTAAGTTTAAAGAGAGTAAGCATGAGGAACAATGCGTTAGTGTTAGATAAGGAAGGTTCCATCTTTCAAGGTTACCCCTAACACAAGAGACAGACTTAAGTATGGAATTAAAAGTAGAGGGTATCAATAATTTCTAATACTCCTTACAGAGTGCCCCAGTAAAGTAAAAGAACTCAAGTTATAGGTACATAACCTTCTATATAAGAGTTAATAGTAGTTTATCGCCATAAGGAGGATTAGGGGGGTGCGTAAAGGAGAAAGGTGTATCCTTATGCTTGTGCATAGGAGATGAGAAGTGGAAGACAGTTGTTTGCTAAGAATAAATCTCTTCGTCTTTGAATGAACGACCTATTCCACCAGTCGAGGAGCATAGTGTTCCTTAAGATGATTTTGGAGTCAAGCTAGCGCCTGTCATAAACCAGGGATTAGATATTTCGAGACAACTCTCAAATTACGTTATGAACATTATGAAGTTATAGAGACCCGGCTAGAACACTCACGATGTTTATAGACTTGACGGAATTACGGCTTAAGGAAATGCTAAGATATTGTTGTGCATAAGTTACTGGAGATGTTCTGGTCTAGTCCAGGTCTAAGAAGGGACAGAGAAAGTACTTTAGAACGATTGGTTTAGGCATAAGGAGGGAAGAGTAAGTCCTGAGATGTGAAAGTAGTCAAAAGGTCACCAAGGGGTTGAGTGCCCCAAGTAAATTTCAAAGGATGAGCGTACTGCACTTTATTAAGCTCAGAAAAGACGAATATGTGACCTTAGGTGTTTGGTGTTGGAAAGGAAATGTCTGAGTTGAAAGTGTAAGACTTAAGAGAAATCTTGTCAAGGTTAGACACTCATCTGCACGTTATTAAAAGAGTTAGTTTGAACAAAAGAGGGAAAGAGTGGACATTGCGATGTGAAAGCCTTCCATGAAACTTTGAACAACTAAGTTCCGTAAGTAGAACCTTGGAAGAGGAATACTATAAATTTCTTGAAAAGTCGAAGTCTAGAGGTGTTAAGTAAAGTATTTGTGTTCAAAGTCTGAACGTTAGGGTTTCACGACGAAAGAGAAGGAAAAGTTAAAGGATGTAGTGAATGCCATCCTAAAGTGTCCAACCCTATGGGTGATAAGAAAATTTCATTCCATTCGAGTGATCACCTGAACAGGATATTTAAGGAGTTGGAAGGTAAAGGGAGAATGAGTCTTAAAAGACTAAATTCATCTTCGCGAGATCGCTTAGCATCGAAGTTGTTGTCGGTTGTTTTTTTTTAAGGGGAGTGATATGAATGACTGTTCCGTTGTGCCATAGACTGAGGAAAGATTAAAAGAGATAGAGTATGAGTTGTATCTTGAATAACTTGCTTTAAAAGGTTCATTCTAATTCCTAGAGTTTGCAATAAAAATTTTGACACTTAATGCGATAACCTATAATTGTTTAGGCTTTAAAGTAAGGTAAGTCAAGAGGATTTCATTACACTCTTTTGAAGTTTGTTTTAGAGTTGATGTCGCAACCTGATTGTTAGATTATTGTGTCTTTAAAGAATCATTGTTTACAATTAAAGAAACTTAGATTCACTTATATTTGGTTGTTCAACATTTCTGTGTATAGTGTGTTCTGAACTCTGAGTAAATCTTGAAATGAAGTTTGGAGGCATGACTGGTTGGTTGTCTGATTTTAGAAGTGCATTTCTATCAAACAGGTGTTAGAGAAAATTTTGGCATTGTTGTAGTTATGCCGTTATGCTGCCGAAATTTTCGGAGCATTTTTGTAATAAAATTGGTAAAGTTTTAGAAAACTTTCCATGTGTCACGACAACCAAAGGAGACCTAAGTTTGAGTTACTCCTACCAGTACTTAAAACTTTCAACGAGTTATTGATTGCATTAGAAAGCCCCAAAGTTAATTAAGTAAGCATGTGAGTGAGATTGTCACTGTAACGTTTACTAAAAGGGTCGCGGAGAGTAGCAAGAAGTTAACCAATAGTGTGAAGAGGCTTGAACAACCAAACAAAGTTGCTAACTCTATCCTTGAAGTCACATCTTTAGTGAAGGTGATAAGGTTATGGAGGCAATGACTAGAGGAAGCGATCGAGTCATGCCTTGAAATAAATGCTAGTAGCTTGTGCAACAAACCTTAAAGAGGATTTTGAGGCTCAACAACAATGGAACCGTTTTAGCAAAGAGTTCCACTCAAAAATCACCAAACAGAAGAAACTAATTAAAGGACTAGAGAAGGAAATACGAGCTAAATATCCCAAGTTATCTTCGAAATTGAATCTAGAACTTTCCAAATTTAGAACTCGAGTCGAGGGCATCAGTTATGTAGGCCTTAGTAGAAAGACTCCAGTGAAGAGAACGAGCTCAAGTTAAAGTTATGAGACTATTGGGTAATAAGTTTACGCTAAGATGTGATACTTGAGGAACAGCTAGTGCTAATCCTTGCATAAGGGTCGAAGACTCGTCGTAACCAAGTGGAGTGGGTGTGAGCAAGCTTTCCCAAGGTATTATAAGATTAGAAACTTTCGAGGACGAAAGTTCTTAAGGAGGGAAGATTGTAACGCCCCAGAACTCCAAGTACCTTTTATTCTGAATTATGGGCTAATTTAATGCAAATTAAATTAATCGAACCTTTGAGTTCCTTGTTTTATTTTCTCAGTTTTGAAAATTTAGGAGAATACATATGGGTGTTACTAATTATAAGCTAAATTGGATTATTTAGTTATGGCTAAGGGCATTTTGAAGCATTTAAATATGATTAAGGGCATTTTTGTAGTTAGAAGTTAAAAGAAGGCATTTTGGTAATTTTAGTTTGAAAGAGGAATCTAGGGCTTCCATCTCCTCTTTTTTCCTATTATTGCACAGCTCCCAAGAGCCATCTTCTTCTTCATTCTCTTCAACCTCACGACAACCCAGCCTCCACGCCGCCGCCGACCAACGTCTGACCGATGACCAACGCTACGCCGGCCGGTGCGCCACTCTCTCTCGGCGCAGCAATCGCTGCGCCCCCGTGGGTTGAAGCCGCCTCAAACCGACCACTCGAGTCGAGCTGCAGAAGGTCGCTGCTCAACCTACCACCTTCGCTGCCGGTGTTTGCACGCTCAGACGACCTACCATTGGTCACACACGCAACCGAACAACTCCACTGAGGTAGTTGCACCGTCGATTGGGTCGGTCCATGGCAACCTCCATCACGCAAAGCCGCCGGGGGTTGAACTGCTGCACGCGCCTGCTGCAGACTACTCACCGAAACTGCAAGCCACCAGGTCGGTTCGTCACTTTGGTTCGGTCGGTTCATCACTCTTCCGATCGGTTTTCAGAGAGAAGAGGTCGGTTTCGGATTGATCGGGCCACAAGGATTACAACGGCATACTACGTGCAGTCTCCGACACCACACCACACGCGCGCTCGCCGAGAAATTTCCGTCCGCTTTGTTTTGATCCCCTGAGTTCGTTTCCAACCCCTGTTAGTGGTAATTCGACTTATCTTTTATTGGATTGAAAAATAAGTTTATTCATTATGTGATTAATTAGGAAAATGTGTTGGATTGAAGGAATTCGAGTACCGAGCAAGTTTGAGAGGAACCTTGAATTAGGATCGGAGCTTGAGGAGTTTCAAGCTATGATAAGGTAAGGGATTTTCTACAAATGATCTTAAAAAGGGAAATGAATATGATTTCTTGAAATATGTATTTTTAAAAGATGAAATTTGAGGATTTATTTCAAAAAGGCGAATTTCCGAGACTTACACTCATGAACTTAGAAAAGTAACATTTCAAAAGGTCTTAAAGGACCTCGAGTAAATGATTTTCTATAAATAATTTTGAAAATGAGAGTTAGCGTATTTTATGAAATATTTATTGCAAAAGATGAAATTCAAAGGTTACTCCAAAAAGATATTATGATGGATTTATTTCAAGGAATGTTTTGCAAGGATTTATGCTTAAGACTTGAACCTAGAAAAGAGATATTTCAAAGGACTTGAAATAACCCTAAGTAAAAGATTTCTAAAAGATTTAGAAAAGAACTGAACCATGGATTTGAGAGGGTTCCAAGTGACTTAAGGGTCGGAGTGGACCCGAGTAGAAATGATTTTTAAAATATTTGAAAAGGAGTTTCTTTTACACTGTTAGGTATCTTTATATATAGTGAGCTATTCAGTTATGTTATTGTGATGAATACGTATTTAAGAAAAGGTAAATGTATTTGTGCTTTAATTTATGATTGATTGACTTAGGTTTTGAATTAATGAAAGTTATGCCATGATTATGTGATTGTGCGTCATTATGACTGCCTATATTTGTGTGACTAACTTATGGGACCTCATGCATATTGTGTGAACATGAACATGTTATGTAGGTTGTGGCAATTGTTCTCCTGAGAATTTGTGCATGGTAAAATATGCATCAGAGACCCTATGGGTCAAACTTATAGGAGTCTGTGAGGGACTCAAACCTATAAGGGTCTGTGAGGGACTCAAATCTTATAGGGGTCTGTGAGGGACTCAAATCTTATAGGGGTCTGTGAGGGACTCAAACCTATAGGGGTCTGTGAGGGACTCAAATCTTATAGGGGTCTGTGAGGGACTCAAACCTATTGGGGTCTGTGAGGGACTCAAAATGAAAAGACTCAGGTAGACTCAATTGACAACGCATAGCCAAAGAGAAAAAGTCATGATTTTATGAAAGAAAGTTTTAGGTCGCACTACAGAAAGATTTATCATTTTAAAGGTCACGAATAATAGTCATGTTTAAAAGTCAGGTTTGAAGGAAAGTCATATGCATGTGTTTGCATTTCCCGACCCCTACTTACTGGGTATTTTATAATACTCATCCCTCTACCTTCGTTGTGTTTTCTCTGTTTTAAAATGTTTTCAGGTAAAGGCGAGAGCATACCAGGCAAGTGGCAGGGATGCGCTACAGAAGCCATCGGAACCGAGTCATGAATTCCGCATCCATGATTTAGAAAGAATTTTTAAATGATTATTGTCTTCCGCTTATGTAACATAGATTTTTGACACTAGAGGCCAAACTTAGTTATGTTTCTTGTAAATGTTTTGTATTTCTATGGGATCCCAAATTAAATTGATTTTTATTTATCAACTTTTACTTATTTAAGTTCAGTTAGTGCCTCGAATGCATGCATGAGTAGTAATGTCCCTAGGAATTTATGTTATAAAAGTAGGGGCGTTACACATCCCTTGTTACCCAATCACACCTTCTTATTTTTTCGGAAGAACTTTTGTAATCGAAGACTAGCCCCACAAACATCATGGGTCCTTCATTCACGGGTTGTCCTCGCTTAATGCTCTTTAAAAAAATTCCAATGAGGTCACCCCACATAAGATTGCTCTAAGCCGAACATACATTAACTTTGAGTTCCTATAAATGTGTCTAGTAAAACGAATGTGCACATTGTTTATATTAGAACTTCTGATTCTTTTAAAATTTTCTTGACCATGTCTTGCATATCGTCATTTTAGAATCTTTGGCACGTGCATATAGGAGAGGTACATGAATGACTGGACGCTACATCCGAATGAGATGGGATCCAAACAAAATGAAAGCATGACTAAGATAAACTTAAAAAAGTCTATAGTTAGTACCTATACCAACAATGTGCACCTTCCTTTTTAGTGGCTCAAATATAGGAAGTCCAAAATTAAGTAGCACTTTAGAGAAATCTTATGTTGGCGATCTTTTTAAAATTTTTCTTGGACGCTTGTGAGTGAGGAGAAATCATGTTGAAAGGAACCATAGTGGTTGTTTTTGGTACAAAATTAACTCTCAAAAGTAATTCGAAACACGTAAGTTGCTTGGCAAAGTTATGGGCATACAAAGGTGGGGTTTTAAAGACCCAAAGCTCGGGCCTGGGGCGTTACATTTTTAGCTAGAGACATCCATCACTATCATTGTAGGTTTCAATGAAATATTTGAAGAAATTGATCATTAAACGACACTACTGAGTCGTTATCAATGTAAGATACAATGATACCCCGCTATAATTAGGAGGTTGTTAAACAAGCAATTGATACGGTAACTTTAAATTATAGTCAAAACGATCTAAAATGTGTGACCACCATCATTTCCTTTCTTTATTAGTTTTATACCGATATGAAAGTTACATTTATTATGGTGATAAAGAAGTGTATCATTGAATTTTTTGTTGATTTAAAGATGTTAATATTATAGGACATATATATTTCTTTTGTTTGCAATGAGAAAAGAACAACTTATTCGTAACAATATTCATAACCATAAAAAACTACAATGCATTATTAATTAGTGTTTGTTAATGTCATAGGCTATATCTATTGGCGAACCATACAATAGAATACCAAACTATTTAAACCAAACAGACTATATATTTATCCATTGGTTGTTTTGATATAAGATCAAAACCATTGGTTATTTGATAACAGCTCAAAACAATATTATATATATATTAGCTTTAAACAAAATTATATATAGACCCAAATTCTATCATCTATGCAATGCAGGTATTAGAGAACAAAGTGAAACTCCACAAGAAAAGTTCTTTCATTATTTTTCTAACAATGGCAGAGAAGAAAGCAATTGTTGTTTCATGCAAACACGTCCTCTATTTATTGGCATTCCTTATCATTTTTTTTCTCCTCATCACGACTACAGGTAACTAGAACAAAATATGAATTCTTATTTTTCGTTTATACATAATTTAAACAAAAAATAATAAATAAAAGCTTATTAAATAAAATCAATTCTCATTTATTGTTTTTCAAATAAATCAATAAATCAATTTGATGCATTGTTGTTTAGGTTCCTCGGCTAGAGGGAGCATGATAGAAGAGACGGCTAGAAGAAACTTTCAGGTTTTGCTCTTCGAGAAGGCACTACAAAATAATGATGACTTGGGAGCTCTAGATTATGCTCCACCGACCCAGAAACCTCCAATTAATAACAAACAAAAAATTTTTGAAAACAAAAATTAGTAATGGTGTTTTGGTGTGAAAGTTGGATACATAAGCCATGTGTATATCTTATTTGTGCTTTTGTTGAACTAAATAAGAAAAGATTGACGAAGTGTGTGTAGAGCTTCAAGAGTAAAAATAAAAACCTCGGCTCCAACGACTATATTTATAATTAGAAGGACTATTACAAAATATTTTTTAAATGATATGAAATATTCCAAATTTTAATAGTGTTAATCTTTTTTTTTTTGTCATTTGAAGACAACATTGTAAAATTGAAAATGGTGGATCCTAATTTGATTGGATTTGTCGACATTAATAATTAATATTTATATTACCACATACATGGATAATTAATTTGAAAGTATACTGAAAAACATATGAGCAAGTTATTGTTTGCAAAAATGAATGAATAGTGTAATGTTAGTTCATATTTTAAAACATTTAAAAAAAACATAATATTAGTCCAAAGTAATTCAAAAGAAATAAAATTATTAATAATTGAAGTAGTAGTGATTTCATATGATTATTTATTAAACATAATTAGTATAGATGTTATTTGTAATCATGACTTTCGAATAATCAATACTATAATTTTAAGATTCCATGATGCGGCGATACGTTGAGAAAAAACAGAGAACATCAATAAAAAGTTTTATTGATGAAACAACTTCCTGGTAAAATTCGTCGACGCATACCAGTCGACAAAAGAGGTTACTCGTGACAAAAGAAAAGTTAAAAAATCCATCACCGCCAATTGTTTTTTGCGTTCCATCAACACTTCTATAACATTAATAAGAAAAAAAAAAGATTTAAAATGAAAATGTATCATAAACTTTTCCATCAAATTTAGTAAAATCTTAAGTTTCTTGGATACTTTGTATGAATCTTAAATAATTAAAATAAAATTTATATTAGGCCAAAATTGTTCTTAAACCTAATCAGGGTAAAATAGATATTACATCATAAACATTAATTAAATAGAATAAAACTAAATGATATAGAAACTAGTTACCATTATCGTCCCCATCACATCAGCATAATTTTTCAAAGTTTAATTTGAAGCCTTTACGAGTAACAACAAAAGCAGCCTACGAAAAACTTCTTACCAACGCTATGTAATTTTTGATACGTGCAATATAAGTTCGCGAAATGAAATTTTGTTCAATTGTAGGAAAGGAACACTCGAAGATAAACTTTTTTTTTTCAAAATTCTTCTTTAGTGAAGCCCTACCCATTTTTTGTTGTATTGCACCCTACCCATTTTTTTCTCTATATGAATAATAGTTTAAGCTCAAGCTTGATACAAAAAAAAAATGTGTTATCCTTAAGGCTTCTTTGATTGGTAATCTTTGTTGCATTTTAGCGTTTTCACCAGTTTAGCTTGTTATTTTGTAGATTTCGAGCATTTAGCTAAACCAAGGTAGGAGTTAACCCAATATTTCGAGCATTTAGTTAAACAAGTTTATCTTCTTATTTTATGTTATCCTTCCTTTAACCAGATTGAAAAAGAAGAACACAAAGTTCGAGTGGAGTGATGAGTGTGAGAAGAGTTTTCAGGAGTTAAAGAGTGAAGGAATAAGAATCCCCGCGTAGCAAAAGATGATCGAATCGTCGAGATATCGTTACGCTACCATATATTATAAGATATCTCACATCTCATATTACAAATCACATTTGCAATAATTGTTGATTTATTAAATTGAATCACATTCAATTTAATTTCTCTCAATTAATTTCTCCAATTCGCGCTAATTCAACAATTAGGCTAACCTATAGTTTATTATAAATCTCATTCACATCAAACTATATATTATATCATTCATATCTCATATAAATGACATAAATGCCCTTTAAGTGAAATTGAACACTTCAATTCACACCAAAACATTAACCCTTCTTTTAACCCAGATTGAGCCAACCGAGAGACCTAATGGACCTACAGTGACGAGTTCCAATGATCCTACATTAACCTATCAAACTCTTTGACCCGGTTAATCAACCTTCATTACCTACGATAACACTCCACTAAAGCCCGTAGTTGCACTCCCATCAGTGCAGAATATTACGTGTCCACTGATATAACCAATAACCATGAGTCGACCTTTCACAAGTTGTTCGTAAATACGGCTGAGTCAAATTACCGTTTTACCCCTGTGTCTAACTCTTGTTCCTTAAGTTCTCACTACTCCTCTAATGAATAGCATATTGTGATGGTCCAACCATACCCAACACCCTTCTCGGGCCAGTGAGAAGGTGGGCGCCCGTTGTCCAAGCCGTGGAGACAACGCTTAAGAGAACAACCCCTCTAGTTTCCCTAAAGGCGGCAACGAGTGAATTCCATCTCGCGTAGTTAAGTTCCCATCTTTCTACTTGTCTTGTCCCTGAGAAGATAGCTATATTGGTCGAGTAACTTTGACCACCCTGACCTGTACTAGTCAAAGTAAAGACCCCCGTAGATAGGAGCCCGTAACACGCTCAGGGTTACGGTCGAGTCACTAATGGTCATCTACGAATTTAGTAGTTATTACTGTCAACGGTGTTATATCAGTAGGTCTAATAATTCACGGTCTAGTCTTGTACAATCTCATTGCACAGGATGCCCCCACTCGCATGTCAACCACATGAACGAGTCAGATCACCTCGTTTGAATCTTAATACAAAGCGTGTCGCATCCACAGTGTATCTAGGATTAGGTCTCCAACCCTATCCATATACTGTAAACCGTCTGCGTCATTAACTCTAACGTGATCCTCCCTTTGTGTCCACTACACACTGTTCAAGTTCTAATTCTCTTATAAATTCAATGACCATGAAGCTTAGTTTATTAGAAAAGTTTGTAAAATTTGTGGGACACAAAGTAATGAAATGAATAACAATTTATTAATTTCAAACAATAATTTACAAAAGCGAGATTATGACAAAAATCCCAACAAACTCCCACTTGGACTAAGCTAGTGGAGAAATTACATTTTTTAAATGTACATAAATTACAATGACGTAATACAATAAGCTAGGGCATTGAATATCCGTTTACACATCTCCCACTTGCCCTAGTTAGGAACTACTCGAAGACCTAGACTCTCTAGGTGACCCTCAAACACCTTAGTCATGAGGGGCTTTGTAAATGGATCAGCTACGTTGTGCTCCGACGCTATCTGTGTGACTGTCACGTCTCCGCGGTGCACAATTTCTCGTATCATGTGATACTTCAGCTCAATGTGTTTGCCTCTCTTATGGCTCCAAACAGTTTCCTTTGCAGCTTCACAAGCCGCAACGTACTCCGCTTCCATAGTGGAATCAACGATGCATCCATGTTTGATGCTTCGTCGTACTACAACTCCTCCATTAAGAATGAAGGTTGACCCGAAGTGGATTTTCTAGAATCCTTATCGGTTTAAAAGTCAAAATCCGTGTATTCCGTAGGGATTAAATCTCCATGGACATACACTAAGCTTGAAAGGAATCAAAGTCCCGCAGCGGAAGCGATTTGTGAATCGCGCGCTCTCGATTTAGTTACAACGATTTAATTCAAGAACATATATAACTAGACTAAGCATATGAACATAATGGACAGCAAGAAAGTTACCTTTGAAGAATCTTTCTTCAAGTGCTCCTCCTCTCTCACGATCAAGATCTCAGCAACACGAACTCGTACGAACACCGACACTACCACCGCATCTTCTCCATTGTTCTCTAGGTGAGGGAGGAAGGTGGGTTCCCTTTAGGAGAGGAGAGGTGTTTTGTGAGAGAGATGTTTGTGTCTTGGAACCTTTCGAACAACAAAAGAAAAGCTTGGAATCACTTACCCTAGTTGCATCTCATGAAACCATATGCATAGGGAAATAAAACGGAAATGATCATCCTACCCCTCTTTTATTGTCTCTTTAATATATAGTTCATGTATTAATCTAATTAACATTAAAACTATATATTATATCAATTATATCATATATAATTGATATAACACCTCATTTATGAAATTAAACACTTCAATTTCATTCCTAACTATATACTCTAAAAATTACCACATTGAGCCAACGGAGGGACCTAATGGACCTACAGTTCATGAGCTCCAATGATGTGAGATTAACTGATCAAACTCTTTGATCCAGTTAATCAATATTCATTAACTACAAGTCACTCCACTATAGACTTGTAGTTGCACTCTCCTCACTGTAGATAATATTGTGTCCACTGATATAGTTATTACCAATGAGTCGACCCTTCACAGGTTGTTCGTAATCACGCTGGGAAAAATTATCGTTTTACCCTTGTGATTACCTCTTTGCTCTTTAAGCACCACTGATCCTCTGATGAACAACAAGTATAAGGTCCTACCTTAGACTCATACCTTCATAGAGGGAGGGGCCCCGTTGTTCAAGACCTGGAGTAAGTTCTTAAGGGAACAACCTATCTAATTCCCTAGTATAGGAATGAGGGAATTCCATCTTGCACAGTTAAGTTCCCAGCTTCCTACGAGGTTCTGTCCCTGAGAAGGTAGGCTTATCGAGTCGGCTACAGGCCGCTCTCGCCCATACTAGTCTAAGAACAAACCCCTATATGCAAGAGTTCTTAACTTACTCAGGATTCAGGTCGAGTCACTAATGACCATCTATAAATTACCAGTCTTATCCTGTTAACGGTGTTACACTGGTTAGACTAATAATTTGCGATCCAGTCTTGTATGAACTCTTCATACAGGATGCCCCCACTCGCATGTCAACTACATGAATGAGTTGGATTACCTCATTTGTACTAATTACAAAGTGAGCCGCATCCATGGTGTTACCAGAATGTGGTTTCCAACCTTATTCTTATACCATAGACTATTTAGGTTATATTCTTCAACTCAACCCAAATAGTGTCCACTACACTGATGTTCAAGATAAATGTCATAACCTTCGAGCTTAGTTTATTGGATTTATAAAGCAAGACTGTAATACTATCAAAACAAATAACACTTTATTTAATTGATCAAAATTACAAAAGTTTAGGGCATAAATCCCAACAATCTCCCACTTGACCTAAAGCTTGTGGAGTACTAAAACATTACAGTAATGAAAATACAATAAACTAGGGCATTTAAACCCCTTTGTACAAAATACTCCCACTTGCCCTAGTTGGGAAAGACTTGTAAACCTAGACCTTTTAGGTGACTCTCAAATACATTAGCCGTGAGAGCCTTTGTAAAAGGATCATCAATGTTGTGCTCTAAGGTTATCTTCGTGACAATCACGTCTCCTTTATGCACGATATCTCGGATGACATGATACTTTCGCTCTATGTGTTTTCCCCTTTTGTAACTTCGGGGTTCCCTCGAATTTGCCACTACACCACTGTTATCGCAATATAGTGTGATGGGCAAAGTCATATTTCGACAACTTCCAAATTTAGCATGAATTTCCTTAACTAAACGACCTCCTTAGCTGCTTCACAAGCTGCTACATGGTGGAATCAGCGATGCATCCTTGTTTGACGCTTCGCCATACTACAACTCCTTTGTTAAGAGTGAATGGTGACCCTGATGTAGACAAAAGGTTCATCATCATTCTGGTCAAAACCATAAGATCTGATTGGCTCATCAAATCATTCTGGTCAAAACCATAAGATGTGTAGACACAAGTTTCAGTCAATAAATTGGCATTTTAAGCCTGCAAACCTTTTGCTCTTGCCATGGTTCAATGAACCCTTTGGGTTGGTCCATGTAGATGTTTTCCACAAGATTGCCATTCAAAAAGGTTGTCTTGACGTCCATTTCCAATACCTCATAGTCATAATATGCGACAATGGCAAGAAGGATACGGATAGACTTTACCATAGCAACAGGTGAAAAGGTTTACTCATGGTCAACCCCTTCAACCTGGGTATGACCCTTTGCTACTAGTCTAGCTTTAAAGGTTTGCACCCTCCCATCTACACCACGTTTTCTCTTGTATATCCACTTACAACCTATAGGTTTTACCCCATCAGGCTTATCTACAAGATCCCAAACAGAATTGAAGTACATAGACTCCATTTCTTGGTCCATGGCTATGACCCATTTGTCTTTGTCTTTGTGAACCATTGCTTGATTATAAGTCAATGGATCCTCGTAGTTGTCATCTGGTATAACAACTTGGGTTTCAGCTAAACCCATGTAACAGTCAGGTTGTATCACAATCCTTCCACTACGTCGAGGCATACTCAACTCTTGAGATGGAGTCTCATGACTAGACAAACTAGTATCAACAACTCTTCTTGACGTACTAGTGTTCTTATTAGCAACCTTTGCTATTGTTCCGTCTAACTCACTCAACACTACTTTAGTTTTTGGTTTGTTGTCCCTTATGTGGTCCTCCTCCAAGAAAATGGCATTTGTCGACACAAAAACCTTATCTTCCTTATGATCATAGAATAAATCACCTCTTATTTCTTTTGGTTACCCTACGAATAGGCATAACTTTGAACGTGAATCCAACTTCTTTGGAGTTGTCACAAGCACATGTGTCAGACAACCCCATATTTTGAAGTGACATAAACTACCTTTACGTCCTTTCTAGAGTTCAAAAGGTGTTTCAGAAACACTTTTGGAGGGCACATTATTCAAAATGTATACTGCAGTCTACACTGCGTAACCCCAAAAGGAACTAAGAAGATGAGCATAATTCATCATTGATCGAACCATGTCCTACATGGTTCTATTTCTCCTTTCTGATACACCGTTTTGCTGTGGTGTGCCGGGAGCTGAGAGTTGGGATGTAATTCCATGTTCTATCATATAGTTATGGAATTTAAATCCATGTACTCTCCACCTCGATCCGATTGAAGTGTTTTAATATTTTTACCTAATTGATTTTCAACCGCAGTATTGAATTCTTTGAACTTTTCAAGTGCTACAGGCTTGTGGTGCATTAGGTAAATATGCCCAAATCTAGAATAATCATCTATATAAGAGATGGAATATTCATATCCTCCCCTGGTATTAACATTGATCGGACCACAAAGTTCTGAATGTATAAGCTCTATAGGGTATTTGGCTCTATATCCTTTTCCACTAAGGGGGCGCATCCGGCTAACGGTTGGACGGACGACTGGAGACGTTGTGGCTTCGTGCGATGGCGGCAGGCGGCTGCAACTTCGTGTGATAGCGGCGGCGGCGGCTGCAGCTTCAATCGGTGGCAGCTATGGCAGATGGGGTTGTACTTTCGTGAAAAGGCAAGGGAGAAGTGGGGACGGTTGTAATCTGATGGCAGTGTGACAAATGAAGCTTTGATCTTCTTCAATGGGGCCAAAATCGTGAGATGAGAAGGAGGTTGAAGATGAAGCTCTCAAAAATTGTGCCTAGTAAGACAAAATGTCTTATTCAACTTTAATATTACCTCTTTCCAATTTTGCCACTTTCCTTTCCAAATAATCACCACTCCCTCCAAGTCTCAAATTTCACATAAGAAAACTCAAGCTTTATAACCATATTCCATCTCACTTCTAATTAAAATTTTCTTTTCAAAACCAAAATTAATTAGGCAAAGTGTTAATTTCCAACTTAATCATTTTCAATAACTTTTACATTGAAGACTCTAAATTCTTTGCACTTTGAATTTCTGGGCGTTACAGTTAATATTATAGGACATAGAGCATAAGAAGACATATATATTTCTTATGTTTGCAATCAGAAAAGAACAACTATTCGTAACAATATTCATATCCATAAAAAAATACAATGCAGTATTAATTATTATTTATAAATGTCATAGGCTATATTTACTTTCCAAGCTTACAATAGAATTCCAAAGTGTTCAAACATAACAGACTATATACTTATCCTTTGGTTGTTTTGATAAAAGCTCAAAACCATTGATCATTTTGATAACAACTCAAAAATATATTATATTAGCTTTAAACAAAATTATATATAGACCCAAAATCTATCATCTATGCAAAGCATGTATTAGAGAACAAAGCAAAATTTACCAGAAAAGTTGTTTCCTTATTTTTCTAACAATGGCAAAGAAGAAACTAACAGTTGTTTCATGGAAACACATCTTCCATTTATTTGCATTCATTATCATTTTTTTTCCTTCTCATCACGACTACTTATAACTAGAACAAAATATGAATTCTCCTTTTCGTTTATACATAGTTTAAATAAAAAATAATAAAACAGCTTATTAAAAAAAATCAGTTCTCATTTATTGTTTTTCTAATAAATCAATAAATCCATTTGATGCATTGTTGTTTAGGTTCCTCCGGTAGAGGGAACATGATAGAAGAGACAACTAGAAGAAACTTTAAGGTTTTGCTCTTCCAGAAGGCACTACAAAATAACGATGACTTGGGAGCACTAGATTATGCTCCGACAACCCAGGAACCTCCAATTAATAACAAACAAAAAGTTTTTAAAAACAAAAATTAGTAACGGTGTTTTGGTGTGAAAGTTGGATTCATAAGCTATGTGTATATCTTATTTGTGCTTTTGCTGAACTAAATATGAAAAGATTGAGAAAGTGTGTGCCGAGGTTCGAGAGAATAAATAAAAACCTCGGCGCCAACAACTATATTTATAATCATAAGGACTATTACAAAATATTTTTTAAATGATATGAAATATTCCAATTTTTAATAATGTTAATATTTCTTTTTTGTCATTTGAAGACAACTTTGTAAAAAAAATGGAGGATCCAGATTTGATTGGATTTGTCGACATTAATAATTAATATTTATATTACTACATACATGGATAATTAATGTGAAAGTATACTCAATGGCATATGAGTAATTATGCTTGCTGTAATGGGGAAAACATGACCAAGAAAAAATAACATCATGATTTATTGTTTGCAAAAATGAATAAATAGCGTAATGTTAGGTCATATTTTAAAACATTTTAAAAAAAAACATAATATTAGTCTAAAGTAATTATAAAGAAATAAAATTATTAATAATTGAAGTAGTAGTGATTTCATATGATTATTTATTAAACATAATTAGTATAGATCATATTTGTAATCATGACTTTCGAATAATCAATACTATAATTTTTAAATTCCATAATGCAATCATACATTGAGAAAAAACAAAGATCATATATAAAAGCATTATTTATGAAACAACTTCATGGCTAAATTCGTCGATGCATACCAGTTGACAGAAAAGGTTATTAGTGACAAAAAAAAAAGTTAAAAAACCCATCAACACTTCTCTAACATTAATAACAAAAAAAGGTTTAAAATGAAAACGTATCTTAAGCTTTTCCATCAAATTCATTAAAATCATAAGTTTCCTGGGGTTTTTGTACGGATGACCTCTTCTCGGTTGGATTATCGATAGAAGACCCACATTTTAGATTTAACTACAAATGACCCTTTGATGTCGTCAGCCACTCTCGATCTAGGTACATGTTGGTTATTTTAGCATCATAAATGACTATCGGTCTTGTTCTCCCGTCAACTCCTAAACTATGCTAACGGAACGCTTGATAACGTCATAACTAGAGCTAGAGTGCCACAAGTAAATTGTAGGTATCACTCTCGCTCTAGTTACTTGTGACACTCTAGCTCTAGTTCAAATTAACATAACCTCTATACTTTATGTTTTTTGTATTTTCTAAATACTTTAGGTCAACATATATCACTTATTTAAATTTTACGATTCATACGTTGAAATCTTTTTAATGTTTATTTCAGATCAAAACACTAACTAGCAAAATAAGTTAAAGATGCAAAATTTATAAAGTTGAAAATTTTAAGAATACATAAATAACTCTCAAACAAAACTAACTGATAATAATATTTCAACATCAATTCATATTATTAACGAAATTATCAATAATTCCAAAATATTATAAGATCATAAATCAAGAATAGATTTAAAAGAAATTCAATCTATAAATTCAACAAAAGTGTAATTCTTTAATAAAAGAAAAGTTAACTAGAGTGAGATTGCCACAGGTAACTAGAGTGAGAGTGTCATATGTAACTAGAGTGAGAGTGTCACATGTAACTAGAGCAAGAGTGTCATAGGTAACTAGAGTAAGAGTGTCACAAGTAACTAGAGTGAAAGTTTCATTTGCTTACCATTCTCGTCCCCATCATATCAACATAATTTTTCAAAGTTTCATTTGAAGCCTTTACGGTAACTAACAAAAGCAGCCTACGATAAACTTCTTACCAACGCTATGTAATTATTGATAACAATAAAATTTCATACGTGCAATATAAGTTCGTGAAATGAAATTTTGTTCAACTGCAGGGTAGGAACACTCGATGATAAACTTTTTTTTTTTTCAAAATTCTTCTTCAATGAAGCCCTTTAATGTGTCTTAATTGAGAGTCCAATACAGTTTGATATAGTACTTCCTCAATTAGTTGCTTTGCCCAATTTACAGTGGGAAGTGTCTTTCATTTATAGCATTTTATTCGACGTCTATAGTTTATATAAATACACATGAAAAATTTATGAAACATCAACATTGTATTGCACCCTACCCAATTTATTCGACGTCTATAGCCTATTAGTAATGTTCTGGAAGAAAGGATAAAAAACAACATTGTATTGCACCCTACCCATTTTTTGTTGTATATGAATGAATGTTTAAGCTCAAGCTTGATACCAAACGAGATGAAGACATCTTTGATTGCTAATTTTTGTTGCATTTTAGTGTTTTCACAAGTTTAGCTTGTTATTTTGTAGATTTCGAGCATTTAGCTACACCAAAGGTTTAGGAGGTAACCCAATATTTCGATCATTTAGTTAAACAAGTTTATCGGGTTATTTTATGTTATCCTTCCTTTAACCGGATTGAAAAAGAAGAACACAAAGTTCGAGTGGAGTGATGAGTGTGAGAAGAGTTTCCAGGAGTTAAAGAGCAGGCTTGCGACAACAACAGTATTAACTCGTCATATACGGAAAAAATAGTTTGAGGTTTACTGTGACGCATCACATCACAACCTTGGAAGTGTACTTATGCAGGAAGGGAAAGTTATTTCTTATGTGTCAAGGCGGTTGAAGAAGCACGAGTGTAACTATGCTACTAATTATTTATAGCCGCAACGGTTGTGTTACTCCTGAAGAAATGAAAGCATTATCTATTCATTGACAGTGTCATATTTATCATAAGAGCTTGAAATATATCCTAGAGTAGAAGGAATTGAATTTAAGGCAACAGAGGTGGCTCTAGTTGATAAAAGATTATGATTGTGCAGTTGAATACCACCCAAGGAGAGTTAATTTTGTAGGTGATGCATTGAGAAGGCAGTCCAAGCAACCTAAGGGCTCACTGTTGACCTAGTCAGGAAGCACTCGAAGACCTAGGCTCTCTAGGTGACCCTCAAACACCTTAACCGTGAGGGCCTTTGTAAATGTATCAATGATAGCACACAAAATGTGTTATCCTTATGCTTAATGATTTCTAGTTTTGTAATGATTTAAGAGCTTTTATGTGTCTAAATTACTCAATTTCTGGTTAAGAGCTTAAACATAACAATTGGAGAAATTTTGGATCACTCGGGATCGAAACGAGGCTATTTGGAGTTTAAAATAACATCAAGTGGAAGTGAAAGGACCAAACCAAGCTTGACGACCCGAGGTGATAACATTGCAACGCCGAACGTGCAATCTTGAAGCATGAATGAATACTGTCGATAGCGTTGCAATGTTGCTTTGCAGCGTCGCAACGCTATCTCGATAGGAAGGCGCAGATGAGGGACCGCAAAGAAGGAGTTGCAATGCTGCCTTGCAGCGTCGCAACGCCACTTCGATAAGATGCGCACGCGTTAGGGTAGCGGCGTTGCAACGCTGCCCTCAGTGTTGCAACGCCATCGAGATATTCCATATATGACTAGCCGCCTAGGGTACATCGTTGCAACACTCTCCCAAGCGTTGCAACGCTGCACCGATTAAGCCTATAAATAGAACATGTTGTTCTCATTACAAGAGAGCCGAATTTGGTAGATTTTTACCCTATTTCTGAAATACCCTTTGTAAGAAGAGAGAAAAGCGCTTTTTGGAGCCAAAGCATTCGTGGAGGTTCGAGATTGATGACGGGAGCTAGGAGACGAAGGACCGGCATTGACACATAAGTTTAATGTCCTTTTCTTTCAGATTGTAACTCCGTTTGAGACGTTTTCAACTTTGTTAGCTTGATTTTCATGTGATTTAGATTCGCTAGACATTGTAGTTAGGATTTAATTTCCTTGTTAAGACTAAATTGCTATGTATTGAAGCATGTTTTGTTCTTATTTTTTGGCAATTCGTTTTTTAACTCTAAATTCTGTTGGTTTAAGTGGACTCGAGAGATAAAACTTCAATTAGAGCAAAATTGTCAAAACCTTTAGGAGTCTGGCATGAGAATGACTTAGAAGTCTAAGGGAAACACATAAAGAAGTTGTTTAATATCGTGCATGTCATAGGTTCATATGGAGACTATGGAGTTTATTGCATGTGTGAGGCTTACTAAGAATGAAGAGGTTTTCTTAGTAATTAATTAATCTATAAACCCATTCCCGATGACGATACTTGGACTCATAAATCACTATACTAAAACTTGACCCGTACACTGCGGTATTGCAATATAATTTTACGCAACAAGTTTTTGGCGCCGTTGCAGGGGAATGTCGATTATTTAGATTAATTAATATTAGGAGAAAATTTGAGATTTTAGACTAAAGTTGTTTGTGTGTTTTTCCTTATTTGTTTTGTGTGTTTGTTTGTTTCCTTATTTGTTTTATTTTAGTTTGTGTATTGTGTTTGAGTCTTTGTCCCCTGTTTTGGTTGTGTTGCTATTGTGTAGAAGTCTTGATTTGAATTATTGATTTTTCAAGTATGACTTTGCATGATTTTGAGTTTCCACCATTCTATTCTCCCTCTCAGGACCCTAGGTATGTGCATCATGATTTCTCTGAGTACCGTGTGTCTAATTTTTACCATTCTATACCTAAAATTGATGAAAATTCATGTGATGGTAGCTATTTAGGCACTTGGAGCCATAATTTTTCGTACCTTGACCAACTTAATGAAAAATCTTCTCTTGTGAACCAATTAATAGAATATATCTTAGAATTGAAAATTAAAAAATTGGTTCATAATGAATTAGAAAGGTTGAATAGATTAGAAGCTTAGGTGGTAGGACTTTGGAAAATAGTACAGGATTGAGCTAAATACATTAATCAACTAGTAATTTCCCTTAAGGCCTTACAGGAACAATTTCTTATCCTTACCACTCAGGAGGTGCCACCTAGGAGGGTTTCTTCATATGATAGTGAGGATAGTTTGGGAGAGACTGAGGCACACCATAATAAGGTTAGTGAGGTAGACATTGGTGATACAATTATTTCCACGTGGGAGATTCAGGTGATAGAGGTAGAGGCTGAGATGTCCTTTTCTCATTTATCTCCAGAAATTTCCTTTATTTTTTATAACCATTTGTCCTATACTCACGAGTCTTATGTTGATTTTAGTTCTTCCATTTCATTAAACAAAAATATCAAAAATAATTATCTGGCTGGTGCCCAGGAAAAATAGGATAGCATTTTAGACTTAGAGGGCTATATCGATGCAAGCAAGAAGGGCCCAAAGAAATATGAGCAGTTTTATGTGCCCTGATAAGTCACCGTCTAGCTAAAGACGTTAAAAAAACGCTTCTTTGGAGGCAACCCAAGTTTTATATTTTTTGCTTTCTGTTTTTATGTTTTATGTTTTTATTTTTGTATTTGTCTTCTTCTATGTTATTTTCTAGTTGTTTGTGTTTTGTCTAATTTCTTTCTTTTTGTATCTCCAGGTGTATGCCCAAGGGGAAAGCTGAGACTTGCACCCTTTTGATTCTGAGATCGAGAGGACCTGTAGGAGACTCTTAAGGGAAGAAAAAGCAAAAGCTCGCACTATGGTTGATCAGGAGCTCGTCAATAACCCTAAACCCATCAGGGAGTATTTCCAACCTGTGTTTGATTCTGAGCAGGCTGGAATAGTCTATGTCCCTATAAATGCTAACAATTTTGAACTTAAGACATGACTTATATAAATGGTTAGGGAAGGTGCATTTAGAGGATTAGCCATAGAATATCCGAACTCACATCTGCAAAATTTCTTAGAAATATGTGGTACAATTAAAATGAATGGTATCTCTGCTGATAATATTAGCTTATGTCTCTTTCCTTTCTCTTTGCAGGGTAGAGCTAAAGAATGACTAGGGTCCCTTCCCTCAGGCAGTATGACTTCCTGGGAGGAGTTAGCCTAAGCCATCATGACTAAATTCTTTCTACCTGTGAAAGCTGCAAAGTTAAGGACTGAGATAGGAACATTCATGCAGCAAGAGAGAGAGCAACTATTTGAGGCATGGGAAAGGTACAAGGACATGCTCAGGAGGTGGCCACAGCATGCCTACCCAGATTGGCTCCAGATACAAATGTTCTATAATGGACTGGAAGGTAAGACCAAGACCATTCTAGATGCCACTGATGGAGGGGCTTTCATGGAGAAGACTGTGCCAAAAGCACGTGCCCTCAAAGAGGAAGTGTCAAACTGCCAGCTACTAGTGGCATACAGATAATGACAGATCTAAGCCAGTAGCTTGATTGTATCAACTGGATGAGGCAACCTCCCTTAGATCTCATATGGGATCTCTCACTCATGCTCTGAATAATTTTGCAGGATCACCACAAACAGGGATGTCCTCTCAATGCTCCCAGCCCAATGGAGAATCCACTATGGAGCAATTACACTACCTGAACAACAGACGCAACAACTATGGAAGAAGCCAGACTCAGAATAACCACCTAACACATTATAATCCAAGTTTGAGGTATCATGAGAATTTCTCTTATGCTAACAACAAAAATGTGTTGAATCCTCCATTAGGTCCACCTTCTAGCACGTAAAGGGTTCTTAAATCATTTGAATTTGAAATGTTCAAATTCATTAGGGAATAAACTTAATGTATATTGATACAATATAATATAGTTTTTGAACTATACATTATAAATTTAATGTGAATATTATTGATATTAAATTATATGAGAGAAATTAATATTTGAAAGAGTTCAAATATTATATTGAATGTGAATGTGATTCACATTTGCAAACTATAGGATAAAATTTAATGTGCACTGGTTGTACATTAAAACTATAGGTTAAAGGGGTAATATGATTAAATATGATTTAATCCAAATTAAATATATGATATTTAATTTGTATTATTTAAATATGATTTAAATGAATAATTAAATTTGATTTAATTATATTATAATTATTATTATTTTAATAATAATAAATGAGGGAACGTGTCACTCAGACACATTCCTCACTACCCCTCCCCTTCTCCCTATCGACAGTTTAACAGGGAGAAGGGGGTTGCTCACTTCAACTGATCGATCATTCTTCCATTGACAGAAGGAATTCTCTTTCTCACAATCTTCTGATTCCCAAACTTTCCAAGAGTTGGAATCCTTCCCACAAAAGATTAGTTCTAAGCATTCAGATGATAGAGGGTTTACACTATTGGTAGTGTTCTTCTTGGAGAAAAACAGAGAAGTTCTGCTATTTTGCTGAAAAGCTACGAGCAAGGCGTTGCTAGAGAATTAGAAACTACAAAGTTATGTTTCTTCCTCCCTTTAGTTTAATTGTTAAACTTTACATGTTTGCATGTATGCTATTATCCACGTCTAATAGGATTAGAAATTCATGCTTGTTCTGTATTATTTATCAATGTACTGGTTTTTGTTTCAATTAAAACAATCAAGCAATTTATGATCCCAAACATGTTTCCGCTGCTCAAGGAGATCAGATTTCCATCAATTGGTATAAGAGCAATGCTTGATTTATTTTGTTTGAAACAAAATTGCATTGATTTGGTGGGAAATGCATTTTGTTTGCTGTAAAACTTGTTTAGGAATGTTTTGGCCTTAGTTTACTTCGATTTTGTTCAAATTGTATGTAAAGGCTACTGCGTTTTTGGGCATAAAGTGCGTAATTGAGTCTGTAATTGAGTTACGAGTCGTTCGAGACAAGTTTCATGCAATTCGGTTGGGAATCGAAGGAGAAATTGAAGAACGAAACTGTTGTGCTCGAAGAAGTAAGCTGCTGCCGAAGCAGCAGCGTTGCAACGCTGAAGAACGGCGTCGCAGCGCCAGCGTTCCCTATCGACGCGGGCGCACAAGGGGTCAGCGGCATTGCAACGCTGGCCCTCAACGTTGCAACGCCACCCCGATAGCAGGCGCACGAAAAGACAAAGTGGGCGTTGCAACTACACAATCTACTTTGGTGGCATGACTCCGTCGTCTGCTAGTACTTGGTTGCATGACTCCTATGACATATCAACACATTAGACATACTTTGGATACTTAATTCAAATACACCATCTACTAGCTTCTATTCACATTTTAGCCCTAACTGGACTTACTCTTATCCTTACTTGAACCATACTCTACTAGTTCAATTTGAACTAACTCAATAACTTGCTATGACTTTTAATTTATTCTCAGAGCTAACTTGCCCTGTCTCATTCCCATGGAGCAACCTGGCTCTAATACCAAGTTGTCACACCCCCTCCCGAGCCACCTGCTAATTTAGCCCGGAAGACGTTGTGAAGCAAAGAAACATTGTTTACCTCTTAACAATACATGTTGACCCTGTTTTACCTGATAAACATACTATGTTCGCATATGGAACACTTTAACATAACACAGCGGAAACTTGACAACTACTAAACATACATGAGGAGACACTCTTCTTATGTCTCTCTTGAAAACTTAAATGGACAAAAGCATCATAAACCAAACAAGACAAACCATTGTCTATACAACCTCTAAGACACACACACTATAATTACATAGTCCTCTCAAAATAGACTATGACACATATAGACTTGCTATACAACACAAGCCACGTACAATTATCAAACTTATTGAGCTTCCAACAGACTATGGCAGGATGCCAGGTACCAGGAGCTCGATCTCTACCTGAAAAGTTTTAAGAACATTGATAGAATGAGCTATGAAGCTCAGTGAGTGACTGAATTTAAAATCTATAACTTGTAATATATTTCACCTGAAAAACTTATGAGCATATGTATTTGTAGTCAAGCGTTAAAAGTAAACATGGAATCATAATAGATTTTCAGAAAACAAGCAAGTATGTCGTAGAAATCTCGTAAGACATATAAATGATATAAACTCTTTTAAAACATGTCACAATCCACGTTGTGTAGGGCACGCCCAGTACAACAGACGTTTACTCTACGTTGTAGTGGGGCCCGCCCAGCACTCCCATCGTCTTTGTCGTAGTGGGGCCCGCCCAACACTCACGACAACATTGTTGTCACAGAGTACACTCAACGTCGACAACAGAATAAGACCTGTGTGCACACAGTACCATAAAGCCTCGGGCTCAATATCTCAGTCATTTACTAAATCGGGTCTCATAAAACATCATAAAAATGTTTGAACATGTCTGCTTATCTTTTCTTTCATAAAACTCAAGCTTACTCAGGTTGTTCATAAAACATAAAATCTTTAGAACATACTTGCTAGTACATACTTACTCGAAATCACAACATTTCCATAAATTTCGGCAATCAATAGACATATGTTCATGTATAAATTTCATGAAGACATTTAGGGTCACAATGAATACTTGAAACCATATCTAGGAAAATATTTATACTCATAAACATGTGTTCAAAAATAAAACATAAAGCATTGAAATCTTTCATTCTAGCAAAACTTGCATTTCTTAAAGCATATTTCAAGCATGTGGTTCATTTTCGAAGTTCATTTTATCACTCAAAGTATTAAAACTAGAACCTTGGCCCGTACACTCGACCAATTTCCTCTTGGCCTGTCAAACAAACGAAATCCAAGTATTAGAACCTCGAACTCATTGTTTTTAACCTTAAAATTACAAGAAAACACACCATTAAAATTTCTAGCATTTTACAGATTTTATACCCTGTCTTCAAACAGTCATAACTCCTTCATTACTAATCCAAAAAGGATGTACTTAATACCAAATTCTTCCTTTTTGAAGCCTTTAAAAATCATATGAAGACATGAAGTTGACATTCCCCATAGATTGGTTTGTAAATACCTCAATAACTTCTTCGCTAAAATCCACCAGTTGTTGTTTCCAGAATCAATTTCCTGCTGCATAACAAATTTGTCCTGCGATTTAAGACATATTCCAATTGTTTTCTACTCCCGATTTTTTCACCAAAGTTGTAGGAAATTCAATACGCTTTCCAACCATACCTAATAGAACTTCTGATTCAAATGCTACAGATAGGACAACCAAAACATCAGAGGCTTATCGGATTTGACAACAAATTTTGTCTTCTGTCTTCCTCTTCACAAAACAGTAACTTAACTTACGAATTTGCTCGAGCTTCCTTCATGAACTTTGTTAAAAAAATGAATTAGCTTTCAAGACTTACCTCTTCTTGTGGAGCTCGAAATTATCAAAATAACAGAACTGAGATGAAATGGTTTCCTTGCTGCTACTTTGAGTTCTTCTCCATTCTTTTGCAACTTCAACCCCAAAACGAGTTTCTTCTTCTTCCTTGAACTTCACCTCATGAGACCCTTAGCTTTCTTTTGGTAAATGAAGAAGAAAATCGAGAGAAGATAAGTGATAAAAACAATCGGTGGAATTGCTTTTTTTCTTTTTTCCTTTTTTGTCTTTTACCCAACTTCACTTTTGCTTTTTCTTTTCTTTTTGTTTTAATCTCTCATTTATCTCTTTCTTTCTTTTCTTTTCTTTACAAAACATAACAAAACTTAATGTATATAATAAACATTTCTTTCATTTTCTTTTCTTCTTTATCTTTAAAGCAAACTAAACCAAAATGGTTTAAACTTTTCCTTCCTTGTTTTCCTTTTATCTTTCACTTCATTTCTTTTCTTTTTAAAACAAGGAAAACCAAGTTTTAAATATTCATTTCTTCTTTTATTTTATTTTTTGTAATAAGGAAATTCCAAAGAGAGATCTCGGGTTTACAGCCTCCATCCGCACGGACAGCGTTGAGACGTCGAAGAACAACGTCTCAAGGCCGTCGACAAAACATCGAACTCCTTTACTTTTCTTCATCGTTTTTCGCCCAATTCCGCTCGGATTTCTTCACGACAACTCTTGCCAATCAAGACACGGACTTACAGACTCTATTCACTTTCTAATTGCCCAAAAACACGGGCCTTTACATTGATCTCATCAACAGAAAAGTAAATCTAAATTAAGTGCAAAAACTGAAACATCTATTTTGCAAACCACAATTTCATCTCATGAATTTGAAGTAAAACCCCCCTAATTTTAAGACAACTAATTTGCACAACGAAGAAGCCAACGATTGGCTCTGATAACAATTAAAGGGAATAAAACTCCTGCAACGGAAAATGACTTTGAATCGGCGTCGTTGTCGTTGTGAAAATAATTCTTAAAATCAAATCTATCCTATAGAAATTAGACTAAACGTGCTTTAAAGAAGGAAATACAGTAAGAGATAGCACTTACTTGTTGAAAAACCTTTCTTCACGAAATCCTTCACCAGTCACGAACTCTTCGTGTTGTCGATCTCTACGTTCATGAACTCTCCGAACAACGAACGATTGGACAACTCCGAAAGATCTTCTCGATTGTTCTCTTTTGATAAAAGGAGAGTGGTGGGACTCCTTTTGTTTAGGGGAAGAGAGAAACTTTGAGAGAGTAGAGAGAATTTGAGAGAGTTATCTTTTGACGGAAAATCTAAAAAATAAGAATTGACTAAGCAAACCTTCTTGCAAAGACGCTTATATAATGGTGATAGGTGGAGTTGAAATCTCCACCTATTTACCACTTTACCACAACCTTAGGTTATGCAGATAATATTTGCATAACCACATATAATAAGATATCTCTTACCTTATTATACAAATCACATTTGTATAATTGTCGATTTTAAATTGATCACATTCAATTTAATTTCTCTCAATCCAATTTCTCTAAATTATCTCTAATTAAGCAATTAGGCTAACCTATAGTTTATTATGAATCTCATTCACATTAAACTGTATAATATGTCAATCATATCTCATATAATGACATAAATGCCATTTTAATGAATTTGAACACTTCCAATCTACACGAAACTGTAAACCCTCTATGTATCCAGTTTGAACCAACCGAGGGACCTAATGGTTATGGAGATCTAATCCCCTTGAGCAGCGGAAATGAGTTTAGAATCGTAATTGCAAGATTGTTTTTAGTTTAAATACAAAAAAAAGTGCATTGAAAAATAACAGAGATAAATATGCATTATAAACTAATTAGACATTAAGTAAACATGCAA
The DNA here is from genome assembly GCA_036507285.1 of Trichosanthes cucumerina. Lineage (NCBI taxonomy): Eukaryota > Viridiplantae > Streptophyta > Magnoliopsida > Cucurbitales > Cucurbitaceae > Trichosanthes > Trichosanthes cucumerina. The sequence continues at coordinate 24,304,740 of CM071837.1, forward strand.
ACATGCTTTAGAAAATAAAGTTAACTAAAACAGAATTCATAATTACCTTTGTAGTTTTCCTTAACTGCAACTCCTTGCTCATTTTGCAGCGACACAACAAACAATAACACTTCTCTATTTTTCTCCAGCAAGACAACACCAGTAAGAAAACCTCATTAGCCTCTTAGTTCCACTTCGAACTTCCTTAGGTTGGAAGGATCCAAATTTTTGGAAGATTAGGGAATTTGAGAGAGAGGATAGAATTTTTCCAGAGTGAACAATTCTCAAAGTGTAGGATCGATAGAGAAACTGACCCCCTTCTCCCTGTTAAGCTACCGATAGGGAGAATTAGAGGGATAACGGGAACGTGTCTGGATGACACGTTCCTTCAGTTGAATTTAAAATAATAATTAAATCACATTTAAATAAAACAAATTAAATATCATATTTTAATTTGGATTAAATCACATTTACTCAATATTTCCCTCTAACCTATAGTTTTAATGCACATCTAATGCACGTTAAATTTTAACCTATAGTTTTCAAATATGAATCACATTCACATTTGAATTTAATATTTGAACTCTTCCAAATATTAATTATCTCATATAATTTAATATGAATCATATTCACATTAAATTTATAATATATAGTTCCAAAACTATATATTATATCGTATCTATATACATTTTATTTATTCCCTAACGAATTTGAACATTTCAAATTCAAGCGATCTAAGAACCCTTTACGAGCTACAAGGTGGACCTAATGGACCTAGAGATTATAAGCTCCAACGATACGAGATTCGTTGGTTAATCTCATTAACCTCCTAATCAACATTCGTTAGCTGCGGGAACACTCCACTAAAGTCCCACAGCTACACTCTTCTCACTGCAGATATATTTATGTATCCATGGATATTGACCAATAACAGCAAGTCAACCTTCACGAATGTCCGTAACACTAATTGGGTTAAATTACCGTTTTACCCATGGGTTACATCTTGTACCTTAAGTACCAGTGCTCCTCTAATGAACAATTTGTTTGTGGTCCTACAACAAAACAGAGTCCCGCTCGGGCCAATGAGAGGGTCGGACCCTTTATTCAAGTCCCAGAGACACCACTTAAGGGAACATTTCTCTACTTACCCTAGTAGGGGGGAGAGAGTGAATCCCATCTTGCTAGGCTAAGTCCCCAGCTGCTCACACGGTCTTGTCCCCAAGAAGGTAGGCATATTGAGTCGGCAAATCTGGCCACTTTCACCCACACTAGTCAAAGGACTATCCTTCGCAAACAGGAGTTCGTAACCTGCTCAGGATTGAGATCAAGATGGCAAGGTCATCCTAGTGAAATAGAAACCTAACTAGTCAACGAAGTTACATCTTGTGGTTTTTATTTCGTGGTCCGGTCTTATGTAATCTCATTACATAGGATATCCCCTTTCACATGTCATCTATACGAATACGTTAGGATCAAAGTATTTGTATCATATATAAAGTGGGCCACATCTATAGTTTTACCAGGGTGTACCTTATCCCCTTACTATAGACCCTTTAGCTTGTATCTCGAACCAAGATCCTTTATATATGTACACTACATTCAGTTAAAGATACATTTTATAACCTTGGATTTTTAGTTAATTGGATTTGAGGTTAAACCAATGACAATATCGTAAATAACGAACAATAACACTTTATTGAAGTAATAACAGTTTATTACAATAGTTAGAAAAAAAATTACAATCTACGAGTTTTAGGGCATAAACCCCAACAAATGGACCCACCGATGATGAGCTCCAATGATCTGAGATTAACATATCAAACTCTTTGACCCGGTTAATCAACATTCATTAGCTACGGTAACACTCCATTGAAACCCATAGCTGCACTCCAATAACTGTAAGACAAGTTGTCTCCATTGATATAACCAATACCTGTTAGTCGACCCTTCACAGGTTGTTCGTAGACACTGCTGGGTAAAATTACCATTTTACCCCTCTGTATACCTCTTGCTCCTTAAGTCCCCACTGCTCCTCTAATTAACAATAATATTGTATGGTCCAACCATAAAAACCACCCCTCTTGGGCCTGTGAAAGGGTTGGCGCTCGTTGCCCAAGCTCTGGAGACAACCACTTAAGAGAACAATCCCTTTAGTTTCCCTAAGTCGGGAACGAGTGAATTCAATCTCCCGTAGTCAAGTTCCCAGCTCCACACGTGGTCCTGTCCCTTAGAAGATAGACATATTGTGCGAGTAACTTTGACCACTCCCACCCGTTCAAGTCAAAGGACAGACCAACACAAACAGGAGCCCGTAACACGCTCAGGATTAAGGTCGAGTCAATAATTGTCATCTACGAAGTTATTAGTCCTATACTATCAACGGTGTTATATCAGTAGGTCTAATAATTCACGGTCCAGTCTTGTACAATCTCATTGCACAGGATGCACCCACTCGCATGTCAACCACATGAACGAGTTGGATCACCTCGTTTGTATCTGATAAAAAGCGGGTCACATCCACAACGTATCCAGGATTAGATCTCCAACCCTATCCGTATAGTATAGACCGTTCGGGTCATACACTCGAACGTGATCCTCCCCGTGTGTCCACTACACACAGTTCAAGTTCTAGTTCTCTCATAATTCAATGACCCTAGAGCTTAGTTTATTGGACAAAGTTTGTAAATATGCAAGATACAAAGTGATGAAAAAATAACTCTTATTTATTTCAATTGGTAATATTACAAACAAAAAGGAGATTAGGACATACATCCCAGCAGTGCAAAAACTCATTACACAAGCATACGCAACCGTAGGTAGTAATTTGTGAACAAAGTTGATCCCACGAGTACTAGATAATGTAAATTTTGTAAACTAGAGTCCCATTAAAGTTTAATCTAAGCACTTAAGCAACTTAAAAGGAACTAAAACGAGCTCGACACGAGAGAAGTAGATTCTCGCAACCACAAGATGAAAATTAAATGGAAAAGCTGAATAACAAACCAAACTTGAAATGATTAAGGTGGTTGAATTTATGGATAACCACTGCTAACTTTGGTTCTCAGTCTCTCCATAAGCTATGGCATTGTGCAACATTACTGCACTAAGTAACGAGAAATTAAAATTTAACCTTCCAAAATTAATTATATTGCTTAAATTACAGCTCTAAAAAATAGTTTAACATATGTCTATGAAAACCCAACTTTCAAACACAAAGCTAGCACAAATTCCCTAAGTTTACAAGTCAATAGTATATGTATATTGTTGGGTTATGTGCCCTAAACTTGTGTAATTTTAGTTAGATAAATAAAGAGTTATTTGATTTGATAAAATTATATTCTCGCTTTATAAAATACAATAAACTAGGCACTGAAACCCTTTGTACAATATACTCCTACTTGTCCTAGTTAGGGTAAGACGTGTAAACGTAGACCTTCTAGGTGACTCTCAAATACTTTAGCCGTGAGAGCCTTTGTAAATGGATCAACAATGTTGTGCTTCGATGCTATCTTCGTGACGATCACCATCTCCTTAATGCACTATCTCCGGGATGAGATGATATTTCCGCTCAATGTATTTACCCCTCTTGTGACTTCGGGATTCCCTTGAGTTTGCCACAACACCACTACTATCACAGTAAAGTTTGATAGGAAAACTCATATTTTGAACAACTTCCAAATCTGACATGAATTTCCTTAACCAAACACCTCTTTAGCTGCTTCACAAGCTGCTACATATTCGACCTCCATGGTGGAATCATCGATGCATCCCTGCTTGATGCTTCGCCAAACTACAGCTCCTTCGTTTAAAGTAAATACGTAACCTGACGTAGATTTCATAGAGTCTTTATCAGTTTGAAAGTCAGAATTCATGTATCTTGTTAGGATCAAATCCCTAGCCTCATACACAAGCATCTAGTTCCTCGTTCTTTGAAGATACTTAAGCATTGTTTTAACCGTCGTCCAGTGTTCAGGCCCAGGATTGGGTTGATACCTACTTATCATTCCTACTGCAAAACAGATGTCTGGCCTAGTCCACAACATGGCATACATGAGGCTTCCAACAACTGATGCATAAGGAATTCGTCTCATGTCCTCAACTTCTTGAGGTGTCTTAGGACACTGCTCCATAGACAAATGAACTCCACATGTAAAAGGTAATAGACCTTGAGTCTTGCATCTTAAACCTCAACAACAATTTGTCAATGTAGGATGTCTGAGACAATGCTAGAGTTTTATTCTTGCAGTTCAGGACAATCTGGATCCCAAGGACAAACTACGCTTGTCCCAAATTTTTCATTTGGAATTTCGTAGTTAGCAAATTCTTAATGTCAGTAAGATAACCTACATCATTCCCAATGAGTAGGATATCATCCACTTATAGAACTAGGAATGCGACAGAATTACTGATGATCTTCTTGTAGACAAAAGGTTTATCAGTATTCTGGTTAAAGCCAAAAGATTTGATTTACTCTTCAAATTATATATTCCAGGACGTAGAGCCTTGTTTCAGTCCATAGATTGATTATTTAAGCCTTGCAAACCTTTTTATCTTATCCTTGTTCAATGAACCCTTTGGGTGGTCCATGTAGATGTTCTCGTCCAGATTGCCTTTTAAGAATGTCATCACACCCATTTTCCATGCCTCATAGGCATAATATGCGACAATGGAAAGTAGAATTCTTATAGACTTTACGATAGTCGCAGCTGAAAAGGTTTCCTCATAGTCCCACCCTTCTACCTGGGTATAACAATTTGCTACTAGTCTAACTTTAAAGGTTTGCACCTTTCCATCTACACCACGTTTTCTCTTGTAGATCCACTTACAACCTATAGGTTTTACCCCATGAGGTTTATCTACAACGATCCAAACTTAATTGAAGCGCATATACTCCATTTCCTTGCCCATACCTGTGACCCACTTGTCTTTGTCAACCATTGTTTGATTATAAGTCAACGGATCCTCACAATCGTCATCTTGTATGACAACTTGGGTTCCAGATTAACCCATGTAATGGTCAGGTTGTGTAATAACCCTTGCACTACGTCGAGGCACTCTCAACTCTTGAGATGGGCGCTCTCGACTAGACAATCTAGTATCAACAACTCTTGTTGACGTACTAGCACCATTAAAAACCTTTGTTGTTGTTTCGTCTAACTCACTTAACAGAATTTTACATCTTGCCTTATGGTCTCTGATGTGGTGCTCATCTAAGAAAGTGGCATTTGTCGACACAAGTACCTTATCTTGCTTAGGATCATAGAATAATCCAACTCTTGTCTATTTTGGGTAGCCTACAAATAGGCATAATTTCGAACGTGAATCTAATGTCTTTGGGTTCGTCACAAGCACATAAACTTGAATTCCTTTAATTCCTTTTCATAAATGACATAAACTTCCTTTATTTCATTTTCAGATTTCAAAAGGTTTTTCAGAAACACTCTTTGATGGTACGTTGTCCAAAATGTATACCGCAGTCTCTACTGCATAACTCCAAAAAGAGTTAGGGAGATGAGCATAACTCATCATTGATCGAACCATGTCCAACAAGATTCTATTTCTCCTTTTCGATACACCATTATGCTGAGGCATACTGGGTGTTGAGTGTTGGGATGTAATTCCACGTTCTATCATATATCCCTGGAATTTTAAATCTATGTACTCTCCACCTCAATCTGAACAAAGTGTTTTAATTGTTTTATCTAATTAATTTTCATAATTAACCTTGAATTCCTTGAACTTTTCAAGTGCTTCAGACTTATATTGCATTAGGTAAATATGCTCAATTTTGAATAATCATCTATGAAAGAGATGGAATATTCATAACCTCCTTTGGCTTTAACATTCATCGGATCGCAAAGGTCTTAATGTATAGGCTCAAGAGGCTCTTTGCCTCTATAAACTTTTTCCACTAAAAGGTCTTTTAGTCATTTTGCCTTATAGACAAGACTCACGTACAGGTATAGTATTTTCTTTGAACTCATTTAAAAGTCCACTATTTACAAACCTCTGGATTGTATTGAGATTAATGTGACCCAACCTAAGATGCCAAAGATGAACACTTTCTTTAGGAGAAGTTTTACGTTTATAAGTTTGTGTGTATGTTGTTTTAAATAGTTCAGTGTTCAAAACAGTTTTGACTGAATTCGGTCTCAAAACATACAAACCATTCTCTAATGAAGTTGTACATATTTCGACACCTTTCTTTGAAATAAATACTTTATTAAAAGGAAAGAAAACATAAAGACATTGTTGTATTAAGCAAGAAATTGAAATAATGTTTCTAGTAAACCATGGTATTACTAACATTGTCTAACAACATATATTTATTGTCGAACAAAAGCTTAATAGTGCCAATCGCTACAGCTGAGACGATATCTCCAGTTCAAACCTAGAGCGTTATTTCTCCTTTATGTAGTTGCTTCCAAGAATCAACTCCCTCAAAAGAAGAACAAATATGATTTGTGGTACCTGAATCCATTATCCATCCAGTTTTATCATTATCCACTAAACAGGATTTTATGCAAAGTAAATCATATTTACATTCTTTGTTTTTCTCGACCAGTTATTTTGGACAGTTTCGTTTCGAGTGTTCGTTTTCGTTGCAGTGGAAACATGTTTTCTTGTCAGCAACCTCCTTGACCTTCTTGCCCTTTTGAAATGCAGCGGTGTCAACCCGTTTCCCTTTAACAACCTTCTTCATGGTCTTCTTCTTCCCTTTCAGGTTGGAAGAAAATGAAGCCAGTAGTTTAGTTCTAGAGGTTGAACGCCTATGATAACTCCTATATGCAACATTTGCCTCACTGTTCGGTCCCTGAATTTTCATCAATGACTAAAAGTTCTTGAGTTCATTCAGGAAGGATGTACGGTTACAAGTAAGCTTGTTCATAACAACATTACTTCTAAACTGTAGGAAACTATTTGGAAGAGTTTCCAGAATGAAGCTGACCTGACTCGATTCATCGATCGAAGCACCATTCGACTCCGCGATGTTGAAGTGCAACAACATGTCCAGGACATGGTCCCGAACAGATGGACCCTCCGACATCCTTCAGTTAAATATATACTTGAGGGCATTGTTGATAACTCGCCATAGGAGACTAACTGTACTATAATTTTAGTGCTTAATGTACTTGAATTGCATAGAATTAATTGAGTCTTATGTTATTCAATCCCTAAATTTTTTATGTTAGCTAAAAAGTCTTGAATTTAAGAATTAGGTTGGAAAAGAATTAACTTTGATGTTTTTATTCTTTAATTTAAGAAATTTGAAAAATAAGCTAACAAGTAATTAAAGACCGAAAACGAAATTTTAACTCCAGAAAAATCCTCACATATTTAGTTGATCCATAATTTAATTGAGAATTTTATTTGGGATTTTTCTATGTGTAGAGATGTTTAAAAATAACATGTGTCCCTAAGGGTATTTTAGACATTTTACCCAAAGGGTAAGATGGTCTTTCTTCTCCTAGGGGTATTTTTCTAATTTGCAGATTTAGGGCAACACCATTATATAAGGAGGCTAGGGTTAAAAAGTGTAAAGTGGAGTTGGAGTTGTGACCAGAGGAAGAGATTGAGAGAGAGAGAAGAGGAACCATCGATTTTCCTACAACAATAAAGGGGAAAAAACGAGAGGATAACTTAACTTTGCTGCAACAATCAAGAGGGAAGAGCAGAGGAGCTATCGTTGTTTGTTGTAGCATTGGCGTGAGGAGTTGTACAAGAAGCAGAAACCATGAAGCCTCTTTCCTGAAGCAATCAACAGTCTTGTGTTGAACAGAAACCAAGAGGCCTTTTGTTGAAGCAATCCGTGGAACCAAGGTGTTGTTTCTTGGCGATTGCTGAAGCAATTCGTGGAGTTGTTGCATACGTGATTGCCAAATGCTGAAGCAAAGCTGAGTGTATTCACCAGCTGCTGTTGCATTCAACCTGTTGTTTGCTGAAGCAAATTGTGGAACTGAGGGACTATTGCTGTTGTTGCTCACCTTTGTTGAAGCAATTGGTATCACTGTTGCTGAAGCCAACCAAAGGGCTTTGCAGAAGCAAAGAGCCCTACTGAAGACCATCGATGAAGGGTTGCTGGTAGGCAATTGCGGAAGTGAAAAAAGGCCCCCTGTTGTGTAACCCTTTCCCTATCTCTAATTATTATTGCTTGCTATTACCTGCGAATTTAACACTGAATTTTTGGGTGGTTTATATATACTGATTTAGATACTTTTGCTCACTATTTTATGCCAAACTCGCGATTGTTTTAGGCTATAACTCTGACTGATTTAGGCTAATTTAGTGAATGTCGTTGGTTGTTTCGCATGAACTCATTAATCAATAAAAGCATGTTTAAATTAGAGATGTGTGACTCGATTCTTATGATGAACTAAATTGAATTAGGTCAGGGTTAGGTCATTTTCAATGTAAATTTTTGAACGAATTTATGATTAATGTCATTGTTGGATTTATGAAATTTTATTGAATTTAACGTTGCATGAGAATTAGAATTGGCCACTTTAATTAATATAATCTAATTATATTAATTAAACTTAAAAATTTTAATATTAATATTAACGAAAATCAATAATATTAATATTAATTAATATAAAAAATATTTATATATTAAATAATAGTAAAATTTTGTTTCGCTCGTTGAACAACAATCGCATTACGCCTTCTGCTTTGAAACACCGAGGATGGCGTTGCAACGCGATGCATTAATGCCTCTTGCGTTTCTGCCTTCAACGTTGTGACGCCTTTGTTGGCATTGAAACGGTAATGCCTTCTCGTGCCAATGTTGTGACGTCGATGCTAGCGTTGCAACGATGCGTCTCCTGCAACTTAAAAAAATTGCCTCAACGACGTTGCAATGCTGATGAATAGCGTTGCACCGCTGTACACCGAATAACAAGCTCCTTCTTCCATTTTTGTTTGTTTTTGCTCCGTTCTTCTCAACAACCACTTTGCCTCAATCGACACGGACTTACAGACTCAAGTTAAAATTTAAAATGCCCAAAATACCAGGTCCTTACTATTGGGATGTTTGTCCTAATCTCGTTTAGTTCGTAAATATACATTTGAAATTAATAAAGGTTATTTATTTCATATTTTTGTGGCTCGCATTTATTACAAATTTTGTCCGATAAACCAAGCTCCAGGGTCATTAAATACATGAGAGAACTAGAACTTGAACGTGTATAGTGGACACACAAGGAAGATCACGTTGTAGTAAATGACCCGAACGATCTACAATATATGGATGGGGTTGGAGACCTAATCCAGGATACGCTGTGGATGCGACCCGCTTTGTATTAAGATACGAACGAGGTGATCTGACTCGTTCATGTGGTTAACATGCAAGTGAGGGCATCCTGTACAATGAGATTGTAGAAGTCCTGACCGTGAATTATTAGACCTACTAATGTAACACCGTTAACAATATGGACTATTAACTTCGTAGGTGATCATTAGTTACTCGACCTTAATCCTGAGCGTGTTACGGACTCTTGTCTGCGGTGGTTTGTCCATTGACTAGTAAGAGTGAGGGTGGTAAGAGTTACTCACCCAATATGCCTATCTTCTGAAGGACAGGACCAAGTAGGGATCTAGGAACTTAACTACATAAGATGGATTCACTCGTTCCCGCCTTTCGGGAAACTAGAGGGGTTGTTCCCTTAAGTGTTGTCTCCAGGGCTTGAACAACGGGCGCCCACCCTCTCACTGGCACGAGAGGGTTGTTGTATATGGTTGGACCATTACAACGTTGTTGTTCATTAGATGAGCATTGAGGACTTAAGGAGCAAGAAGTGGACATAGGGGTAAAACGGTAATTTGACCCAGTAGTGTCTACGAACAACCAGTGAAGGGTCGACTCATGGGAAATTGTTATATTAGTGGACATGTGATATCTTACACTAACGGGAGTGCAGCTACGGGCTTAGTGGAGTGTTACCGTAGCTAATGAATGGTGATTAACCGGGTCAATGAGTTTGATAGGCTAATCTCGGATCATTGGAGCTCGTCATTGTAGGTTCATAAGATCCCTCGGTTGGCTCAAACTAGATTAAAAGAAAGTTTACTGTTTTGGAGTGAATTGAAGTGTTCAAGTTCACTAAAGGGCATTTATGTTATATATATGAGATATGAATGATATAATATATAGTTTAATGTGAATAAGATTAATAATAAACTATAGGTTAGCCTAATTGTTGAATTAGGGCTATTATTCAATTTAAAAATCAACAATATTGCAAATGTGATTTCTAAAATGAGATATGAGATATCTTATAATATGTGGTTATGCAAGTATGATTTGTATAACCTATAGTTGTGGTAAAATGGTAAATAGGTGGAGATTTCAACTCCACCTATCTCCATTATTTAAACCCCTTTTGCAATAAGGGTTATATGCAATTAAGCTCGTTTTTTGAATTCTCACCAAAAGAAGATTTGCTTCTTCTCTCAATTCTCCCTCAAGTTTTCTCCTCCCAAAACCAAAACCTAGAATTCCACCGTTCTCCTTCTTCAAAAAGAAGAACAACAGAGAAGCAAAGTGGTGGTGTTCGGTTGGTGATCGTGAGAAGAGTTCAAGATTGTTGAGTTCGAGGAAACCACAAAGAGTTCGTGAACTGAAAGGAAGCTTTGAAGAACGTCTTCAACAAGTAAGTATCCTATCTTACTGTTTTCTTTACATAGAATGCATGTTTAGCCTTAATCTAAGTGTTAGATAATTATTACGAAATTATGTTGCACAACATCACCGCGACGATCCGATCGTATTCTGCTGCGCGAGGAGTTTCATTCCCTTCAAATAGTATCAGAGCAATTCGTTGGTTCTTGTTGTGCACTGATTTTCTTTAAAATTTAGGTGGGTATTGCATTTAATTCATGAGATGAATATTGGTTTGCATAATTGATGTTTTTGGTTTTGGCACTTTTAGTACATTTACATTTCTATGTTTATGTTATAAATGTAAGGACCCGTTGTTTTGGGCATTTTAATGTAAATCGAGTCTGTAAGTCCGAGTCGTTCGTGGCAAGAGTTGCTGTTAAGAAATCGGGGCATAAACAGGTGAGAATCGACAAATAACAGCAAGAGGAGCTTGTTGTTCTGTCGACAGCGTTCAGACGTTGTTCATCGGCGTCTCAATGCTACGCATGCGGTTGGAGGCCTAGCTGCAGAACAGCGTTGCAACGCCGATGTGTTGAGCACGCGGAGCGTGACACTGGATGTTGCAGCGTTGCAACGCTACACTGTAGTGCGCAGTTGGGCGAGGCGCGCGCGAGTTCGTGCCAAAACCGGTCCATTTTTGCTATTTACTTATTTTATGCATTTGATGTATGATTTAATTAAATTCTATGTGCATAATGTATGTCATATATATTTAAAATCCATCTTTAGGTTAAACATATTTATGCATCATTTATATTATAAGTGTTATAATATATAGTTTGCATGAGAGGTTATATTATAAGTGTTATAATAGAATAAAATGCATGTTTTAATTTAATTAATATAAGTGTTATACTTTTTAGATTAAAGTATGCTCATGCATTTTAATTTCATGTGATGAATTATTATGTTATAGTATAGTTATTCATTTGATGAATGATCAAGCACAATAACATAGAAATGCATGTAACTTTAGTTAATTATTAGTTTTAAAGTGTTTAGAACTTGAATAATAAAACTTACGTTTTCTATTTCTCATAAGATTAGAATTAGGAAGTCAAAATGTAATCTTTGAATGGTGGCTGATAAGTAACTCTGTCTAATGAAGGTTTTGACTAAGGTTGGGGTATTTAAGTTGACGCTTGCGGAACACCCCTACCTGAAAACCGACTTGGGAGTGAATTCGGTCCGGAGATTCTTAGATTATATTTATCGTGATTGTCGTTAATTAAAAATTGATTAATTTACTCACATAGACCTAAGTAATAATGTGATTATAAACATAGGCTAAGTACTGTATAAAAGTTATATTGGTAGACTTAGGTAAATTTTAGCCAGTTATCTAGGTCAATCCCAAAAATTATAAAGTGACGAGTGGGAGGAAATAAAGTGTATAAGATACATTTAATTTTCTGACCACAAATCTTTGTTAAGTCTGCACCGTGAGATCCATATTCGACCTCGTGGCGTAAATGGGAGCGTCCCCTTGCGGATGGTATTTGTATGGGTCAATATCAAAGTGGATGGAGAGAGTACTTATAGTGAGTGAGAGCGAGACCTGTGAAAATGGGACCCACAGTCTCTTCTTTCGATTCTCACCGTGCGACCCCTATGATCCGCCTACTAGTTTGGCCTGGACAAGACAATCCCTTCGGAGTGCCTTGATCATGGGAGTCGGAACACTGTGAATTCCCGAATGGGATACAGTTTCCTTGTGGGTTTTCTTTCGTGGTTCACCCTTCGGTGGATATTGTTTGGACGGATAGTTGGAAACTTAAAGAATGAGGGTGTCCCTCACAGAATTCGTTAAGTGTTAATGAATTCGACCAAATAATGGTAAGTGGACGCCTAATGGAATAAGAGTTATTCTGGGATTAGGGTCTGGTCGAGAAAGTCCGGTCCTAGAGGAGGAGTATTTCTGTTCACCCTTCGGTGGCGGTCAGTCTAAACCTTTAGGATATCATTGCAAGATTTAAATGACCTAGGGATCATATGATTAAATTTTGCTAAAACTTGATTGGCTTTCAAAAGTTTATGCAAGATTGACACAAAATTATTTTTTGAATTTTTTCAGCTAAAATGTCTAGCCAATTATCGCTTTACTCGCTTCTGACAAATTAGTGGGAGATAACTTCCAAATGTGGAAGAATATCATTAACACGATTCTAGTAACTAACGACTTGAAATTCGTGCTTAATGAGGAATGTCCTCAGTTGTCGTCCTCGACTGCATCACGAAGTGTTCATGATGCATACAATCGAGGGATCAGGGCCAATGAAAAGGCCAAGGTCTATATGATTGCTAGCTTATCTGAAGTTTTGGCAAAGAAGCACGAGTTGATGATCACCGCTAAAGAGACATGGAGTCGTTGTAGGACATGTTTGGACAACAATCCTTTCAAGTTAGGCACGACTCGCTCAAACACGTATTCAACGCGCGGATGAAAGAACAAACGTCTATCTGTGAATATGTTCTTGACATGATGACCCACTTTAATCTAGCAGAGATGAACAGAGCTTCGATCGACGAGTCGAGCAAGGTCAGCTTTATTCTAGAGACTCATCCGAAGAGTTTCCTTTAGTTTCGTAGCAATGTCGTTAAGAACAAAATTAGCTACACTCTAACTACCCTCCTAAATGAGCTACAGAACTTCGAGTCCTTGATGAGGATCAAGACACTAGAAGTTGAGGCAAATGTTGCCTACAGATCATATCACAGGGTGATAGCACAAAAAATGTGCTATCCTTAAGCTTAATTATTGCTAGTTTTATGATCATTTCACGCTTTTACGCGTTTAAATCACTCAATTTCAGGATAAGAGCTTAAACAGGACATTTGAAGATATTTTGGATCACTCGAGATCGAAACGAAGCTATTTGGAGCTAAAAATAACATCATTCAGAAGAACAGAGATCAATCCAAGCTTGGAGACCCGAGGTGATGGCGCTGCAACGCCATGCTTGCTGTTTAGAAGTATTGAAGACTCCAGGCGATAACATTGCAACGTTGCTTAGGGTGTTGTAATGCTATCTCGATAAGAAGATGCGTATGAATACCTTGCTGGTAGCGTTGCAACGCAACTTCGATAGATGAACGCACGCGCTAAGGTAGCGGCGTTCAATGCTGCCCTCAGCGTTGCAACGCTAGAACCTGTTTCCTTATTTACCACATGGTTAGAGTACAGCGTTGCAACGCTACCGTTGATTCCTATAAATAAAACCTTAATTCTTCTCGCAAAGGGAGCCGAAATTTGTAGATTTTCCACCCTAATTACAAAATACACTTTGTAAGAAGAGAGAAAAGAGAGTTTTGGGGAGCCAAAGCATCCGCTGAGGTTTGAGATCGAAGACGGGAGCTCGGAGACGAAGGACCCACACATCGACACATAAGTTTAATTTCCTTTTCTTTCAAATTGTAATAGCGTTCTAAGAAATTTTCTACACGTTGAGCTTGATTTTCATGTGATTTAGAGTAGCTAAATATTGTAGTTAGGATTTGATTTACTTGTTATCACTTTCTTACCATGAATTGAAGCATGTTTTGTTCTTATTTTTGGCAATTCGTTCTTTACTTCTTAATTGGTTGGTTTAAGTGGATTCGAGAGATAAAGCTTGAATTAGAGCAAAATTGTCAAAACACTTTTAAATCTTGCATGTGAGTGACCTAGAAATGTTAGGGAAACACATAAAAAAGTTGCTTAATGCCATGCATGTCGTAGGTTCATATGGAGACTATGGAGTTTATTGAATGTGTGAGGCTCATTAAGAATCGAGAGGTTTTCTTGAGTATTTTACTTGTTGTTTATAACTTCATCTCTTGGTTCAGTGCATGTGTTAGTTAGGTTATTAACTTGTAAAAACACTTTCCTCAAATCTATCAATTCGTGTCTCCACATATTTATTTGTTTGCTTGTCTTTATTTTCGATCACCTATCCATGTTATGTTACTTTAGCTAAAATTTAGAATTAGTATCTTAGTAATTAATTAACCTAGAAACTCATTCCCGAGGATGATACTTGGACTCATAAATCACGATACTAAAACTTGACCCGTACACTGCGGTATTGCATATCTATAATTTTATGCAACAAGTTTTTGGCTCCGTTGCCGGGGAATGGTAATTATTTAGATTAATTAATATTAGAAGAAAAATTTGAAATTTTAGATTAAGTTTGTTTGTTTATCTTTCCTTATTTGTTTTATTGTGTGGTTGTTTGTTTCCGTATTTGTCCTATTTTATTTTTGTGTGTTTTTTTTAGTCATTGTCCCTGTTTGTTGGTTGTGTTGTTATTGTGTATAAGTCTTGGTGTGAACTTCTGGTTTTTTTTAGTATGACTTTGCATGATTTTTATTCTCCATCATTCTATTGTCCCTTTCAAGACCCTAGGTTTGTGCATTATAATTTCTCTAAATACCATGTGACTAAGTTTTACCATTCTGTACCTAAAATTTATGAAAATGCACATGAGGGTAGTTATTTAGGCACTTGGAACCATATTTTTTTGTACCCTGACCAGCCCATAGAAAGATCTTCTCTTATCGACCAATTAAGAGAATATACCTTAGAGTTTAAAATAAAAAATTTTGTTTATAATGAATTAGAGAGGTTGAATAGGTTAGAAAGTGAGGTGGTAGGAGTTTGGGAAATAGTGCAGGATAGAGCTGGGTATCTTAACCAGCTAGTAATTTTCCTTAAGGCCTTACAGGAACAATTTATTATCCTCACCACTCAGGAGATGCCACCTACCAGGGTTTGTTCATATGATAGTGAGGATAGTTTGGAAGAGACTGAGGCACACCATGATTAGGTTAGTGAGGTAGACATTGGTGATAGAATCACATCCACAGAGGAAACTCAGGTGATACAGTTAGAGGGTAAGAAGCCTTCTTTCCTTTTATCCCCAGAAATTTCCTTTATTTTTGATAACCATTTGTCCTATAATCACGAGTCTTGTTTTGATTTTAGTTCTTTCATTACATTAAACAAAAATATCAAAAATAATTATCTGTCTGGTGCCCAGGAGAAGAAGGATAGCCTTTTAGACTCAGAGGGCTATATCGATACAAGCAAGAAGGGCCCACAGAAATATGAGCAGTTTTATGTGCCCTGATAAGTCATCTTCTAGCTAAAAACGATAAAGAAATCACTTCTTGGGAGAAACCCAAGCTTTACTTACTTTTGTTTTGAAGTCTTTAGCTTGCTTTAGTTTGTTGTTTTTCAATTCTTAGTTTATTTACTAGTTGTTTTTTTGCTTTGTAGGTTGTGATGATGCCTTTCTTCATTGAAATTCATGCTCCCGTTTTGAGGACCTCCAACACACATGCTTCGGCTTTCCAAGAAACTCAGAAAAGATCTCCATCACCCAGGACAATATTGTTCACTCTTACCCTTATTCTTAATTTGTGCTTAATTCTGCAAACATTGGGGATAATGTTTAGTTTATATTTGGGGGTGAGATGTTGTTTATTTGTTGTGACTGTCCTGAGTATGTGTTGAATTGTTGATTGATCTTTTACATAAGTATGATCATGATAGCATAGGACGAGATTTAATTGGAAATTCTTGTCATTCTGCTGAAACTTGAGAGCATGACATGAATTTGAGATAGTTTAAAAATTTTCTTGAATGTTTCCTGTACTATTATGCACATAGCCTATGTTCCTGTACTTTTTAAATGCATAGAACGAAGTTATTAGGTTTAGAAGTTTGATGTCACCTCGATATGTCCAAGAACTGATTTGAGAGTTAAACTGCAGGATAGGGTGAATCACAATATGAAGTGCATGACCTGTATAGTATGTGAAATAGTTGGTTTTTGTTATTTGTTTGCTAAAGAAATAATTTGTGAGGGCAAAAAGAGCTACCTTCATTGTGATGAGATAGGCCACTCAATGAGCGAGTGCTCTGGTTAAGGTTCCCTGCAGTGGAAGTGTGAAAGCTAGTGCCCTTGCACAAAAAAAAAAGAAGAAAATTAAAAAATAAATTGATAAAAAGTGAGTAAGTGTTGAGTAGAGTTATTTAATTCTTTAATGTGGGGAGACTCAAAGATTAGTAATTAAGTCCAGTGTAGGGGGAAGTTGAATTGAGAGCCTAATAAAGTTGATCCGGGATTAGTAAAAATAAAGGGAACATAGGCTAACAACACACACGTAGGAACACTCAGGAAAAACTTTAAATTGCTTGCTGAAGTGTTATGTTTGAGTGTTTCGTGTGGTTACTAGATTTGTTCTTAAATTTTTTAGGCTTGAATCAAATGTATGTTTAAGAACAATCTAATGATTAATTTTGTTTTTGCTCGGGACTAGCAAAAGTTTAAGTTTGTGGGTGTTTGATAGCACATAAAATGTGTTATCCTTAGGCTTAATTATTGCTAGTTTTATGATCATTTCAGGGCATTTACGTGTTTAAATCACTCAATTTCAGGATAAGAGCTTAAACAGGACATTAGGAGACATTTTGGATCACTCGGGATCAAAACAAGGCTATTTGGAGCTAAAAATAACATCATTCAGAAGAAGAAAGATCAATCCAATCTTGAAGACCCAAGGTGATGGTGTTGCAACGCCATGCTTGCTGTTTAGAAGTATTGAAAACTCCAAGCGATACCGTGGCAACGCTGCCTTAGGGTGTTGCAACGCTATCTCGATAAGAAGATGCGTATGATGGTCGTGCAGGTAGCGTTGCTACGATGCCTTGCAGCGTCACACTTCGATAGAGAAACGCACACGCTAGGGTAGCGGTGTTGCAACGTTACCCTCAGCGTTGTAACGTTGCCGGTTGTTTCCTTGTTTACCACGCGGTTAGGGTACAACGTTGCAACGCTATCCCTAGCGTTGCAATGTCGTACCGTTGATGCCTATAAATACAACCTTAATTCTTCTTGTAAAGGGAGCCGAATTTGGTAGATTTTCTACCCTAATTTCGTAATACACTTTGTTAGAAGAGAGAAAATAGCGTTTTTAGAAGCCAAATCATCCGTGGAGGTTCGAGATCGAAGACGGGAGCTCAGAGACGAAGGACCGACATCGATGCATAAGTTTAATTTCCTTTTCTTTCAAATTGTATTAGCGTTCTAAGACGTTTTCTACATGTTTACCATGATTTTCATGTGATTTATAGTAGCTAAATATTATAGTTAGGATTTGATTTACTTGTTAAGACTTTCTTACCATGAATTGAAGCATGTTTTGTTCTTATGTTTGGCAATTCGTTCTTTACTTCTTAATTTGTTTGTTTGAGTGGACTCGAGATATAAAGCATGAATTAGAGCAAAATTGTCAAAACCCTTAGAAATCTGGCATGAGAATGACCTAGAAATCTTAGGGAAACACATAAAAAAGTTGCTTAATGCCATGCATGTCGTAGGTTCATATGGAAACTATGAAGTTTATTCCATGTGTGAGGCTCACTAAGAACCGAGAGGTTTTCTTGAGTATTTTACTTCTTGTTTATAATTTAATCTCTTGGTTCAATGCATGCGTTAGTTAGGTTATTAACTTGTAAAATCACTGTCCTCAAATCTATCAATTTGTGTCTCCACATACTTGTTTGTTTGCTTGTCCTTATTTTCGATCACTTATCGATGTTATGTTTCTTTAGCTAAAATTGAGAATTAGTATTTTAATAATTAATTAATCGTGAAACTTATTCTCGAGTAGGATACATGGACTCATAAATATCTATAATAAAACTTGACCCGTACAGTATGGTATTGCATATATATAATTTTACGCAACACAGGGGTTCGACCTCTGGGACCAAATTCATCGGTCCTTCTCGCCCAAAAGGGAAGAAGAAAATGAAGAGGGATAAAGCTGACCGAGCTGTCGCCCAAAAGGGAAAGAAGGTCAAGGAAGTTGAAGAAAAAGAAAAGTGTTTCCACTGCAATGGGGACGACCACTGGAAGAGAAACTGTCCCAAGTTCCTTGCCGAGAGAAGAATCAAGGTAAATGTGATTTACTAGTAACTGAAACTTTTTTAGTGGAGAGTATTGACTCTGCCTAGATATTGGATTCGGACGCCACTTGTCACGGTCATGCTTGTCCAGGGCCTGTTGCCCGTGGCCGCATGTCGAGACCCTCTAAGAGGTGCGACCGTGTCACCACTAACCACGTTTGTTCTTCTTTTCAGGGAATTGTTTCCTGGCAACAGATGTGAGAGGGTGAGGCGACTCTACGGGTTGGATCTTGGGAGATAGTCTTTACTGCAGCTATCGACAAAGTGAAGCTTTTCTTTGGCAGGAATTACTTATTGTTAGACAATTTGTATACAGTTCAAGGGTTTACTAGAAACCTTGTTTCTATTTCCTGTCTTCTTGAACATTCAATTTACAGAAATTGAATGTTCAAGAATCTAGTAATAAAGCGTTTATTTCTAGAAATAGAAATTTCTTTTGTTCTGCTTCACATGAGTCTAATTTGTATGTTTTGAAACCAAATTCAGTCGAAAGCGTTTTGAATACTGAATGATTTAAAACTGCAGAAACACGAACTAAAAGAGATAAAGTATCTCCAAAAAAAAATGTCCAACTTTGGCATCTAAGGTTAGGCCACATTAATCTCAATAGGATTGAAAGGCTAGTGAAGAGTGGACTTCTAAGTCAGTTGGAAGAAAACTCTTTACCGGTGTAAACCCGAGATCTTTTTTTGGAATTTCCTTACAAGAAAGAAAAAACAAACAAACAAAATAAACAACAAAAGAAACAATAAAGGAAAAGGTTAATGTATTATGATTTTTTGTGTTTTAAGAAAAGAAAAGAAAAGAAAAGAAAAGCGAAATAAAGAGATAAAGGAGGAAATTAAAAAAAAATGAAAAAGAAAAAGAAGAAAAGGACAAAAGGACAAACTCCACCACCGTTTTGTTTTTATTAAACAATTTTAAATTCATTTCCAACCCATTTTGTTTTCATTTTCAATGAAGAAAAGAAAGGCTTCGAGGGAGAAGAACGAAGGAAGAGGAACGAGGTGATTTCTGGAGATAAAGTTGCAGAAGAAAGGAGAAAGGTCAGTAGATTTCCATGGCAGCAAGGTGATCAACATAGTCTTGTTCTGATTTTCTGATCATTTCGAGCTCTACAAGAAAAGATAAGAGTTGAGGTTTGATTTTCATAAAATCTAATTCATATTTGAACAAAATTCGTAAAGGAAGCTCGAGCAAATTCTTAAGCTAAGTTACTGTTTTGCTAAGGGGAAGGCAGAGGTCAAATTTTGCTGTTAAATCTGAGAAGCCTCTCATTTTTGGGTCGTTCTGCTCTGTAGAATTAGAATCAAAATCTCTAATAGGTATGGTTGGAAATCTTATTGAATTTCCTACAACCTTTATGAAGAAAGCGTGAGTAGCAAACGACTGGAAGATATTTTAAATTTCAAGTTAAGTTTGTTGTGCAGTAGGAAATCGAATATGAAAACAGCAGCAGGTTGTTTTTAGGGAAGACGATTTTGAGGTATTTTTGAAGAAATCCGTTGGGAATCTCAATTTTATTTCTTCATATGATTTTTAGAGAGTTCAGAAAGGAAGAGTTTGGTATAAAGTACATCCTTTTTGTCTAAGTAATGAAGAAGTTATGATTGTTTGAAGACATGGTATGAAATCTGTAAATGATGGAAAATTGGATGGTGTGATTTATGTAATTTTTTAAGGTTGAAAATCATGAGTTCGAGGTTCTAATGCTTGTTTTTGATTTGTTAGATAGGCCAAGAGGAATTAGGTCGAGTGTACGGGCCAAGGTTCTAGTTCTAACAATGTGAGTGATCGAACGAACTTCGAAAACGATCTATGTGCTTTAAATATGCTTTAAGAAATGTAAGTTTTGCTAAAATGAAAGAGTTTCAATGCTTTATGTTTACTTTTGGAACACATATTTATGAGCATTCATGTTTTCCTTAAAATGTTTTCAAGTACTCGTTGTGAGCCTAGATTTCCCGATGAAACTTATGCATGATCATATGTTTATTGATTTATGAAATTTTTTGATATGTTATGATTTCAAACAAGTATGAACTAGCAAGTATGATTTAAAGATTTCCAATTTTTATGAACAAGCTGAGTATGCTTGAGTTTTACGAAAGAAAAGATAAGCAGGCATGTTTAAATATTTTTATGTGTTTTCTGAGACTCGAATGAGTAAATGACTAAGATATTGAGCCTGAGGCTTTATGGTACCGTGTACATGCAGGTAATATTCTATTGTCGACGTTGAGTGTACTCCGTGACAACAATGCTGTCGTGAGTGCTGGGCGGGTCCCACTACATCGTAGAGTAAACGTTCATGGTACTAGGCATGCTCTACACAACGTGGATTGTGACATGTTTTAAAAGGGTTTATGTCATTTATATGCCTTACGAGATTTTAACGACATACTTGCTGGTTTTCTGAAAATCTATTATGATTCCATGTTTTACTTTTAACGTTTGACTATAAATACATATGCTCATAAGTTTTTCAGGTGAAATGTTTTATGAGTTATAGATTTTAAACTCAGTCACTCACTGAGCTTCATAGCTCATTCTTTTAATGTTCTTTAAACTTTTCCGGTACAGATCGAGCTCTTGGTACCTGACATCCTGCCATAGTCTGCTGAAAGCTTCATGAGATTGATAGTATGTATGTGGCTAGAGTTGTATCGCATGTCCATATGTGTTGTACATTATTTTGACAGGACTATGCAGTTATGTTTGTACATTAGAAGTTGTATAGACAATGGGTTGTCTGGTTTGGTTTCTGATGCTCATGTCGTTTTGGTATCCAAGAGAGACTTAAGAAGAGTTTCTCTTTATGTATGTTTAATAGTTGTCAAGTTTCCGCTATGTTATGTTAAAGTGTTCCATATGCGAGCATAGTACGTTTATCAGGTAAAACAGGGTCAACATGTATTGTTTAGAGATAAACAATGTTTGTTGGCTTCATGTCGTCCTCCGGGCTAAATTAGCAGGCAGTACGGGAGGGGGTGTGACAACTTTGTATCAGAGCAGTTAGCTCCATGGGAATGAGACATGGCAAGTTAGCTCTAAGAATAAATTAAACAGTCGTAGCAAATTATTGAGTTAGTTCAGATTGAACTAGTAGAGTATGGTCCAAGAAAGGATAAGAGTAAGTCCAGTTAGGGCTCAAATGTGAGTAGAAGCTTAGTATATTGTGTATTTGAGTTAAGTATCCAAAGTAGGTCTAATATGTTGATATGTTATAGGAGTCCTGCCACCAGGTACTAGTAGACGACGCAGGCAGAATTAGAGCGGGAGAAGGATCCTACCCAAGGCGAATCTGAGAGGGGATCTAGTGCCCCGAGAGTCCAAACCGAGGCCAGAGATGAGCAACATGCCAGTTCCTCACAGGAGGTAGGCAGGCTAGAGAGAGCAGGGCCAAGTGATCCAGAAAAGACGTATGGAATAGAACGTCTGAAGAAACTAGGAGCCATAGTGTTTGAGAGTTCCATAAATCCTGCTGATGCCGAGGTTTGGTTGAATATGCTTGAAAAATGCTTTGATGTGATGAGCTTCCCTGAGGAGCGAAAAGTAAAGTTAGCCACATTCCTGCTAGAGAATGAAGCAGAGGGATGGTGGAAGTCAATACTAGCTAGGCGCAGTGATGCACGTACGTTAGATTGGTAAACTTTCAGAAGCATCTTCGAAGATAAATATTACCCTAGCACGTACCGTGAGGCGAAGAGGGATGAATTTTTAGAACTGAAGCAATGATCACTTTCTGTAGCTGAATACATGAGAAAGTATACTGAGTTGTCGTGGTCTGCTAAAGTAATTGTGGCATCTGAGAGTGACAGGTGTCGAAGATTTTTCCCAACTATTAGAGACTGCTCTACGTGTTGAGAAAAGTATAACAGAGGCGCAACCAGTAGTGGAGCCTACTCGAGGGCCTTCAACGGCGAGTAGTTTTCGGGTCCCGAGCGCGAAAGATTCACACAGGTGTGAATGTTTCAAGTCGTCAAGACTTTAAGAATCGAGCTGGCGGCCAGGAATCGAGGCAGATGAATGTTAGAGGTGCCTATCAGAGGTAGAGTCAAAGAGAACCTAGTCAGTCTGCTAGATTCGCAGCAAGACCAAAGACAGTGCAAGAGTCTGTTGCCAGTGTAACACGGAGAACTCCTTGTGCAAATTGTGGCAAGAATCATCGAGGGCAATGTCCGTTGGTGTCGGTGTGTGTTACACAATGTGACAGACGGCCGGGGCATTGAAGAGGATTGTCCACAACCGAGAGTAGCGGACAGAGAGGGACCAAGGAGTTGGGCGCCAAACAATGAGTTGAGCAGCGGCCAGAGTTCCAAAGAGTGTAGGAGAAGGCACCGCGGTTCTCGCGATGTAGGGAGTTGTAGGGAGACCTAGGCAACAGAAAAAGGTCTACGCTATGACTCAGCAAGAAGCGGAGGATGCACCTGATGTGATTACTTGTACAATTTCTATTTGTAATGTACATGCACGTAGAGTAAACGTTGGTCGTACTAGGCGTGTCCTACACTACGTGGATTGTGACATGTTTTAAAAGGGTTTATATCATTTATATGCCTTACGAGATTTTAACGACATACTTGCTCGTTTTCTGAAAATCAATTATGATTCCATGTTTACTTTTAACGCTTGATTACAAATACATATGCTCATAAGTTGTTCACGTGAAATGTTTAACGAGTTATAGATTTTAAACTCAGTCACTCACTGAGTTTCATAGCTCATTCTTTCAATGTTCTTTAAACTTTTAAGGTAGAGATCGAGCTCCTGGTACCTGACATCCTGCCATAGTCTGCTGAAAGCTTCATAAGTTTGATAATTTGTACATTGCTA
This sequence comes from Trichosanthes cucumerina, assembly GCA_036507285.1. Lineage (NCBI taxonomy): Eukaryota > Viridiplantae > Streptophyta > Magnoliopsida > Cucurbitales > Cucurbitaceae > Trichosanthes > Trichosanthes cucumerina. The sequence continues at coordinate 24,328,172 of CM071837.1, forward strand.
GAGTTGTATCGCATGTCCATATGTGTTGTAAATTATCTTGCAAGGACTATGCAGTGATAGTTGTTTGTACATTGGAGGTTATATAAACAATGGGTTATTTGGTTTTGTTTCTGATGCTCTTGTCGTTTTGGTTTCTATGAGAGACTTAAGAAGAGTTTCTCTTTATGTATGTTTGGTAGTTGTCAAGTTTCCTTTGTGTTATGTTAAAGTGTTCCATATGCGAGCATAGTACTTTTATCAGATAAAACAAGGTCAACAGGTATTGTTAAGAGATAAACAATGTCTGTTTGCATCATGCCGTCCTCCGAGCTAAGTTAGCAGGTAGTACGGGAGGGTGTGTGACAACCAGTGTGTGAGTCAAGCCTCGAAGGCAGAATGACCAAACGTCCTTTTAGTGGAAAAGGATATAGAGCCAAGGAAGCCCTTCAGCTTATACATTCTGACCTTTGTGGTCCGATGAGTGTTAAAGCTCGAGGTGGCTACGAATACTTCGTATCTTTCATAGATGACCATTTGAGGTATGGTAGAGATCGTGAGCAACACCTTGGAGAAGGAATACAAGAAGAAAATAGTTCTTCAAAGGTAAATTCACGTTGTCCTAATCTACTTATGCATGCTTAATTATAGTTCTTATGTTCTTGGTATGTATCTATGTAATAGGTTTACTGAACACGCTTTTAATAATAATCGCTCATTGTGGGATTCGTTCCTTCATCTATACCCTTGAGTTTCTCTCTAATTTAAAAAAAGAACCTACTTGCACTGCTTATCTTATTTTAATTCATTTTAACCTTTTTAGAATTAAAACCAACTTCTACTCATTCCTGACTTGATCACTCTTAAGAATAACATTAAACAACAAAAATCCATAAGCAAACGTCACTGGTAAAGCATTCCAAACCAAAAAGGGGTAAAAAAATAGAGTTCTAAATCCATATATTCCAACATATAGAAATTAACTCATGGTTTTTAAAATAAAGGAATAAAAAATAGCCCAACGTTCATAAACATCTCAAATTTAAACAATATTCACAAAACAACAACCTAGAGTCAACTTAGATAAACTCCTCAATAAAAGAGGCACAAGAAGAAGAAGAAAAAATGGCTTAAGAGGTGATTAAGACTCCTTGGGCCCCTCATTTTCGATCTTTCCTCCTTTCTTCTGCTTTTTTCCGATAGTTTCCCTTCCAAGAGTGTCTCTAATCGATTAACTCATTTCTTTCGAAATTAGGGCTGATGATTCTCATTTATAAAGATTATTCTTTCTTAAATTTGGTTATTTTCGTCTATTTTGCTTGAAATAACCATGACAAGGCAAGCTAAAATTACCATTCATGAGTAAAATTGTTCAAGCATGCTAAAATTAGTGAAGAATGAGAAGTTAGTGGAAAACGGTAAAAGAATAAGCTAATCTAGCGTTTTTTGTGAAACAAAATGAGACAGAAAAAAATGTAAAGGAAATTGCGGGCGACATTTTTTGATATAGAATGTCATGACCGGACTGGACATAATGTGAGCTAAATTGAGTGTTACATTATGAGAATCACAAAAAAGGAAAGCAACGAAAATCACGAGATTTGTAGCATTTTTTGAAGTATTGACAACTTAGATTCATGATAGATTGATCCTTTGCCATTTATGAGAATCCAAACAAGAAAACCATAAATAGGAGTCGCCTATAAATACACATGAAACCTTAGAGGCAAGGGGGAGATCGAAAAGGAGGCTACTAGCTCAATTTCTTATCCATTTTCTTTCCATTTTTCTTTCCTTCATCATATTCATCACAACAGCTTTCTTTTCTTTTATTTTTCCAAAGAACCTTTTTCTCATTTCTTAGTTTGTAACAAATCCTTGTTTGATCACTCCTTATGAAAGTATTTGAGGTAAAGATTTTTAACTTACCTAGAAATTTTGAAGTCGATCAACGAAAGGATTCTCTAGATTTTCTTGTTCTTCGCGCATTGCATTCTTAGCAAAGTCATGTATTCGAGTTTAATGTAGTCCATACTTATTTACGTTTGGATTATGTTTTGTATTGAATAAAAAGTAAGGGTTGAGGCCTCCATATATTTTCTAAATTTCAATTTCTTTATTATTCCTCCCATCGTCATGTTTGACCTTTTATTAAAACGTGACTTTATGTTTCCAACAAGCAAGATAATATTTTTCTTCTTTTTAACCACGAGCTACATCCCCTTTGGGGGTTCACGTTGTGAATGCCCTAGAAGAGAGATTCCAAGCTCAAATTAGCATGGTAGTTGTGTCAGCAACAAACTCTAAGTTTCTTTTTATTGAATATTATTTGGGAAACCTAGCATATCACTATGATTTTTCCTTCAAGCAGAAACTTGATACTGAAATAGACAAGGGACAACATATCTTATAAAACCAACAGAGGAAAGGACTCGGGGCGAGACTCCGAAATCAAGATTTTTGTGTGCAGGAACTATCTAGGATGAATTAGCCACAAACATGTGGGTTTAATATCTTAGCTTCCTAAAGGGTTTGGAAGAAAAAAACGAATAGGAATCAAACCCGATTTACTTAGATTTGGAATTACTGCCACAATTGCTACCGCATTTTCAGCTGCATCTTCTCCGAAGGGGCAAAGGCAACTTGAATTCCCTTATTTCATATCATTGTTTTTCTTTAAATATTACTAACATTGTTTTATCACCCAAAACACTTTAAAAAACTTTACTACCATACTTCAATCATCATAGCAAATCTTGTTTTCCCGAAGTGACTTTGTTGAACCCGTTTTCTATGGGTTCGATACTCTATAGTACTCCAGTTTATTACTTGGATCACATGCACTTGTGTGTTGCATAACGATCAAGTTTTTGTCGCTGTTGTTGGGGAACAACATTTTCATAAATATATTTCGGCTATAAGAATTGTCAGTAATATTGCATGCTGCAATTGCAACTGCAATTTAATTTCCTCTCAGACCCTATCTCAAATTGCAGGCACAATTGCAGGTTGAGTTGGGGCATGTGAAGAGTGTTTTCTCTCTTGGAGCTAGACTCCGAGATCGAAAGAAACTTCCACCAACGCCGTATACAACAGAGGAGGAAGAAAAAAAAAATTGAATGGGAAATTTGAATAGGAAAATTGTGAAAAGACGATCTTGCAAGAAGTGCATACGGATCCACCCATCATTGACCAACAAGAAAATCAAGCAAATGGAGGAAACGAACACAATGCGAACAACATACCTCCACAAAATTCCATCTTCATCACATAAGAAAGGGATAACGTAATCAGAAATTATTCAACCACCACTTTTAAAAAATTAAATAAAGGAATAGCAGAACCTAGCATCGAGACAAATACGTTCGAGCTCAAACCATTGATGTTTCAGATGCTGCAATGGGACAATTTGCAAGACTCCCTAATCAAGACCCCCACAAACATATCATTATATTTTTTTGAATATCGAATTCATTCAAAATTAATCGGGGTGATATTGAAACATTGAGGCTGAAATAATTTCCCTTTTTTTTGCAAGGAAATGTTGAAGCATGGTTAGACTCTTTTCCTCAAGAATCCATCAGAACGTGAGAGGAGTTAGCAAAAAAGATTCTCATGAAGTACTTCCTACCCACGAAAATGCACAGATCAGGGAGAGATAATCACATTCAAACAAGGAATGAACGAAGGACTTGACATTGCCTGGGAGCGTTTCAAGAAATTAGTTCGAAACTGCCCACACCATTGACTGTCAACATGTCTCCTAACCGAACACTTCAAAAATGGGTTGACAAATACATCAAAGACATTAGTAAATGTCTCAACCAATGGATCACTGCTAAGGAAAACAGTGAGTGAGGCCAATTAAATTCTTGATGTTATAATTTCAAATAATAGTTAATAGGGAGAAGATGACTCACACAACGCTAGAAATATTGTAGGAGTACATGAAGTGCATGCAATAGCTGCATTAACTGCACAAATTTTTTCTATGAACAATACACTAAAGAATATGGCATGGTGAAACTAAGCACTAATTTTTGCTATACATCACACTTTTTAACCCTAGTCCATCTCGTGTCTATTGTAATGATAATCATCTCTTTGAAAATTGTCCTTAAACCTTGCCTTTGTGTATTATGTAGGAGAAAATAGACCGAACCCATACTCTAACGCGTTCAATCAAGGATGGCGAAAACATCTGAATTCCTCTTGGAATTAACAAGGAGAAGGAAATTCCACTCAAAGTCAATATACAAAATAAGGAATTTCGCCAGGGTTCAACAATCAAAATCAATAACATTATACAAAAAAGAATGCAAACCCAATACAGAAACAATTAGTAGGACAAGGTTCAACATTCGAAAACCTAATGAAGGAATTCATGACAAAAAGCGACGAAACCATCTGAAACTTAGCAGCAGCATCACGTAATTTGGAAATACAGGTCGGGCAACTTGCAAATAAAATAAAAAAAAAAACCGCAAGTGGAGTTACCTAACACCATAGAAAATCCACAATGAGAAGAAAAGAAACATTTCAAGGCAATAACATCCTTAAGAAACTCCACATCAATATCTCATTGGTGGAGGCGCTTGAGCAAATGTCTAACTATGTTAAGCGCAGGCTAGGAGAATTTAAAAGTGTGCCACTTACAGAGAATTACAATGCCCTCATAACTAGTAAGATACCACCAAAACTATGAGATCCAGGAAGTTTCATAATACCTTGCATGATTGGGAGCACAGATGTCGGAAGAGCACTTTTCAACTTGGACCAAACATCAACTTAATGCCACTATCAGTCTCCAGAAGATTGGGAATCGGAGAAGCAAGACCTACAACAGTGACATTAAAACTTGTGGATAGGTCAATAGTTCGACCAACAGGGAAGATCGAAGATAGTGGTCGAACTATTGACCGAATACCTTGCATGATTGGGAGCATAGATGTAGGAAGAACACTTTGCCACTTGGGAGCAAACATCAACTTCATGCCACTATCAGTCTTCAGAAGATTGGGAATAAGAGAAACAAGACCTACAACAGTGACATTTAAACTTGTGGATAGGTCAATAGCTCGACCAACAGGGAAGATCGAAGATGTGTTGGTGAAAGTAGATAAGTTTGTATTCCCCGCAGAGTTTATTATCTTAGATTGTGAGGCGAACATTGATCGATGTGCAAAAGGGAGAACTCACTATGAGAGTTAATGACTAGCAAATAACCATCGACATTCTCAATGCATTAAGATATCCCGGGAATTTGGAAGAATTTCAAGAATTGAGATTGTAGATTCTTTGCAGATTCATGAGTTCCATGAAAACCTATTAGGGGAAGAAAGGGAAATAGAAGAGACTGATGATGAAGAAATAATGAGCCAGGGTGAACTTAGAGAAATCTCTTACATCAGTCCTTTAAGGGATGCAGAAGAAAAAATGACTCAGATCAAGCCATCTATAGCGCAACCACCCAGCCAGGAGCTCTAACCTTTACCACCGCACTTAAAATACAGTTTCTTGAAGGAGGGTGAAAAGTTACGGGTGATAAATTCTTCTACACTAACTAACCAAGATGAAATTTCTCTTTCGTAGGTTCTTTCACAACATAAGAAGGAAATAGGTTGGACGATTGCTGACATTTAGGGAATCCACCCATCTTTCTGCATGCATAAAATTAATCTTGAAGAAGGAGCGAAGAACTAAGTGGAAAGTTAGAGGAGGTTGAACCCTTTTATGAAGGAGGTGGTCCGAAAGGAAATTATAAAATGAAACGATGCACGAATCATCTATCCAATTGTAGACAGTAATTGGGTAAGTCCTATGCAACGTGTACAAAAGAAAGGTGAAATGACCATTTTCCAAAACGAGAAGAATGAACTCATCCCTACACTTAACTTGATGGGGAATATGCATGGACTATCACGCGATTGAACAAAGCTACCAGGAAGGACAACTTTCCTCTTCCATTCATCGATCAAATGTTGGATTTCTTGGTAGGAAAAGAATATTATTGCTTTTTAGATGGATACACAAGGTACAACCAGATAACGATTTCACCAAAAGATCATGATAAGACAACCTTCACCTGCCCATGCAGGACATTTGCATTTCTAAGAATGCCATTTGGATTATTCGACACACCAACAACAATCAAAAGATGTATGATTACAATATTATCTGACATGGTGGAGAGGACAGTAGAGAACTTCATGGACGTCTTCTCGGTATTCAGAAAAACATACAAAGAATGCCTTGATAATCTTGAACAGGATCCATGTAGGTGTGAGGACACAAATCTGGTTATAAACTGAGTGAAATGCCATTCATGGTACGCAAATGAATAGTGCTACGACATCAAATCTCCAGGAAATGAGTCAAAGTAGACAAGGAAAAGGTAGAGTTGATCTCAAACACTAAAATAAGATAAGAAGATTCAGTGTCTCCTATGACATGTAGGATTCTATCGATTTTTATCAAGAATTTCTCCCTAATTTCCAAACCCTTATGTGCAGTACCTGAAAAAGATTGACCATTTGTGTTTGTTTAAGAATGCACCACTGCCTTTGAATTATTGAAAAAAGTACTCAGCTTTGCACGTATCACGATTGAACCAGAATGACAAAGCGTTTCCAAATGATGTGTGATGTCAACAACTTTGCAGTAGGAGCGGTGTTGACACAAAGAAGAGATAAAATCATCCAACCCATCCACTATTCCAGTAAGACGTTGAACGAACAATAGGTCAATTACACTGCTACAGAAAAGGAACTCCTAGCAATTGTGTTTGCCTTCAAAAAGTTCAGATCTTATTTGGTGGGAACAAAAGTCGTAGTTTAGACTGATCACTCAGCTTTAAAATATCTATTGTCAAAAAAGGATGCAAAACCAATATTGATCAGATGGATCTTGTTGCTTCGAGAATTAAACTTAGAGATTCAGACATTAAGGGAACGAAAAATCAAGTTGCTGACCACATGTCTAGATTAGGAGAAGAAGCAAGAAGGTTAGAATTGAAAGAGATTCATGACGAGTTTGCAGTTGAGATGTTATTAGCAATAGGGATAAACTCAACCCCATGCCAAAAATACACTTAAATAATTCCTCCCAAAATTTGAATTAGGGCTTAGTGGCATAAAAACTTATTGCGACAACCTCCAATTGGTCTAGCTAGGGTTTGCTGACAGATTAAATAAATGAGGGGGCTTCCACGTTCACCTTTTACTTCACTTTCCAACTGGCTTCTTAACACAAAGTCAATGCTTCCGCATTCCTTGCAATTCTTTGCTCCAACAATTTGAACAGTGTTGGGACCTTGAAGATGTTCCAACATACTAGACGATTCCTTTTCCTCAATACAAATGTTCCAACATTCCGTTTAGCTCTTCACCACTTTGGTCATTATGTTGCAACAATACCTCCTTGAATGATTACAATAACAAAAATCAGTAAAAAATTTCACCTAAAGCAACGACAATAAGACTTCCGTTATTCAAACGTTTTTTTTACTCTAATGACTGAATAACAACTTCTCGCTTAGAAAAAAATAAAACTTTTCTCATAGAGACACAACCCACTCAAAATAATCTAATTAACAGTTCTCATTTGCAGAGTTATCAGGTAGCAAGGGACTTAACCTAGTAAGATGGATTCACTACTTCTCAACATAAGGAATTAGATGAGTGTCCCCTTAAGTGGTGCCTCCGGGACATGAACAAAGGGCCCTACCCTCTCACTTGTCCGAGAGGGGATTCTATTTATTTCTTGGACCATAAAAAGTTTGTTAATTGGAGGAGCACTGGTACTTAAGGCCATAGGTGTAACACATAGGTACAATGTTATTTTTATTCTATTTATTTCTTCGACCATAAAAAGTTTGATCATTGTGATGGACTAACTTTCTATAATTGGTGTTTATATCCATGGACATAGAAAAAAACATCTGTAGTGACAAGAGTGTAGTTTTGGGTCTTTAGTGGAGTCTACCCGTAGTTAACGTATGACGATTAAGCAGTTAATGACATTAGGGAATTAATCTTGTATCGTTGGAGTTTTTGATATGTAGGTCCATTAGGTCCATTTCCTAGCACGTGAAGGGTTCTAAGATTGCTAGATCATAATTGGGGTTTGAAATGTTCAAATTCACTTTGGGAATTAATGTAATGTTTGAAGATACATTATAATATAAAAGTTTTATGTTGGTTAAAACTTTATTATATAAATCTAGTTTTGGATATGATTCAAAATTAATTTCAGAGAGAATTAAATATTTGAAAGGGTTCAAATTTTGTTTTAATTTCAATAAGAATCATAGTAAAAACTATAGATTAAATTTTAATGCACATAAGATGTACATTCGAACTCTAGGTTAAGGGAGAATGAGTAAATGTGAATTGATCATAAATAAAGTAAATTAAATATATGATGTCTAATTTATAAATTAATTAAATACTTAATTAATTCATTTTTACGTTTAATTAAGTTAACTAAATTAAATTAAATTAAATTAATTAAAACTATAGGTTATGTGAGATATGCATTTAATATGATTTCAATGGTAATTAAAATTATTGATTAATGGTTAATTAAGTTAATTAATTGATTTAATTTTAATTTTATCAAAATTAGTATTAAAATGAAGGGAATATGCATTACGCACGTTCCACTTTCCCCAATGTCCCAATTGTCTCTTCCATCATTCTATTTAAAAAATAGACAGGAGTCGGAGAGAACGTGGTTGAATGTTACTCGAAAATCGGGATTTTTATTTCAAGTTCTCTTTGTGAGTTCCCAAAGAGATTTAGATAGGGTCCCACAAAACAACAATTTTAGAATATAGAGTATTTCCTTCGGTAGTGTTCTATTTCATCTTCCAAATGGAGTTTTGGATTTTGGTTGTTTGCGTGAACATAGGAGTTTTATTGCAGTACACATTCAAGAAGCCAAAAATAAAAAACATCCATTATTTTTTTTTTTTTTTGCATCTGGAATGAGTTCTCTGTTTATCATGCATGCTTTAATTTCTTATCGTTATTTTATCCAATGTACTAGTATTTTGATTTGCCAAATGAAAAATGGGGTTTAATGATCCAATTGGGTTCCGATGTGCAATTTTTTTTTGAAACCTAACAGTCTAAACATTTCCTGCAACGATCTCATATCTCTTAGGCGGTGACAATGCTCTTGTGTTTTTTAGCCAAAATATCGGATATACTTGCTAAGATGTAGACTTGGCCTTGTCATTGTCGTCGATCCATCAATCGTACGAGTCATGAACACTTTGAGGCTCGATTGAGCTTGACAGCTGAGGACATTCCTCAATCAGTATGAACTTTAGATCGTCCACTACCAAAAATCGTGTTAAGATGTTTTTCCATGTTGGATAATTGTCACCGATTAATTTTTTCGAACCTAGTAAGGAAATTGTCGAGCTAGACATTTTGCTGAAAAAATAAATTTCGTTTATAAGTTACTCGCAAAAATATTAGTTTTAATCCAACCAATTTTAAAAAAATTAAATATTGATCCCTAGGTCAAAATAATTTGCAATGAAATCCCAAAGGATTAGAATAACTTACCACCGAAGGGTAGTCAAATAATTTCTCCTCTAGGACGAGACTATTTCGACAAAACCCTATTACAAGAACAACTCTGATTCCTATATGTTTTAGTTACCATCCTTCGGTCTGGATGCATTGCCTCTTAATGCATCCTGTATTAACACTCTTATTTTAGATTCAAGAGTCTCCATCCAACAAAACCTACCAAAGGAGGATTAAGTTGGAAAACAACCTAAGGAAACCCTATCCCTTTCAGAAGTTTACGTTGTTCTGACTCCTGTGATTAGGCCCTTCAAAGGGTTTTCTGCTCATGGACAATCATGAAGGTGGATCATAAGAGTCTCTCGGTGCAAACCATTTGAGTAGACTGTTGTCTCGTTGACACAAGTCATGCTCCCACTTACGATAAGTACTCTCTCCATTCACCTTGTTCTTGACCTATAGAAACACCATCTGAAAGGGGGACACTCGTGTTTGCGCCATGAGGCTGACTATGGATCTCACGGTGTGGACTTAACAGAGATTTATCGGTGGAAAATTAGACTTATCATATACACCTATTTTCTCGCACTCAGTACTTTATAATTAGGGATTTGACCTAGATAAATCTAGCAATAATTTACCTAAGTCTACCAATATGACATTTACAGAAATTACCTAAGTCTATTAACCTTTTAAGAAACTGAGGTCTATGAGTTTAAATCATTAACTCTTTAATAAATGCAACTCACGAAAAATAATTTATAAACCTTTTGATTAAATTCACTCCCATGTGGATTCCCAAGTAGACGTGTTCATTTTTCGTCAACTTAAAGTCTCCAGCCTTAGATAGAGTCTTTCGTAGACAGAGTCCTTTTTTAATCATAGATTATAAATTAAAAGTTTCTTAGTTCGAATCATGTTAGAACTAAATAACCTAAGGTCTAATGAAAACCATGTTCTAAAACAAATTTAAAACTAATTAGTTAACCATAGGTTACATGCATTTCTATGTTATAAGTGTTTGAACATTCATCACGTGAATAAATATAAATTTATAACATATTATTTACATGAATAAATGCATGACAATGCTTTCATAAATGAATTTGACATTTATATTAATTAAACATGCATAATATATAATATAACATATTATATTACAAAATGATGTATGCTTATGCTTAACAGTTTTTAATCTAAATGACATACATTATGCAAATTAAATTACATACAACAATTTCATAAAATAAATAGCAAAAATAGACCACATTTTGACACCCTAAAATTAATTAAAATTAATATAATCAAATTATCTTAATTATATTTAATAAAAAGTTAAAAAAATAATTAAAAAATTAAAAATAAAAAAATAAAAAAGCGCACGCGCTCGTCTGCACTCTTGTGAGACTCGCTCATCATGTGTCACACCCCCTTGCAACTTACTTGCCTAACCTAGGAAGAGATGCAAAGATAGAGAAAACTAACCCTCTTATTGGCTCTCCCTGTCTATCCCAAAACTTAACATAACATTGAACGAAACACAACACGTTTGAACAAGCAAGATTGGACACTGAAATACACATATGAGCAAGACACATTCCCTTCCAGGACTATATTCTTTAACAAGTCATACAACTTACAAGTTTCTTACAAACCAAGTAACATGCTTTTATTACAAACTATATAGTATACATGGAGCTAAAATGAAGTAGTGGCAAGCAAGTCTTGTGAAGGCTAAGCACCAGGAACTTGTCTGATACTTGTGAAGAGTAAACATAATGAAAACATGAGCTAGGAAACCCAGTGAGTGTCTATTTTTAAAACATTATAACCTCAAAGGTGAAGCATAATGATGGTCAGGCTATAAGTAGAGATAACTTAACACTTATTTGTAAACATAATCAAGCCATGCTACGAATTTACAACTTTAGGTCACCACATTATTTATAGCATAGGAACTCATAATGTAGTACTATAATGAAGAATAGACATATCAAAGCGTAGAAGCTCAGAACAAAAAAACTCAGGGCATGATACCGCTTTCAAAACTTAGTGGTGGTAGAGTCATCTCCATACCAACAACGTTCATACCTCTCTCCCGTGTACGTCGAATGCCATTAGGCACTTTGGTTTTCCCGAATACCTTCTCTATATCCTCTTGTATTAGGGTAAAACCATTTATTACCCGAATACCTTCTCATTATCCTTCAGTATCGGGAAATCATGATTCCTCCCTCACAAGTACCTTCTTAATGTCCTTCAGTACTAAGGGTTAACAACATACAGGGACATACTTTGTTTACCATGGAAATCATGTTTTGAAAATACATTCAACAAATTCTCGACATTTACATATTTCGTTTGTAAACAGGTTTCCAAGTGGATTTACACAAGGCATTCTCTAGAGGAAATCATACTTCAATAATTTAGTTTCCATACTTGAGTATATAGTTACAAACTAATTCAAAACATGCTTAAGTTCCATCAAGGACATTTTATTAGAAACTCCATGAAACTATACAAAAGTAATTCAAACATGAGTCAATGATCAACATTTATGCTTTTGAAGAAAAACAAAGGACAAGTATAGTTCTAAAATAGAGTCACTCACACTGACCAAATGGGTTCCAAGAATTATTAGTTATTCCTATCTTCGTTTTCCCTGAAAATGAAATTAATAGCATTAATTCCTTTCCTTATTCACCTTAAAAACATATCTAATTCAGTCTCATAACTTAATTCATAATAACCATATACACTTGGTTGTAAGGTATATAGAAATGGAAGCACTCCTCATTCAATCTCTTGCTAGCAGTTTTTTCCTTGCACCTAAAATTCCAGGTTCAAATTTCAGCTTGGGTTCCTCAAACTTCAGCAAAACAACTACCTAATATTTTTTTATAAAACACAGGTATAATATCTTAGCCTACTTACCACGAAATTTCAGTTACTAATTCCTCCTTAACGGCTCAAAAGAAATTTATTTCTTCACACTCTTTTGCTACCCGAGAACGGTGAATACCTCTTGGTTTTCTATAACTTTCACGTCATTCCTCTTCATATTTTCAAAACAGCTGACCACTTTCGTATTCTACACTCAATTTCGGAGATTTGAACTCAAAAATCATTGAAATTGGTTTATTAAGATATGGTTGTTTGAAGTTGATCATTTTTCCAGCAGCTTGCATTTTTTTTACTAAGAATTGGACAACACCTACTTGCCAAACTCAAATCCGAGGCTTCATATCCTTTGGCCAACTCATTTTTCCGTATTTACATCATAATCCCTTTTTTAAAAACCCAAAATAAGTTAATAAATCAACCTAAAATAATTAGCCAACTTTACCTATGTTTCTGAGAAATAACAACTTTTCATTCAATACATAATGCACCTAAAATTTACACAATTTGTTAATGATCATAACATACCTCAATTGAACTCTTAATATACTTATTTTAAGGGCTTACCTATCTCCTTATAGTGCTTTATACACATTATAGTCCACATTTCAAAATATTCTCAAATCCGATCACGAAATCCTTTAGCAAACCTATATCATTGTGCATACGTCAAAACATCATGTATGAGTGCAAAGTGATGAAAAGAGAGTTTAGGGCTTACAATTTACTACCCCCTTAAGAAGAACTTTGCCATCGAAATTCAACAACTTCATCTTCTTGGGAAAAGTTGTGGGTAATTTTCTTTCATTCAGAAGTGGCTTTCCCATGTTCCTTCCTCGACCTCGTGATTTATCCATAGTACCCTTACTAATGGGATCATCTTGTTCGTAAATAACTGTAATTGTAGAGGTTCTTCCTCATGATTCTCCTTATGTTGTATACGCTCGACCTTGAGCACATGTGATAGGTTGGAAATGTATTTCCTCAACATTGATACAAGAAAAACATTATGTACCCAAGACAATTCTATAACTAAAGTTAATCAGTAATCTGATGGTTGTACACATTCCAGAATCTTGTAAGGCCCTATATATTTTGGGCTTAGCTTCCCTTTCCTTCCGAATTGTAAAATACCATTCCACGGGGAAAGACTGAAGAAAACTTAGTCTCCGATTTGGAATTCTAAATCTCTCATTCGCTTTTCAGCGTCACTTTTTTTTTTCTATCTTGCGCCGTCTTCAGTCTTTCCTTGATGAACTTAACATTCTCCGACATAACATGGACAAACTCTTGCCATATCAGCTTTCATTCTACTACCTCGCCCCAACAAATAGGAGTTCTACATTTCCTTCCATACAATGCTTCTTATGTGTCATTCTGTTGGTAGAATGATAATTGTTATTGCATGTAATCTCCATAAACGATATATAAGTCTCCCAACTTCGTTTGTACTGCAACATGCATGCATGAAGCATGTCCTCGAGGGTCTGCATGGTCTTTTGACTAACCATCAGTCTGTGGATGAAATATCGTACTAAAGTGTAGTTTAGTTTCCAAGGACTCTTAAAGGCTCGACAAGAACTTAGAAGTGAACCTCGAGTTCCTATTTGACACAATTGATACTGGGGCTCCTTCTTCGCATACAATCCTGTCACTATACATTTTATCAAGTTTATCCAAGGTGGTGACCATAATCGTAAAAATTGAGCAGTCTTTGTTAGTCTATCAAAATTCAACCATATTCCATCATAATCGCTCGGTGTTCGAGGAAGTCCAAAAAGAAAATCCATCGTTACATGCTCCCACTTCCATTTAGGTACTGGGAGTGGGATTAGAAGTCCTCCTCATTTTTATCGTTTAGGCTTCACCAACTGACAGATAAAACGTTTAGAGAAATACTCTATTATCTCTTTTTTCATTCCCGACCACCAATAATGGCTCTTCAATATTCCATACATCTTTGTCCCTCCCGGATGCATCAAATAAGCTGAGCTATGTGCTTCCTGCAGTATTGCGTTTCTCAAAGTTTCATCTCTAGGTAGACAAAACTTACCGCACTTCATCAACGCCCCATAACACCTTACTTTGTAAGCTACTATCTCCTTCAAGTTCACTTTTTCTATAAATTTCTTGATGGCTGGGTCTCTAGCTGGACTTTAGATAACATCTTTAATTAAGGTAGGACTTACCTGAAGATGAGCTAACAAATTTACTTTTTCACCAACTGACACTTCTGCATTAGAATTCTTGAGTTCCCTAAAAAGAGCCACCTGAAAAGCATTAAGTGAACTCTTAGGTTGCTTCAACTTGCACCTAAGTGCATCAGCTACAACATTAGCCTTCACCGGCTTATATTCGATCGTACAGTCATAGTCTTTTATAAACTCGAGCCACCTCCGCTGCCTGAAATTTAACTCTTTCTGCTCGAAGATATATTTTTAACTTTTATGATCTGTGTAGATATGATATTTTTCAACAAGCATATAATGCCTACAAATCTTTAAAGCTAACACAACTGCTGCGAGCTCCAAATCATGAGTAGCATAGTTAAACTCATGCTTTTTAAGCGATCACTTTCCCATCCTGCATAAGTACACATCCCAGGCCCTGATGTGATGCATCACAGTAAACCTCGAACTCTTTTCCTGTGGTGGGTAGAGTTAATACCGATGTTGTCACAAGTCTAGTCTTTAACTATTGAAAACTTTTTTCACACTGTTCACTCCACTCGAACATTCTATTCGTCTTTGTCAAATTTGTTAATGGAACAACTATCTTCGAAAACCCCACGACAAAACGTCGATAGTATTCTACAAGTACCAAAAAAACTACGGACTTCCGGTACTGAAGTGGGTTGTTCCCACTTGACTATAGCTTTTTTCTTTCGGAGGATCCACTTGCACTCCAGCTGCTGACACTACGTGTCCCAAACACACAACCTTTCAAAGCTAAAACTCACACTTACTATATTTAGCATACAACTTCCGATTTCGTAATGCCTGTAGCATTATTCTTAGATGTTTAGCATGCTTTTCTTTACTTTCTGATACACAAAGATGTCATCAATAAATACTATCACAAACTTATCAAGGTAAGTATGGAATACTCGATTCATGAGATCCATGAATGTTGTTGGGGCATTTGTTAACACGAATGGTATTACTAATAACTCGTAATGCCCATACCTTGTCCTAAAAGCTGTCTTTTGTACACTAAATTCCTTAATCTTCAACTAATGGTACCATGATCGCAACTAAATTTTGGAAAAAACCGAGGCACCCTGTAGTTGGTCGAACAAATCATCAATACGGGGCAAGGGATATTTATTACATATTGATACATTATTTCACAATCGGTAATCAATACATAATCGTACTATCCCATCTTTCTTTTTCACAAAAAACACAGGTGTGCCCAAAGGAGATACGCTTGGTCGAATATAACCCTTATCCACGAACTCTTGCAACTGAATTTTCAACTCCTTCAATTCCTTCGGTGCCATCCTATACGGTGCTTGAGATATTGATGTCGTTCATTGAATTAGGTCTATGGTAAACTCCACCTCTCTATAAGGTGGCAACCCTGTTAGCTCCTCTCGGAAGACATCTAAATAATCACTGTTGGGATGTATGCCCTAATCTCGTTTTGTTTGTAAATTTAACATTTGAAATTAATAAGAGTTATTTATTTCATCACTTTGTGTCTCGATATTTTTACAAACTTTGTCCAATAAACTAAGCTCTAGGGTCATTGAATTTATGAGAAAACTAGAACATGAACGGTGTGTAGTGGACGCAAAGGGAGAATCACATTCGAGTTAATGACTCGAACGGTCTAAAGTATGTGGATAGGGTTGGAGACCTAATCCTGGATACGATGTGGATGCAACCCGCTTTGTGGTTGACATGCGAGTCAGGGCATCCTGTGCAATGAGATTGTACAAAATCGAACTGTGAATTATTAGATCTATTGATGTAACACCGTCAACAGTATGGACTAATAACGTCGTAGATGACCATTAGTGACTCAACCTTAATCCTGAGCGTGTTACGGACTCCTGTTTATAGGGGTTTGTCCCATGACTAGCACGAGTGAGGGTGGTCACATTTACTCGCTCAATATGCCTATCTTCTCATGGACAGGACCAAGTAGGGAGCTGGAAACTTAACTACCCGAGATGGAATTCACTCGTTCTTGCCTTTACGGAAACTATAGGGACTGTTCCCGTAAGTGGCGCCTGTAGGGCTTGGACAACAGACGACCACCCTCTCACTGGAACGAGACGGGTGTTGTGTATGGTTGGACCATTACAACGTTGATGTTCATTAGTGGACCAGTGGGGACTTAAGGAGAAAGAAGTAGACACAGGGGTAAAATGGTAATTTGACCCAGCTGTGTCTTCGAAGAACCTGTGAAGGGTCGACTCATGGGCATTGGTTATATCAGTGGACACAACTTCTCTTATACTGACGAGAGTGCAGCTACGGGCTTTAGTTGAGTGTTACCGTAATGAATGTTGATTAACCGAGTCAAAGAGTTTAACAGGTTAATCTCGAGACCCTCGTAGCTCATCACTGTAGGTTCATTAGGTCCCTCGGTTCACTAAAGTTAAATTATGTCATTTATATGATATATGATTGACATATTATATAGTTTAAGGTGAATGTGATTCATAATAAACTATAGGTTAGCCTAATTGTTGAATTAGGGCTAATTTGAAGAAATTAAATTGACAGAAATTAAATTGAATGTGATTCAATTTAAAAATCCATAATTATACAAGTATGATTTGTATAATGAGATATGAAATATCTTATTATATGTGGTTATGCAAATATGGTTTGCTTAACCTATGGTCGTGTTAAAATGGTAAATAGGTGGAGATTTCAACTCCACCTATCACCATTATATAAACCCCTTTGCAAGAAGGGGTGGTATGGATATTGCTCATTTTTGAATTTGTCACCAAAAGCAATTAACAATTCTCTCTTAAACAACTCTCTCTCTCAAACTCTACTCCCTAAACCGAAGAAGAGAATCCCACCATTCTCCTTCTACCAAAAGTAGAACAATCGAGAAATCGAGTGGGAGTGTCCTGTTCGTTGGTTCGTACGAGGAGTTTGAGATCGTTGAGAAGAACAAAGAGAGTTCGCGATCGAAGGAAGGAAAACGTGAAGAATGGTCCTACAACAAGTAAGTGTTACTTGCTGGTTTTTCTTCTCTACTAGAAAATGATAGTTTAATTTTAAGAAAACGAATTTCATAACGATACCACGATGATTCAATCGTCCTTCCGCTGCACGAGATTTCATTCCCTTCAATTGGTATAAGAGCCAAGCGTTGGCTTTTCGTTGTGCATTTGTTTTTCTTAAACTTTGGTGGGTAAATGCTTCGATTTATGAGATAAATTGTGGTTTGCGAAAATGGATGTTTTCGGTTTTGACGCTAGTTTTAGATTTACATTAATTTTTATGAGATCAATATAAGGGCCCGGTGTTTTGGGCATCTTTTAATGTAAATCGAGTCTGTAAGTTCGTGTCGTTCGTTGCATGAGATGATGTGTAGAAATCCTGGAGAAATGGACGAGAAACGACGAAGAACAGCAAGAGGAGCTTAATGTTCTGTCGACGGCATCTCAAAGTTGTTCTTCGGCGTCTCAATGTTGTCATTACGGGCAGAGGCTTGGCTGTTGAGCAGCGTTGCAACGTCGAGGCGTGGAGCGTGGGGCGCAACGCAGAGCACTGCAGCGTTGCAACGCTACCCACGACATTGCAACGCTTTGTGCGTGATTGGCGGTTCCAGCGACCAGTTTGCAAGACGTGGACAATTGGCTTTTTTCCAACTTAGTGGGGCTTATTTTAATTAGTTATTTTTTTAATTTCTATTGTTAAATGTAATTAATTTTATTTATTTAATTGAATTTATTAATTAATATTAATATAATTGTTATATTAATATTAATTAATTTAATTAATGCCCCTAAGTGCCAAAATCAGTCTAATTTTTGCTATTTAATTATTTTATGCATGAGATGTATGATTTATTTATTTCTATGTGCATAATGTATGTCATATAGATTTAAAATCCCACCTTAGGTTAAACAATTCATCAATCATTTTATATTATAAGTGTTATAATATATAGTATGCATGATAGGTTATTATAAGTGGATGGAAAGACTACTAATAGTGAGTGCGAGCGGGACCTGTGAAAACGGGACCAACGGTCTCTTCTTTTAATTAACACCGTAAGACCCCTATGATGCGCCTGCTAGTTTGGCCTGGACCAGACAATCCCTTCGGAGGGCCTTGATCAAGGGAGTCGGAACACCGTTAATTCCCGAAAAGGATACACTATCCTTGTTGGAGTTTCTTCTTCGTTCACACTTTAGGATATCATTGCAAATTTTATATAACCTAGGGATCATAGGATTAATTTTTGCTAAAACTTGATTGGATTTCAAAAGTTTTTTTTGCGAGGCTGACACAATGTTTTAATTTTATTTTTTCAGCAAAACGTGGAGCTCATTAATTGCATTTACAAGCTTCCGATAAATTAGTGGAAGATAACTTCCAAACGTGGAAGAACAATATAAACACGATACTTGTAACCGACGTCCTTAAATTCATGCTTACTGAGGAGTGTCCTTAGTTGCGAGCTCGACTGCATCACGAAGTGTTCGTGATGCATACGATCGGTGGATGAGTGCCAATGAAAAGGCCAAGGTCTACATTATTGACAGCTTGTCTGAAGTACTGGCAAAGAAGCATGAGTTGAAGGTCACCACAAAAGAGATCATGGAGTCATTGCAAGACATGTTTGGGCAATAGTCCTTTCAGGTAAGGCATGACTCGCTCAAACACGTCTTCAAAGCCCGGATGAAAGAAGGGACGTCTGTCTGTGAACACGTTCTAATCATGATGACCCACTTTAATCTGGTAGAGATTAACGGGGCTTCGATCGATGAGTCGAGCTAGGTCATCTTCATTTTTGAGACTGTTCCGATGCGTTTCCTTCAGTTTCGTAGCAACGCTGTTATGAACAAGATTTGCTCCACACTGACCACCCTTCTGAACGAGCTACAGAACTTCCAACCCTTGATGAGGATCAGCACACCGGAAGCTGAGGCAAATATTTCCTTCATGTCGTATCACAAGGGTTCGACCTCAAGGACTAAACCTGTAACTCCATCTGACACGAAAGGAAGGAAGAAGAAGATGAAGAAGAGCAAAGTTGACCGCGCTTCCGCCCAAAAGGGCAAAAAAGTTAAGGAAGTTGTAGAAAAAGGAAAGTGTTTCCACTGAAGTGGGGACGACCACTGCAAGCGAAACTGTCACAAGTTCCTTGCCGAGAGGAAGAATACAAGTAAATGTGATTTACTAGTAACTGAAACTTGTTTAGTGGATATTGGATTCTTGCGCCACTAACCACGTTCGTTCTTCTTTTTAGGGAATTAGTTCGTGGCAGCAGCTGCGAGAGGGTGAGGTGACTCTACGGGTTGGAATTACATTTTAATAGATAATTTGTATGTAGTTCCAGGGTTTACTTGAAACTCGTTTCTATTCCTGCCTTCGTGAACACTCTATTTCTGTAAATTTTTCTAGTAATAAAGCGGTTATTTCTATAAATGAAAATTTCTTGTGTTCTGCTTTACTTAAGTCTAATTTGTATGTTTTGAAACCAAATTTGGTCAAGAGCGTTTTGGACACTCAATTATTTAAAAATACAGAAACACGAACTAAAAGTGTAAAAGTTTCTCCAAAAGAAAATGTCCATCTTTGGCATTTACAGTTAGGACACATTAATCTTAATAGGATTGAGAGACTAGTGAAGTGTGGACTTCTAAACGAGTTGGAAGAAAACTCTTTACCGGTGTGTGAGTCATGCCTCGAAAAAAAAATGACCAAACGTCCTTTTAATGGAAAAGGATATAGAGCCAAAGAGCCCCTTGAGCTAATACATTCTAACCTTTGTGGTCTGATAAGTGTTAAAGCACGAGGTGGTTACGAATACTTTGTATCTTTTATAGATGACTATTCAAGGTATGAGTATATTTACCTAATGCATAGGAAGTTTGAAACTCTTGAAAAGTTCAAGGAGTACAACACCGAGGTTGAGAACCTATTAGGTAAAACGATAAAATCACTTCGATCGGATGGAGGGGGAGAGTGTATGGACACTGAATTCCAGGATTATATGATAGAACACGGAATTACGTCCCAACTCTCAGCACCTGGTATGCCACAGCAGAATGGTGAATCGAAGAGGAGAAATAGAACCCTGTTGGACATGGTTCGGTCGATGATGAGCTATGCTCGTCTCTCTGATTCCATTTGGGGTACGCAGTGGAGACTTCGGTCTATATTTTGAACAAGATGTTGTCTAGATATATGATGCAGAACTCCAAGAAGGGCTTGCTGCCTTTCAGGCATGGAGTTAACCTATCTAAGGATCAATGTCCAAAGACTCCTCAAGAGGTTGAGGATATGAGATGGATCCCCTATGCTTCAGCTTTAGGGAGCCTTATGTATGTCATGTTGTGGACAGGGCCCGACATCTGTTACGTAGTAGGGATTCTCAGTAGTATCAATCAAATCAAGGTTTATATCATTGGACAGCCGTAAAGGCAATCCTCAAGTATCTTAGGAGAACGAGGAACTACAGCTTAGTGTATGACAGTGGGGATTTGATCCTTACGGGATACACAGATTCTAACTTTCATACCGATAATGATTCTAGGAATTCCACTTCGAGGTCAACTTTCATTCTGAATGGAGGAGTTATAGTATGCTGAAGCATCAAGCACGGATGCATCGCTAATTCCACTATGAAAGCTGAGTACATTGCAGCTTGTGAAGCTGCAAAGGAAGCTATTTGGCTTAGAAAGTTCATGGCAGATTTGGAAGTTGTTTCAAATATTAACTTGTCGATCACGGTGGTTTGTGACAATAGTGGTGTTGTAGCCAACTCTAGAGCCTCAGAGCCATAAGAGAAGCAAACACATTGAGCGGCACTATCACCTGATACGGGAGATTGTGCACCGAGGTGACGTGATAGTCACGCAGATAGCGTCGGAGCACAACGTTGCGGATCCATTTACAAATGCCTTCAAGACTAAGGTGTTTGAGGGTCACCTAGAGAGTCTAGGTCTTTCAGTGCTTCTTGACTACGACAAGTGGGAGAATGGTGAAGGGTACTCAATGCCCTAGTTTATTGTATTACTTTATTGTAATCTATTGTACATTTGAGAAATGTATTTGCTGCACTAACTTAGTCCAAATGTGAGTTTGTTGGGATGTATGTCCTAATCTCAGTTTGTTTGTAAATTTAACATTTGAAATTAATAAGAGTTATTTATTTCATCACATTGTGTCTCGCAAATTTTACAAACTTTGTTCAATAAATTAAGATCCAGGGTCATTAAATTTATGAGACAACTGAAACTTGAACGGTGTGTAGTGGACACACAGGGAGGATCACGTTCGAGTTAATGACCCGAACGGTCTACAGTATATGGATAGGGTTGAAGAACTAATCCTAGATACGTTGTGGATGTGGCCCGTTTTGTATTAGATACAAACGAGGTGATCTGACTCGTTCATGTGGTTGACATGCGAGTAGGGGCATTCTATGCAATGAGATTGTACAAGACTGGACCGTGAATTATTAGACCTACTGATGTAACACTGTTAACAGTATGGACTAATAATTTCATAGACGACCATTAGTGACTCGACCTGAATCGTGAGCGTGTTACGGAATTCTTTCTGCGGGGATCTATCCTTTGACTCGAACTGGAGAGGGAGGTCACATTTACTCGCCCAATATGCCTGTCTTTTAGGGACGGGACTGTTGGGATTTGTGCCCTAAACTTATGTTATTTTGATCAAGTAAATAAAAAGTGATTTGCTTTGACAAAATTATAATCTTGCTTTATATCACCAATAAAGTAAGCTCGAAGGTTATAATGAATCTTTAACATAAGTGTAGTAGACGCTATTTGGATTATGTTCGAGAGTATAACCTAAATGGTCTATGGTATTAGAATAAGGTTGGAAACCTTATTCTGGTAACACCATGGATGCGACCCACTTTGTAATTAGTAAAAATGAGGTAATCCAGCTCATTCATGTAGTTGACATGCGAGTAGGGGCATCTTGTATGAAGAGTTCATACAAGACCGGACTGCAAATTATTAGTCTAACCAGTATAACAACGTTAACAAGGTAAGACTGATAATTTATAGATGGTCATTAGTGACTCGACCTAAAACCCGATCAAGGTAAGAACTCCTGCTTATAGGGGTTTGTCCATAGACTAATATGGGTGAGAGTGGCTTGTAGGCGACTCAATAAGCCTACCTTCTCATGGACAAACGCTCGTAGCTAGCTGGGGACTTAACTGTGCAAGATGAAATTTATTCATTCCTACACTAAGGAATGAACAACGGGGGCCCCGCCTTCTACGAGGGTATGAGTCTATGGTAGGACCATAGGCTTGTTGTTCATTAGAGGATCAGTGGTGCTTAAGGAACAAAGAGGTAATCACAGGGGTAAAACGGTAATTTGACTCAGTCGTGATTACGAACAACCTCTGAACGGTCGACTCATAGGTAATGATTATATCAGTGGACACAATATAATCTACAGTGAGGGGAGTACAACTACAAGTCTATAGTGGAGTGACATGTGGTTAATGAATACTGATTAACTGGATCAAAGAGTTTGATCAGTTAATCTCACATCATTGGAGCTCATGAACTGTAGGTCCATTAGGTCCCTCCGTTGGCTGGACATGGTAATATTGAGGGTAAAAAGTTAGGAGTGAAATTGAAGTGTTTAATTTCATATATGAGGTGTTATATCACTTATATATGATATATGTGATATAATATATGGTTTTAATGTGAATTAGATTCACATATAAACTATATACTAGTGAGAGAATGAAGAAATGATAGGATGGTAATTTCCATCCCATTTCCTTATAAAAGATTGGATGAGTTGTAATTTTAATGCCAAGCTTTTTAAGAAACCCTAGAGGCTCGTATAGTTGTGTTGGAAGAGTTCCACACACAATCTCTCTCACAATCTCACAAGCATCTCATCTCACCTATAGGGAACCCACATTTCTCCCCCACCTAGAGAACAACAGAGAAGATCCGGTGGTAGTGTCCGTAATCGTTCGAGTTCGAGTTGCTAAGATCGTGAACGTGGGAGGAGGAGCACTTGAAGAAAGAGTTCTTCAAAGGTATATTTCTTGTTGTCCATCTTGCTTTTTTATATGCTTAATCTAGATAGATTAGTTCTTGTATGTAATTCATGTATCTAAATTAAGAACGCGCGATTCACAATCGCTTCCGCTGCGGGACTCGATTCCCTTTAATTGGTATCAGAGACAAGTTGTGTTCTTAATTTACGTTATGGATTTATAAGGAACGAGGTGGCATTTACTGTTTTGCATGTGATGTATGAACGGTCTGTAATTTAGACGTTTTCAATTTTGCCACTTAGATTTATAATTTTTCATTGTATCGTTCAATGTAAGGGCTCGATGCTTTGGGAAAATTTAATTATAAATTGAGTCTGTAAGTCTGTATCGTTCGAGGCAAAGTGGTTGCTAAGAAGAACAGAGCGAAAACGAGCAAGAAATGGAGATTCAACCATGTTGTCTGTGTGCAGCGTTGTAACGCTGTTCATTGGCGTTGAAACGCTGCGCTTGCAGAAGGACGCGCGCATCCGAGACAGCGTTACCGCCATCCATCATCATCGTTACCCAACGGCGCCAACACGCGCCAACGAGCGCGAAAGCGGTCATGGCGCAACGTTGCAACGCTACAATCAGCGTTGAAACGCCACAGGCTTTTCACGCGAAGGCACAACGGGCGAAAAATGGTTTATTAATTTATATATTAAATATTAAAATGCTTTATATTTAATTATATTTATTTAATTTAATTTAATTTAATATAATTAGATTATATTAATTAAAATTAAATTTAGGGTGCCAAAATTGGTCTAATTTTGCTATTGAAATTATGCAATTGTTGTGTAATTATTGCCATGCATAATGTATGCTTTTAATTTAGATATCCCACCTTAGATTAAGCGTTTCCATGCATTATTTATAATATAAAGAGTTATATTATATAGTTTGCATGATTAATTAATATAATGTGTTATATTAATTTATGGACAACATTGACATGCATTATATTTCATGAGATGATTATGCTATGTATGTCTTATTGTTCATGAGATCAATGATGAAGTACTAAAACATGGTATGCATGTCACCTAAGGTTAATTATTAGTTTTAAAATGTTTAGAACATGAAAATAATATACATTAGGTTATCTAGTTCTAATTATATTAGAATTAGGAACCAAGTGATTTATAAACAATGATCAAAAGAGGCACTCTGTCTAAAGAAAATTATGTCTAGGCTTGGGTATTTAAGCTAACGCAAACGGAACACCCCTACTTGGGAACTGACCTAGGAGTGAAATTTGATCAGAGAGTTTATAAATTATAATAGCGTCAGCGGGTTTATTAAATGATTAATAAACTAGAAATCCTAGGCTTAATATAAAAGAGTTATATTAGCAAACTTAAGAATAAATCAATATAAGAGTTATATTGATAACATTAGGTAAAACCATTAGCCGGGTTTAGCCTAAGTAAGATTCCTATAGATTTAAAGTATCCAGTGGGAGGAAAAGTGTATATAATACATATTTTTTCACCTACGTATCTTCGGGAAGTTCACACCGTAAGACTCATACTTGGTCTCGCGGCGCAAACGGGAGCATCCTCCTTCGGATAGTGTTTGTTTCAATCAATATCAAGGTGAATGGAGAGGGTACTTATAGTTAGTAGGAGCAGGTTTAGTGAAAACAAAACCTATGGTCTCTTCAGTCGGTTTACACCGTAAGATTACTATGGTCAGCCTGCTAGTTTGGCCTCGACCAGACAATCCCTTCGGAGGGCTTGATCATAGAGGATCAAACATAGTAGACAGCCGAAAGGGATAAAGATTTCCTTAGTCTGTTTTTCAATCTAGTCCTCCCTTGGGCGAGTTTTATTAGATGAAGACTCTGGGATCTAAAGACAAAGGGTTACACTCACAAGGTACATAAGATGTGTATGTATCCTGACCGAAAAATGATAACTAAAGCCAATAGGAATAAGAGTTATTCTGGCCTTAGGTTTTGGTCAAGAATGTCTTGATCCAGAGGAGAAGTGTTTTTTATTACCCTTCGGTGTCATACATTCTAAACCTTTAGAGTATCATTGCAAATTATAAACGACCTAGGAATCATTTGATAATTAGCTTAAACATGATTGGATTAGACAGTTATAGCAAGAAACTCATACAAGCTTTGTTTTTAAATTTTCAGCAAAATGTCTAGCTCTATAATTTCCTTATTGGGTGCAGAAAAGGTAACCAGAGAGAATAGGATGACGTGAAAAAACAAAATGTTGGAAGTGGATGATCTGAAGTTTGTGCTAACTGATGAGTGTCCTCAGGTGTTAGGCTCGAATGCTTCACGAAATGTTCGTGATGCATATGATTGATGGATCAAGGACAATGATAAGGCCAAGGTCTACACGCTGTCAAGTATGTCTGACATATTAACCAAGAAGCATGAGGCCACGATAACCGATAAGGAAATCATGGATTCAGTGCAGGGTATGTTTGGACAATAGTCCACACAGGCCCATCACAATGCCCTAAAGTACATATTCACGTAGTCGAATCGTGCTTCCATCGATGAATCGAGCCAGTGTAGTAGACACTATTTGGATTATGTTCAAGAGTATAATCTAAATTGTCTATGGTGTAAGAATAATGTTGGAAACCTTATTCTGGTAACAACTTGGATGCGACCCACTTTGTAATTAGTACAAATGAGGTAATCCAACTCATTCATGTAGTTGACATGCGAGTGGGAGCATCTTGTATGAAGAGTTCATACAAGACCGGACTGTGAATTATTAGTCTAACTAGTATAACTCCGTTAACAGGGTAAGACTGATAATTTATAAATGGTCATTAGGGACTTGATCTAAATCCTGAGCAAGTTAAGAACTCCTGCTTATAGGTGTTTTTCCTTAGACTAGTATGGGTTAGAGTGGCCTGTAGCAGACTCACTAAGCCTACCTTCTCAGGGACAGAACCTCGTAGATAACTTAGGACTTAACTGTGCAAGATGGAATTCACTCATTCCTACACTAAGGAATTAGTTAGGTTGTTCCCTTAAGAACTGACTCAAGGTCTTGAACAACGGGGCCCCGCCCTTTAAAACGGTATGAGTCTATGGTAGGACCATACGCTTGTTGTTCATTAGAGTATAACTGGAGCTTAAGGAACAATGAGGAAATCACAGGGGTAAAACGGTAATTTGACCCAACATGATTACGAACAACCTCTAAAGGGTCGACTCATGGGTAATGATTATATCAGTGGACACAATATAATCTATAGTGAGGAGAGTGTTGCTACAAGTCTATAGTGGAGTGACTTGTGGTTAATGAATATTGATTAATGCGATCAAAGAGTTTGATCAATTAATCTCACATCAGTGGAGCTCATGAACTGTAGGTCCATTAGGTACCTCAATTGGCTCAACATGGTAATATTGAGAGTATAATGTTATGAATGAAATTGAAGTATTCAATTTAATATAGGAGGTGTTATATCACTTATATATGATATATGTGATATAATATATTGTTTTAATGTGAATTAGATTCACGTATAAACTTTATAGTAATGAAGGAATGAAGGAAGGATAGGATAGTAATTTCCATCCCATTTCTTTATAAAAAATTTCATAAGATGCAATTTGAATGCCAAGTTTCTTGAGAAACCCTAGAGGCTCATATAGTTGTGTTGGGCGAGTTCCACACACAATCTCTCTCACAATCTCACAAACATCTAATTTCACCTAAAGGGAACCCACTTTCCTCCTTCGCCTAGAGAACAACGAAGAAGATCTGGTGGTAGTGTTCGTGATGGTTTGAGTTCGAGTTGCTGAGATCGTGAACGTGGGAGGAGGAGCACTTGAAGAAAGAGTTCTTCAAAGGTATATTTCTTGTTGTCCATCTTGCTCTTATATGCTTAATCTAGATAGATTTGTTATTGTATGTAATTCATGTAACTTAATTAACAACGCGCGATTCACAATCGCTTTCGCTACGGTACTCGATTCCCTTCAAGGACCAAGTATGTAGCTGGGAACTTAACTACGCTAGATGGAATTCGCTCGTTCCCGCCTTTAGAGAAACTAGAGGGGTTGTTCCCTTAAGTGTTGTCTCCAGGGCTTGGATAATGGGCGCCCACTCTCTCACGGGCCTGAGACGGGTGTTGTGTTTGGTTGGACCATTACAACATTGTTATTCATTAGATGACCAGTGCGGACCTAAGGAGCAAGAAGTAGACACAGGGGTAAAATGGTAATTTGACCCATCAGTGTCTACGAACAATCCATGAAGGGTCGACTCATGGGCATTGGTTCTATCAGTGGACACAACTTGTCTTACACTGACGGGAGTGCAGCTCAGGCTTTAGTGGAGTGTTACCATAGCTAATGAATGTTGATTAACAGGGTCAAAGAGTTTGATAGGTTAATCTCGGATCATTAGATCTCGTCACTGTAGGTTCATTAGGTCTCTCGGTTGGCTCAAACTGGATAAATAGAAGGTTTACATTTTGGTGGGAATTTGAAGTCTTCAAGTTCACTAAAGGGTAATTATGTCATTTATATGAGATATGATTGACATAATATATAGTTTAACGTGAATGAGATTCATAGTAAACTATAGGTTAGCCTAGTTGTTGACATCGGGCTAATTTTGAGAAATTAGAATGAGCGAAATTAAATTGAATGTGATTCAATTTAAAAATCCACAACTATACAAATGTGATTTGTATAATGAGATATGAGATATCATATTATATGTGGTTATCCAAATATGATTTCGATAACCTATGGTTGTTGTAAAATGGTAAATAGGTGAAGATTTCAACTCCATCTATCACCATTATATAAACCCCTTTGCAAGAAGCGGTGGTAAGGCTATTGCTCATTTTTTGAATTCTCACAAAAAACAATTAGCAATTCACTGTCAAACAACTCTCTCTCTCATTCTCTCCTCCCTACACCAAAGAAGAGAATCCCACCATTCTCATTCTATCAAAAGTAGAACAATCGAGAAATCAAGTGGAAGTGTCTGGTTCGTTGGTTCGTACGAGGAGTTCGAGATCGTTGAAAAGAACACAAAGAGTTCGTGATCGAAAGAAGGAAAATGTGAAGAAAGGTTCTACAACAAGTAACTGTTACTTGCTGGTTTTTTCTTTTTTACTAGCATGTTTAGCCTAATTCTGTATGGTAGTTTAATCTTAAGAAAACGAATTTTATAACGATACCACGATGACTCAATCGTCCTTCCACTACACTGGATTTCATTCCCTTCAATTGGTATCAGAGCCAAGTGTTTACTTTTCGTTGTGCATTTGTTTTTCTTAAAATTTGGTGGGTAAATGATTCGATTTATGAGATAAATTGTGGTTTGCGAAAATGGATGTTTTCGGGTTTGGCACTAGTTTTACATTTACATTAATGTTGATGAGATCAATGTAAGGGCCCGGTGTTTTGGGCATTTTTTTTATGTAAATCGAGTCTGCAAGTCTGTGTCGTTCATGGCATGAGATGCTGTGAAGAAATCGGAGCGGAAACGGATGAGAAACGACGAAGAATAGAAAGAAGAGCTTGTTGTTCTATCGACGACGTTGAGACGCTGTTCTTCGGCGACAATTCCTATACAATTCTTATAGAAGCTACGAACTATCAACATAGCACCAACCGGAGTATACATAAACAGTTCTTCAAATAGAGGCTCTTATTCTCAATGTTAGTAGAAAACATACGAGAGATAAAAGAAGGTGTAGCTCCTACATCTAATAACACATGTGCAGGTTTACAACAGATAGGAAGTATACCCAAAATAACTTCTTGTGCATCCTCTGCCTTCTGTTGTGTCATGGAAAAAATCTTCCCATACTCTCGGGGTTGGCCTATAGGTCTTTTCTACCTAGCCCTACTAGTACCTACTTGTCCAGCTACCCCTATGATTTGCTGCTGGTTAACGATATGCAACGCAGTTCTCTCTCCTACCTTGTTCTCCTGCATTTGCTGGGGGCATTCTATCTTGAAGTGTCCTTCTTACCAACAATTAAAACATACATTGCTCCCACTCAAACGTAGACCCCAAAGGCACTTTCCACAATTGTTGCATAATTGTTTCCCGGCTGAGCTTGCTACCGACTCACCAGGTTATCCTATTCGAGAGCCTCTTGTTGAACTTGTCGAAAAAATCGATCCATCCTGCCTCTGTTTGTCCCTACCTCCACTTGTACCAACTTTGGAACTAGACTGCCGACCACAAGGAGGTTTGAAGCTTCCTTTTCCAGAAACTTTTGTGGTGAAAGTCCTACTATCTCCCGTTTGGAGTCGATCTCGTGTTGAACCAACCAAATAACTAGTACGCTCATCACCTACAACTCCTCTTCCTATTCTTTCCTCTACTAGGCTTCGCTCCACCCTTTGCGTTGTCTCCACTTGATTGGAATACTCAGCCCATTTTGTACTTCATGTCACAAGCGTTCAGATCTCTATTCGTACACCATCCTCGAACCTCTCGCATCGATCTATCTCGCTTGCAACAATAGTGCTATCATATTTTGATAAATCTATGAACTTCTTCTCATATTATACTATTGTCATCGAACCCTTAACGAGACCCAGAAACTCGTTCCTCTTTGCATCATGGTAAGATCTCGGACATTACTTATCTTCAAATGCTTCCGAAACTCTTTCCAACTCCACGCCTCCCCTTTTCTGCTCTTTGTTAACTTCCACCAATCGTCTGCTCCTTTTTGGAGCAAGAATGCTGCTAAATCAACCTTCCTTTCTTCAAGGCCTCACATAACCCTGAAACACTTCTCAATTTGATTTAACAAAACTTCAGCATCAACTGCATCTGTCGTGCCTTCAAATGTTGTTGCGCCCAAGGCCTTTAGTATTTCAATGCCATACTTCTTTTCTGGATCTGTCGTGCCCTTCAAGTGTTGTTGCACCCAAGGCCTTCAGTCTTTGAATGCCATACTTCTTTACTGAGTCTTCTTGTGTTTATCCAACACTTTCAGCTATTCTCTGAGTTATGCTCGTAAAGATTTGTTCCTCCATGTTCACCTCTTGCTTAGGATGACTAGGCTCTCCCTCTAATACCCCTCTTCATCAATCGTCGGTAGCTTCTTGAGTTTCGGCCTCCACTTGCCTACCTCGTTTGCGACCACGAGTCATGGTCCTAAATTATACAATATTGTCAAAATAGTTAAGAGAATAAGCTCCTAGTTTAATGCATGAACCTAGTACTCTTCCAAAACCCTTTTGCTCTGATACCAAGTTGTCACACCCTCTCCAAGCTTACTTGCCTAACCTTGGTATAGATGAAAAGTTATAGAAACCCAACCCTCCTACTAACTCTCCCTGTCTAACCCAATAGTTAACCTAAAATTGAATGCAACACAACACATTTCAACAAGCAAGATTGGACACTGAAATACAACTATGAGCAAGACACATTAACTTCCAGTACTATGTTCTTTAACAAGTCATAAAGCTTTCAAGTTTATTACAACCCAACTAACATGCTTTCACTACAAACTATATACATAAGAAAGTTTGCATACAATGAGCTTAAATTGTATGGTGTGAAATAGGTCTTGACAAGGTTAAGCACCAGGAGATCGTCTACTACTTGGGAAGAGTAAACATAATGAAAACGTGAGCGGGGAAGCTTAGTGAGTGTCTATTTTTACAACATTATAAGCTCAAAGGAGAAGCATGATGGACAAGCTATAAGTAGAGATAACTTATCACTTATTTGTAAACATAATTAAGTCATGCTACAAATTTATAGGTTTAAGTCACCACATTATATACAACATTGAAACTCATAATGTAGTACTATAACGAAGAATAGAAATATCAAAGCATAGAAGCTCATAACAATAAAACTGGTTGCATGATACCGTTTTCGAACCTTAAGGGTGGTAGAGTCATCTCTATACCAACAACGTTCATACCTCTCTCACGTGCACGTGGAATTCCATAGGGCACTTTGGTTTTCCCTAATTCCTTCTCTATATCCTTCAATATTATGATAAGACCATTTACACCCAGAGTACCTTTTCATTCTCCTTCAGTATCGGGAAATCATGATTCCTCCCTCCCAAGTACCTTCTAAATGTCATTGAGTACTGGGGGTTAGCAACATACAGGGGCAACACTTTGTTTACCATGGAAATCATGTTGTGAAAACACATTCAACCAATTCTCAACATTTGCATATTTCCTTTCTAAACATGTTTCCCAGTGGATTTACATAAGGCGTTCTCTAGAGGAAATCATACTTCAATAATTTAGTTTTCATACTTGAATATATAGTTACAAACCAATTCAAAACATGCTTATGTTGCATCAAGGACATCCTATTAAAAACTCCATGAAACTATGCAAAAGTAATTCAAGCATGATTCGATGATAAACATTTATGCTTTTGAAGAAAAACAAAAGTCAAGTATAATTGTAAAATAGTCACTCATAATCACAAAATTGGTTCCAAGGATTATAATATATTTTTATCTCTATTTGCCCTGAAAATGAAATTAATAACATTAATTCCTTTCCATATTCACCTTAAAAATAGATCTCAGTCAATCTCATAACTTAATTTCTTGTAACCATACACTTGGTTGTAATGTATATATAAATGGAAGCATATCTCCTTCAATCTTTTGCTAGAGTTGTTTTCCTTGCCCCTTAAATTCCAGGTTCAAATTTCAGCTTGGGTTCCTCAAAATTTAGCCAAAAAAACCACCTAATATTTTTTGATAAACCTCAAGAACAACATCTTATCTTTTTTTAATTCCTCCTCAAAAGCTCAAAATAAAACGATTTATTCACACTGTTCTGCTACCCGAGAATTATGAACACCTTTTCAGTTTTCTACAATGTTCACCTCATTCCTCTTCGTATTTTCAAAGCAACCGACCATTTTCGTATTCTACACTTAATTAATGAGATTTTGACTAAAAAACCAGTGAATTTGGTTCAGTAAATTAAGAGATATGGTTGTTTGAAGGTGATCATTTTTCCAGCAGCTTCTTGTTTTATTAAGAATTAGACAACACCTACTGCCAAAGTCAAATCCGAGGCTTCATATCCCTTGGTCAGCTCCTACTTCCAAATTTACATCAAAATCCCTTTTTTTAAAACACCAAAATAAGTAAATAAATCAACCTAAAACAATTAGCCAACTTTACCTAAGTTTGTGAGAAATAAGAACTTTTCATTCAATATATAATGCACCCAAAATTTACCCAATTTGTTAATGATCATAACTTACTTCGATTCAACTCCTAATATGCTTATTTCAATGGCTTATCTATCTCCTTATGAAGCTTTATACACATTATAGTCCACAATTCAAATGATTTCAAAATCTGATCACGATATCCTTTAGTGCAACCTATATCATCTTGCATATGTCAAAACATCATGTACTAGTGCACAATGATGAAAAGAGAGTTTAGGTCTTACATCTGAAGGGGATGAAATCCCGGGCAGCGGAAGGGTGATTGAATCACTTCGTATCGTTGCGAAAACTGTTTTCTTAAAATCGAACTATCACATAGTATTTAGCCTAATCATACAAATTAAGAAGAAAAACTAGTATGAACCACTTATTTGTTAAAGAATCGTCTTCAAGTTTTCCTTCTCCTATTCACGAACCCTTTGTGATCACGATCTCAACGCCCTTGATCTCCTCGAACGAACTAGCAAACTGGACACTTGCACAAGGTTTCTCGGTTGTTCTACTTCTGTCAGTGTAAGACAAGTTGTGTCCACTAATTTAATCAATGCCCATGATTCGATCCTTGACAGATTATTTGTAGACATTGCTAGGTCAAATTAACGTTTTACCCTTGTGTCTACTTCTTGCTCCTAAAGTTCCCACTGCTCCTCTGATGAACACCAACATTGTAATGGTCCAACCATACACAACACCCCTCTCGGGCAAGTGAGAGGGTGGGCGCCCGTTGTCAAAGCTCTGGACACAACACTTAAGGGAACAACCCCTCTAGTTTTCCTAAAGGCGGGAACGGGTGAATTACATCTCGTGTAGTTAAGTTTCCAGCACCCTACTTGGTCCTGTCTGTAGGAAGATAGGCATAATTGGCGAGTAACTGTGACCACCCTCGCCCGTACTAGTCAAAGGACAAACCTCCGCAGACAAAAGTCTGCATCACGCTCAAGATTCATGTTGAGTCACTAATGGTCATCGAGGAAGTTATTAGTTCAAAACTGTTAACGGTGTTACATCAATATGTCTAATAATTCACGGTCCGGTCTTGTACAATCTCATTACACAGGACGCCCCCACTCGCATGTCAACAACATGAACGAGTCAAACCACCTCGTTTGTTCTAATACAAAGCTGGTCACATCCACAACGTATCCAGGATTAGGTCTCCAACCCTATCCGTATACTGTAGATCGTTCGCATCATTAACTCGAATGTGATCCTCCCTGTGTGTCAACTGCACAACGTTTTAGTTCTAGTTCTCTCCTAAATTCAATGACCCTGAAGCTTAGTTTATTGGAGCTTAGTTTCTTGAGGAGTCTAAAGACATTGATCCTTAGACAGGTGAACCTCATGCCTGAAAGGCAACAAACTATTCTTGGAGTTCTACATCTTATATCTAGACAACATCTTGTAAATATAAGACGCTTGAGACATAGCCAGCGTTCGTTCTTCCAGTTCCGGATAATCTGCATGCCTAGAACATATTGTTCTTCTCTCAAATATTTCATTTACAACTGCGAAGCTAGCCATTTCTTTACGTCAGTAAGAAATCCTACCTCTTTCCCAATGAGAAGGATATCATCCACGTACAATACGAGAAATGCCACAGTTTTGTCTACGATTTTCTTGTAGACACAAGGCTCGTCAATATTCTGATCAAAGCCATAAGATTTGATCGCCTCATCAAACCTTATAATCCAAGACCTCGACGCTTGTTTCAGTCCATAAATGGACGTATGAAGCCGACAAACATTTTGCTATTGACCTTGGGTTATGAACCCTTTAGGCTGGTCCATGTTGATGGTTTTGTCAAGGTTGGAATTCAGAAAAGCGGTCTTGACATCCATCTGCCATACCTCATAGTCATAATATGTGGCAATGGGCAGAAGAATCCTGATCGACCTTACAATGGCAACAGGTGAAAAGGTTTCCTCATAGCCAACCCCTCCAACCTGTGTAAAACCGTTTGCCACTAGTCGTGCTTTGAAGGTCTGCATATTCCCATCTACGCCACGTTTACGCTTGTAGATCCATTTGAAACCTATAGGTTTTATCCCATCCGGTTGATCCACAAGCTCCCAGACAGAATTGAAGTACATCGACTCCATTTCCTGGTCCATAACTGTAATCCATTCGTCCATGTCAACGTTTGTCATTGCCTGATCAAAAGTCAATGGATCCTTGTAGTCATCATCAGGGGTGATGACTTGGGTTTCAGCTAAACTCATATAACGTTTAGTCTATCGCACAACCCTCCCACTAGGTCGAGGCATTCCCAACTCTTGGGAACGGTTTTGATTAGACGTGCTGGATCAACAACACTTGTTGCGGACTAGCCCCATCAACAACTCTTGCTGATGTACTGTCCATTTCGTTCAACGCGATTTTGCTTCTAGGCAAATGATCCCTGACGTGGTCTTCCTCAAGGAAAGTGGTGTTTATCGATACAAGCACCGTATTTTCCTTATGATCGTAAAATATACCACCCCTAGTCTCTTTTGGGTAACCTACAAATAGGCACAATTTTGAACAGGGTTCCAACTTTTTTTGGGTCGGGCATCCCCAAATTCTAAAATGGTGTAAACTGCCTTTACGTCCATTCCAGAGTTCGAAAGGTGTTTCAAAAACACTTTTCGACGGAACATTGTTCAAAATATAGATTGCAGCCTCAACTGCATAACCCCAAAAAGAATTAGGGAGACGAGCATAGCTCATCATCGACCGAACCATGCCTAACAGGGTTCTGTTTCTCCTCTCCAATAAACCATTTTGTTGTGGCATACCATGTGCTGAGAATGGCTATTTATGAATTTATTAGTCCTAAACTGTTAATGATGTTACATCAGTAGGTCTAATAATTCACGGTCCGGTTTTGTACAATTTCATGGGCGAGCAACTACATGAAATGGAGAACTAAGAGGATTTGAGAATTATGAAAATCTGTATTTCCAAAAAACTAACCATTAACCTGAAAATGTATTACATGCACCTTTATATAGGGAGGGAGGGTGGAGATAACTTTCTCCTCCCCTTATCCCACTAAATGAACAAATTATGCATTATGAAAATCACATTTGCATAATTACATAATATAAGGTATCCCATATCTTAATATGCAAATCATATTTGCATAATTGCAATATTGAATAATATATTCAATTATCCTCTCAATTCAATTATTTCTCTTTACATTTAATATGAAACAATTTAAACTACAAATATATTTAGAAATGAATCCAAATATAGAACATAATTTAGTATGATTCATATTCACGTTAAACTATTTATTATGTCGATTATATCTCATATAATCGATATAACTCCAGTTTACGAAATTGAACACTTCAAGTTGGCTCCAAAACTTCATACCCTCAATATATCCATATTGAGCCAACGAAGGTACCTACATTGCTGTGAGGTGAACTAATCAAACTCTTTGACCCAGATGACAACCATTCATTAACTACGAGTCACTGCACTATAGACTCGTAGTTGCACTCTTCTTATTGTAGGAGAAGTTGTGTCCATTTATATAACCAATGCACGTGAGTCGACGACCCTTCACAGGTTGTTCGTAATCACACCTGGGTAAATTTACTATTTTACCCCTGTGATTAGCTCTTGCTCCTTAGGTACCACTGATCATCTAATAAACAATTTGTTTATGGTCCAACCATCAATAGTGTCCGTCTCGGGCAAGTGAGAGGGTGGGGCTCCGTTGTTCAATACTTGGATTAAGCTTTGAAGAAAAAAACCTATCTATTTTCCCTAGCTTAGGAACGGGTGCATTCAATCTCACGAAGTTAAGTTCCCAGCTTCCTAAAAGGTTTGTCCCTGAGAAAGTATGCTTCTTGAGTCCATAGCTCTGGCCACTATCAGTCATACTAGTCTAAGGACAAAGCCGTTCACACAAGAGTTTGTAACCTGCTCAGGATTCAGGTCGAGTCACTAATGGTCATCTATAAACCATTAGACCTAATTTGTTAACGTTTTTACAACAGTATGCAAATAATTTGTAGTCTAAACTTATACGAACTCATCGCACAAGATGCGCCCACTCGCATGTGAACTACATGAACGAGTTGGATTACCTCGTTTGTATCAAATACAAAATTGGTCGCTTCCATAGTGTTTCGAGGATGAGGTTCCAAACCCTATCCGTATACTATAGACCATTTCGGTTAGATACTTGAACACGATCCTACCTATGTGTCTATTACACACTTTTCTAGTTCTCATAACCATAACCCTAAGCTTAGTTTATTGGATTTTAAGTTTTAAATGTGAGAACACGAGAAATAATGCATAATGACTCTTTATTGATTTCATCGAATATTTACAAACTACACGATTTTAAGGTATAAAATCTCAACAAACTCCAACTTATTCTAAAGCATTTTGGGTACCTTATAGCACACAAAATGTGTTATCCTTAGGCTTAATTATTGCTAGTATTATAATAATTTCAGGGCTTTGATGTGTTTGTATCATTTAATTTCAGGTAAAGAGCTCAAACAACACTATTGAAGACATTCTGGATCACTAAAGATCAAAACGAGGCTATTTGGAACTAAAAATAACATCAATTGGAAGTAGAAGGATCAATCCAAGCTTGAAGACCCGAAGTGAGTGCGTTGTAACGTTCTGACCTCTATGGTCCGATGAATGTTAAAGCACAAGGTGGTTACGAATACTTCGTATCTTTCATAAATAGTTCAAGGAATGGGTTTATTTACCTAATGCATGGGAAGTCTAAAACTCTTGAAAAGATTAAGGAGTACAAGACTGAGGTTGGGAACCTATTACGTAAAACAATAAAAACACTTCGATCGGATCGAGTTGGAGAGTATATGGACACTAAATTTCAGGACTATATGATAGAACATGGAATTACGTCCCAACTCTCAGCACCTGGTATGCCATAGCAGAATCGTGTATCGGAGAGGAGAAACAAAACCCTATTGGACAAGGTTCGATCGATGATGAGTTATGCTCGTCTCCCTGATTCTTTTTGGGGCTACGTAGTAGAGACTGCGATCTATATTTTGAACAACGTTCCATCGAAGAGTGTTTGTGAAACAGCTTTCGAACTCTAGCCATTGTCGCATATTATGACTATGAGGTATTGCAGAAGGATGTCAAGACCGCCTTTCTAAATGGCAACCTTGACGAGACCATCTACATGGACCAGTCAAGGGGTTTATTACACAAGGCCAAGAGCAAAAGCTTTGCCAGCTTCATAGGCTTATTTATGGACTGAAACAAGCCTCGAGGTCTTGGAATATAAGGTTTGATGAGGCGATCAAATCGTATGGTTTTGATCAAAATGTTGACGAGCCTTGTGTCTACAAGAAAATCGTGAACAACACTGTCGCATTTCTGATATTGTATGCGAATGATATCCTTCTCATTGGGGAATGAGGTAGGATTTCTTACTGACGTTAAGAAATAGTTAGCTTCGCATTTCTAAATGAAAGATTTGGGAGAAACTCAGTATGTTATAGATATCCAGAAGAGCAGAAGATGTTGTCTAGATATAATATGTAGAACTCCAAGAATGGCTTATTGCCTTTCAGGCATGGGGTTCACCGGTATAAGGATCAATTTCCTGAGACTCCTCAAGAGATTGAGGATATGAGACGAATCTCTTATGCTTCAGCTGTTGGGAGCCTCATGTATGCCATGTTGTGTACTAGGCCCGACATCTGTTATGTAGTTTTGATTGTCAGTAGGTATCAATCCAATTAAGGATTAGATCTCTGGACAACCGTAAAGGCAATCCTCAACTATATTAGGAGAACGAGTAATTACAGCCTTGTGTATGGGAGTGGGGATTTGATCCTTATAGGATACACTAATTCAAACATTCAGACGGATAAGGATTTAAGAAAATCCACTTCAGAGTCAGCCTTCATTCTTAATGGAGGTATTGTAGTGTGGCGAAGCATCAAGCAGGGATGCATGTGATTCCACGATGGAAGCCGAGTATGTTCCGGTTTATGAAGCTGCAAAGGAAGCTGTTTGGCGTAGGAAGTTCATGTTGGATTTGGAAGTTCTTCCAAATATGAACTTGTTGATCACGCTGTTTTGTGACAACAGTTGTGCAGTAGAAAAATCGATAGAACCTCGGAGTCATAAGAGGGTCAAGCACATTGAGGGGAAGTATCAGCTGATACAGGAGATTGTGCACCGCAGAGACGTGACACTCACGCAGATAGCATTAGAGCACAACGATGTTGAACCATTTACAAAGACCTTCACGACTAAGCTGTTTGATGGTCACCGAGAGAGTCTAGGTCTTCGAGTGCTTCCTTACTAGGGTGAGTGGGAGTATTGTAAAAAGTATTCAATGCCCTAGTTTATTATAATTTATTGTACATTTGAAAAATTAATTAGTTACTCAACTAGCTTAGTCCAAGTGGGAGTTTGTTGGGATGTATGTCCTAATCTCGTATTGGTTTCTAATAATTATTATTGAAATAAATAGGAGTGATTTTTTTCATCACTGTGTGTCTCGCATTTTTACAAACTTTGTCCAATAAACTAAGCTCCAGGGTCATCGAATTATCAAAGAACTAGAACTTGAACGGTGTGTAGTGGACACACAAGGCGGATCACGTACGAGTAAATAACCGGAACAGTCTACAGTATACAGATAGGGCTGGAGACCTAATCCTGGAAACGTTGTGGATGTGGACTGCTCTGTATTAGATACAAACAAGGTGATCCAACTCGTTCATGTGGTTGACATGCGAGTGGAGGCATCCTGTGCAATGGGATTATACAAGACTGAACCGTGAATTATTAGACTTACTGATGTAACACCGTTAACAATATAAGACTAATAACTTCGTAAATGACCATTAGTGACTCGATCTTAATCTTGATCGTGTTACGGACTCCTGTCTGTGGGATTCTATCCTTTGACTAGTATGGGTGAGGG
Source organism: Trichosanthes cucumerina (assembly GCA_036507285.1). Classification (NCBI taxonomy): domain Eukaryota; kingdom Viridiplantae; phylum Streptophyta; class Magnoliopsida; order Cucurbitales; family Cucurbitaceae; genus Trichosanthes; species Trichosanthes cucumerina. The sequence goes on from CM071837.1 coordinate 24,367,966, forward strand.
TGGTCACAGTTACTCGCCCAATATGCTTTTCTTCTCAGGGACATGACCACGTGGGAAGCTAGAAACTTGACTACGTGAGATAAATTCACTCGTTCTCGGCTTTAGGGAAACTCGAGGGGTTGTTCCCTCAAGTGTTATCTCCAGGGCATCGACAACGAGTACTCACCCTCTCACTGGCCCGAGAGGGGGTGTTATTTATGGTCGGACCATACAACGTTGTTGGTCATAAGATGAGCAGTGGGGACTTAAGGAGCAAGGAGTAGACACTGGGGTAAAGTGGTAATTTGACCCAGTAGTGTCTACGAACAACATGAAAAGGGTCGACTCACGGGCATTGTTTATATCAATGGACACAACTTGTCTTACAGTGACGGGAGTGCAGCTACGGGCTTTAGTGGAGTGTTACCGAAGCTAATTAATGTTTATTAACCGAGTCAAAGAGTTTGACAAGTTCGTCTCGGATCATTAGAGCTCGTCATCTGTAGGTCCATTAGGTCCCTCGATTGGCTCAAACTGTATACATAAAGGGTTGACAGTTTTGTGTGGATTTGAAGTGTTTAAATTCATTAAGAGGGTATTTATGTCACTTATATGAGATATGATTGACATATTATATAGTTTAATGTGAATGAGATTCGTAATAAACTATAGGTTAGCTTACTTTCTTAATTATTGCAAATTTAGAGAAATTGGATTGAGAGAAATTAAATTTAATGTGATTCAATTTAAAATCCACAATTATACAAATGTGATTTGTATTATAAGGTATGAGATATCTTATTATATGTTGTTATGCAAATATGATTTGCATAACCTATGGTTGTGGTAAAATGGTAAATAGGTGGTAATCCTATCACCATTATATAAACTCCTTTGCAAGAAGGATTGGTAACTTGTAGTTTCATTTTTTGGATTTCTCATAAAAAACAACTCTCAAACACTCTCAATATTCTTTCAATTTCTCTCTTCCCCTTCACCAAAGGAGTCCGACCACTCTCCTTCTACCTAAGGAGAACAACTGAGAAGGTTTTTCGGAGGTGTCGGAATTGTTCTTTGTTCGAGAGGGTCCGTGATCGTAGAGATCAAAGAACACAAAGAGTTCGTGACCGGAGAAGGAAATCGTGAAGAAAGGTTCTTTAACAAGTAAGTATATCTTGTTGTTTTTCTTTTCCATTTATGCATGTTTAGCCTAATTTCTATAGGATAGAATTGATTTTGAGAAATGTTTTCACAGCGAAACCACGACGATTCAATCGTTTTTCGCTGCAAGAGTTTTATTCCCTTCAGAAAATTCTATTTTACACATTTAATGACAAACATACTTTTTGCATTGCACGAGGCTAAGGATTAAATAAGGATTGAACATCTGACGACCCTAACATTTCCATTCATCCCTTGTTACCCAATCACACCTTCTTATTTTTTCGGAAGAACTTTTGTAATCGAAGACTAGCCCCACAAACATCATGGGTCCTTCCTTCACCGGTTGTCCTCGCTTAATGCTCTTTAAAAAAATTCCAATGAGCTCACCCCACATAAGATTGCTCTAAGCCCAACATACATTAACTTTGAATTCCTATAAATGTGTCTAGTAAAACGAATGTGCACATTGTTTATATTAGAACTTCTGATTCTTTTTAGATTTTCTTGACCATGTCTTGCATATCGTCATTTTAGGATCTTTGGCACCTGCATATAGGAGAGGTACATGAATGACTGGACGGTACATCCGAATGAGATGGGATCCAAACAAAATGAAAGCATGACTAAGATAAACTTAAAAACGTCTATAGTTAGTACCTATACCAACAATGTGCACCTTCCTTTTTAGTGGCTCAATTATAGGAAGTCCAAAATTAAGTAGCACTTTAGAGAAATCTTATGTTGGCGATCTTTTTAAAATTTTTCTTGGACGCTTGTGAGTGAGGAGAAATCATGTTGAAAGGAACCATAGTGGTTTTTTTTGGTACAAAATTAACTCTCAATAGTAATTCGAAACACGTAAGTTGCTTGGCAAAGTTATGGGCAGACAAAGGTGGGGTTTTTAAGACCTAAAGCTCGGGCCTGGGGCGTTACAATTTTAGCGAGAGACATCCATCACTATCATTGTAGGCTTCAATGAAATATTTGAAGAAATTGATCATTAAACGACACAACTGAGTCGTTATCAATGTAAGATACAATGATACCCCGCTATAATTAGAAGGTTGTTAAACAAGCAATTGATACGGTAACTTTAAATTATAGTCAAAACGATCTAAAATGTGTGACCACCATCATTTCCTTTCTTTATTAGTTTTATACCGATATGAAAGTTAAATTTATTATGGCGATAAACAAGTGTATCATTGAATTTTTTGTTGATTTAAAGATGTTAATATTATAGGACATATATATTTCTTTTGTTTGCAATGGGAAAAGAACAACTTATTCGTAACAATATTCATAACCATAAAAAACTACAATGCATTATTAATTAGTGTTTGTTAATGTCATAGGCTATATCAATTTGCGAACCTTACAATAGAATACAAAACTATTTAAACCAAACAGACTATATACTTATCCATTGGTTGTTTTGATATAAGATCAAAACCATTGGTTATTTGATAAGAGCTCAAAACAATATTATATATATATTAGCTTTAAACAAAATTATATATAGACCCAAAATCTATCATCTATGCAAGGCAGGTATTAGAGAACAAAGTGAAACTTCAGAAGAAAAGTTCTTTCATCATTTTTCTAACAATGGCAGAGAAGAAAGCAATTGTTGTTTCATGCAAACACGTCCTCCATTTATTGGCATTCCTTATCATTTTTTTTCTCCTCATCACGACTACTGGTAACTAGAACAAAATATGAATTCTTATTTTTCGTTTATACATAGTTTAAACAAAAAATAATAAATAAAAGCTTGTTAAATAAAATCAATTCTCATTTATTATTTTTCTAATAAATCAATAAATCAATTTGATGCATTGTTGTTTAGGTTCCTCGGCTAGAGGGAGCATGATAGAAGAGACGGCTAGAAGAAACTTTCAGGTTTTGCTCTTTGAGAAGGCACTACAAAATAATGATGACTTGGGAGCTCTAGATTATGCTCCGCCGACCCAGAAATCTCCAATTAATAACAAACAAAAAAATTTTGAAAACAAAAATTAGTAATGGTGTTTTGGTGTGAAAGTTGGATACATAAGCCATGTGTATATCTTATTTGTGCTTTTGTTGAACTAAATAAGAAAAGATTGACGAAGTGTGTGTAGAGCTTCATGAGTAAAAATAAAAACCTCGACTCCAACAACTATATTTATAATTAGAAGTACTATTACAAAATATTTTTTAAATGATATGAAATATTCCAAATTTTAATAGTGTTAATCTTTTTTTTTGTCATTTGAAGACAACATTGTAAAATTGAAAATGGTGGATCCTAATTTGATTTGATTTGTCGACATTAATAATTAATATTTATATTACCATATACATGGATAATTAATTTGAAAGTATACTGAAAAACATATGAGCAAGTTATTGTTTGCAAAAATGAATGAATAGTGTAATGTTAGTTCATATTTTAAAACATTTTAAAAAAAAACATAATATTAGTCCAAAGTAATTCAAAAGAAATAAAATTATTAATAATTGAAGTAGTAGTGATTTCATATGATTATTTATTAAACATAATTAGTATAGATGTTATTTGTAATCATGACTTTCGAATAATCACTACTATAATTTTAACATTCGATCATGCGGCGATACGTTGAGAAAAAACAGAGAACATCAATAAAAAGCTTTATTGATGAAACAACTTCCTCGTAAAATTCGTCGACGCATACCAGTCGACAAAAGAGGTTACTCGTGACAAAAGAAAAGTTAAAAAATCCATCACCGCCAATTGTTTTTTGCGTTCCATCAACACTTCTATAACATTAATAAGAAAAAAAAGATTTAAAATGAAAATGTATCATAAACTTTTCCATCAAATTTAGTAAAATCTTAAGTTTCTTGGATACTTTGTATGTATCTTAAACAATTAAAATAAAATTTATATTAGGCCAAAATTGTTCTTAAACCTAATCAGGGTAAAATCGACATTACACCATAAACATTAATTAAATAGAATAAAACTAAATGATATAGAAACTAGTTACCATTATCGTCCCCATCACATCAGCATAATTTTTCAAAGTTTAATTTGAAGCCTTTACGAGTAACAACAAAAGCAGCCTACGATAAACTTCTTACCAACGCTATGTAATTATTGATACGTGCAATATAAGTTCGCGAAATGAAATTTTGTTCAACTGTAGGAAAGGAACATTCGAAGATAAACTTTTTTTTTTCAAAATTCTTCTTCAGTGAAGCCCTACCCATTTTTTGTTGTATTGCACCCTACCCATTTTTTGCTCTATGTGAATGATAGTTTAAGCTCAAGCTTGATACAAAATAAAAATGTGTTATCCTTAAGGCTTCTTTGATTGCTAATCTTTGTTGCATTTTAGTGTTTTCACCAGTTTAGCTTGTTATTTTGTAGATTTCGAGCATTTAGCTAAACCAAGGTAGGAGTTAACCCAATATTTCGAGCATTTAGTTAAACAAGTTTATCTTCTTATTTTATGTTATCCTTCCTTTAACCAGATTGAAAAAGAAGAACACAAAGTTCGAGTGGAGTGATGAGTGTGAGAAAGTTTTCAGGAGTTAAAGAGTGAAGGAAATAAGAATCCCCGCGCAGCAAAAGATGATCGAATCGTCGAGGTATCGTTACGCTACCATATATTATAAGATATCTCACATCTCATATTACAAATCACATTTGCAATAATTGTTGATTTATTAAATTGAATCACATTCAATTTAATTTCTCTCCATTAATTTCTCCAATTCGCCCTAATTCAACAATTAGGCTAACCTATAGTTTATTATAAATCTCATTCACATCAAACTATATATTATATCATTCATATCTCATATAAATGACATAAATGCCCTTTAAGTGAAATCGAACACTTCAATTCCCACCAAAACATTAACCCTTCTTTTAACCCAGATTAAGCCAACCGAGAGATCTAATGGACCTACAGTGACGAGTTCCAATCTAACCTATCAAACTCTTCGACCCAGTTAATCAACCTTCATTACCTGCGATAACACTCCACTAAAGCCCGTAGTTGCACTCCCACCAGTGGAGAATATTACGTGTCGGAAATTTAAAAGAGGGTTACGTCCTGAGATACGAACCCCAGACACAGGCATTGCAAAGTGGGCATACTTTTCCCTGCTGGTAGAGACTGCTCTACGTATTGAGTAGAGTATAACAGAGGCACAAACAGTGGTGAAGCCTACTCCAGGCCCTTCAAGGGCGAGCAGTTTCCATGGTCGTGAGCAGCGATGATTCACACCTGGAGGGAATGTTTTGAGTCGTCAGGACTTTAAAAGTCGAGCTGGCGGCCAGACATCGAGGTAAACGCATGTTAGTGGTGCCTATCAGAGGCAGAGCCAAAGAGCACCTAGTCAATCTGCCAGATCAACAGTAAGACCACCGCCAATACAGGAGTCTGTTGCAAGTGCAACAAGGAAAACTCCATGTATAAATTGTGGTAAGAATCACCGAGGCCAATGTCAGGTTGGTGTCGATGTGTGTTACCAGTGTGGACAGCCAGGGCATTTTAAGAGGAATTGTCCACAGCTGAGAGCAGCCACACAGTGGGACTAGGGAGTTGAGTCCCAGACAGTTGAGCAGCCGAGAGTTTCAGTTGCTGCAAGAGAGGGCACCAGTGGTGTTAGACTAAAGAGAGTTGTAGGGAGGCCTAGGCAACACGGGAAGGTCTACGTTATGACTCATCAAGAAGCTGAGGATGCACCAGATGTGATTACTGGTACGATTATTATTTCAAATGTACCTGCACCTGTTTTAATAGAACCAGGTGCTACACATTTCTTTGTTTTTAGTATGTTCTTGACTAAGTTGAATGGGAAGCTAGAACCTTTATGTAAAAGGTTAGTTATATACACTCTAGTTGGTGATGTTATTTTAGTCGATGTAGTGTTGCGGAACTGTGAGATCTTTGTAGAAGATCTTATTATGTTAGTGGATCTTCTACCACTAGACTTGCAGGTGTGAGATGCAATCTTAAGGATTGATTTCGTATTTACTCATTATGCTTCCAGAGATTGCCATATAAGGGAAGTTGTTTTCAAGAAACCAGGATTAGCTAAAGTGGTTTTATGGGATGAAAGAAAGATTATCCCTACAAGTTTGTTTTCAGCATTCAAAGCTCATAAGTTATTGAGGAAAGGTTGCACGACGATTCTTGCACATGTAGTTGAGGTGAAGGAAGAAAAGTTAAAACCAGAAGATGTTCTTGTTGTCAACGAGATTCTTGATGTTTTTACAGCAGATCTGTCAGGGTTGCCACCTGATAGGGAAGTAGAGTTCACTATTGAATTGCTACCAGGAACAACACCTATTTCGCAAGCGCCGTATAGAATGGCTCCAAGTGAGATAAGTGAGCTAAAGATGCAGTTACAAGGACTACATGACAAGGGATACATCAGACCTAGTGTATCGCCTAGGAGAGCTTCAGTGTTATTTGTAAAGAAGAAAGATGATATCCTTAGATTATGCATTGATTATAGACAGTTAAACAAGTCACGATACGTAATAAGTATCTTTTACCCCGTATGGATGACTTGTTTGACCAATTACGAGGAGCATCAATGTTTTCTAAGATTGATTTGAGATCAGGATACATCAGTTAAAGGTTAGGGAATCAGATATTCCTAAGACAGCATTCAGAACAAGGTACGGGCATTATGAGTTTTTAGTAATGTCGTTCGGTTTGACGAATGCACCAATAGTTTTCATGGACCTCATGAACAGGATATTCCACCAGTATGTGGATCAGTTTGTGATAGTATTTATTGATGATATACTAGTTTCCTCAATTGATAGGAAAGCTCATGAGGAATATTTGAGGATTATTCTACAAACACTACGAGATAAGCAGTTGTATGCTAAATTCACCAAATTTGACTTTCGGTTGAATTAGGTAGTGTTTCTGGGGCATGTTGCTTCAGTAAATGGAGTTAGTGTGGATCCGTATTAAGTGAAAGTTGTGGTCAACTGGGAGAGACCAGCCAGTATGACTGAGGTACGTAGTTTCCTAGGCTTAGCAGGATACTACAGACGGTTTGTTGAGCATTTTTCACGATTAGCATTACCATTAACAATTTTCACAAGGAAGAATGCTAAGTTTGAATGGTTAGATAAGTGTGAACAGAGTTTTCAAGAGCTGAAAAAAAGGTTAGTTACAACACCTATTCCGACACTTCATGTAACAGGAATAGAGTATGTAATTTATTGTGACGCCTCGAGGCAAGGTTTAGGGTTTGTGCTCGTGCAAGAAGGAAAAGTAATAGCTTATGCGTCAAGACAATTGAAAAAGCACGAATGTAATTGCCCTACTCATGATCTCGAGCTAGCAGCCGTTGTTTTAGCACTGAAGATCCAGAGACATTACTTGTTTGGTGAAAGGTCTCATATTTACACATATCATAAGAGTTTGAAATATATCTTTGATCAGAAGGAGTTGAATGTGAGACAAGGAAGATGGTTAGAACTGATTAAAAATTATGATTGTACTATAGAATACCATCCAGGTAAGGCGAATGTGGTAGCAGATGCATTGAGTAGGAAGTCAAGACTTCTTAAGGACGCCTTGTGTGGTATTCGAGCGACATTTTTAAGTACTCTATGGGATTCTAAGGCAGTTGTGAATGCAGAGAGTTCAGGTTGTGAGAAGACAACCAGAGGATAGTAACTTGCAGAGAATGTTTGGAAAGTCCAAACAGGGCCCAGAGGCAGAATTTTAAATGAGATCAGATGGAGCCATAGAGAGGCAAGGAAGACTATGTATTCCGAGTGCTAGTGAGCTTAAAGATGCTATTCTAGAAGAAGCTCACAGTTCAGCTTACGCTATATATCCAGGAAGCACCAAGATGTATAAGACATTGAAAGAGGACGTATTGGTGGCCTGGGATGAAGCGAGAGGTAGTTGAATATGTTGATAATGTTTGATCTACTAACAGGTTAAACCAGTTACACAGAGACCAGGAGGACTCCTTAATCCATTGTCAGTGCCGGAATGGAAATAGGAGAATATCACTATGGATTTTCTGTTTGGATTACCACGTACTTCTAGTGGACATGATGGTATTTCAGTAATAGTGGATAGACTGACTAAAACAACACGGTTTATATCGATTAAAACGACGTTTACGCTTGAAAAGCTAGCTAAGCTATACGTCGACAGAATTGTGAGTCAATACGGAGTGCCAGTGTCCATAGTTTCAGATAGGGATCCAAGATTTACTTCTAAGTTTTGGCCTAGCCTACAGAAAGCTATGAGGACAAAGTTGAATTTTAGTATAGCATTCCATCCTCCGATAGATGGTCAGTCAGAGAGGACCATCAAGACCGTAGAGGATATGTTGAGAGCGCGTGTTCTTCAATTTAAGGATAGTTGTGATACACACCTATCACTTATGGAATTCGCTTATAATAACGGCAATTAGTCAAGTATTGGCATGGCACCATTTGAGGCTCTGTATGGAAGGTCGAGTAGAACGCCCGTATGTTAGAATGAAGTAGGAGAGCGGAAGCTAATCGGTCCTTAGTTGGTACAAGTTACGACGGATAATATTAAGGTAATCAGAGAGAATCTGAAGGTAGTACAAGACCGTCAGAAGAGTTATACAGATAAGCGACGAAAGGATTTAGAATTCCAGGTCGGAGATCAAGTATTCTTGAAGTTATCTCCGTGGAGAGGTGTCCTTCGTTTTTGCAAGAAAGGTAAGTTAAGTCCTAGATATATTGGTTCTTATCCAGTAACGGGGCGAATTAGGCCAGCAGCCTACAAACTGGAGTAGCCAGCAGAACTATCTCGAGTACATGATGTTTTTCATGTGTCCATGTTGAGGAAGTATTATCCAGATTCGACACATGTGTTGCAAGCACAACCAGTTGAGTTGAAAGAAGATATGAGTTACATAGAGGATGCAGTTTAAATCCACGACACGAAAGAACAAGTTTTGAAAAACAAGACGATCTCACTCGTGAAGGTTCATTGGAGACATCACGGAGTGGAGGAGGCAACTTGGGAATTAGAGAACCAAATGAGGAGGAAGTACCCGATGATTTTCACTTAAAGGCTACTAAATTTCGAGGACAAAATTTCTTAAGGGGAGGTAAGTTGTAAGCCCAATCTATTTGGAACTTCCTTATTAACAAACAGCAAAAAGAAAGAAGAAATGAATGTTTAATACTTGGTTTTCCATGTTTTAAAAAGAAAAGAAATGAAGTGAAAGATAAAAGGAAAACAAGGAAGGAAAAGCTCAAACTATTTTGGTTTGGTTTGCTTTAAAAATAATGAAGAAAATGAAATGAAAGGAATGGATATTATATTGTTTTGTTTTGTTTAGAAAATAAAAGGAAAGAAAAGAAAATAAAGAAAGGGATAAAGGAAAGGAAAAAGAAAAGGAAAAAGAAAATAAAAAGCAAAATGGAAAAAGACAAAGTTTGCCTCCTTGCTTTTTAAAATGGCTTTATCTTCTCCATTTTCTTCTTCATTTATCAAAACAAAAGTTGAAGCTTCGTCGAAGAAGGAGAAAGAAAGAAAAAGGAAGCCATTTTCGTGATTTTGGAGCTCGAGTTGCAGAAGAAAGGAGAAGAACTCAAGGGAATTATTATTGCAGCAAGGTGATCAAATAAGACCAGTTCTGATGTTTTGATCTTCTCGAGCTCTACAAGAAGAGGTAAGAGTTGAGTTTTTGATACATGACATTTGACTCAATTTGGAACAAAGTTTGTGAAGGAAGCTTGAGCTAATACTGAAGTTAAGTTACTGTTTTGTGAAGAGGAAGACAGAAGACAGAATTTGCTTTCAAATCTAGGAAGTCTCTGATGTTTTGGTTGTTCTAATCTGAATACTTTGAGTTAGAAGCTATAATTGGTATGCTTCGAAAGATTATTGCATTTTCTACAACTTTCGTGAAGAAATCGTGAGTAGAAAATGTCTAGAAGATATTTTAAAGATCAGGTTATATTTGTTGTGCAGCAGGAAATCCGAATCTGGAAACAACAGAAGTCTGTTTTGAGGAAAGTAGCTTTCGAGGTATTTCTGAACAAATCCGTTTGGAATTTCAATTTCATGTCTTCATATGTTTTTAGAGGGTTCAAAAAGGAAGAGTTTGGTATAAATTACATTATTTTTGGATAAGTAATGAAGAAGTTATGGTACATCAAAAAACAGGGCAAAAAATCAAAAAAATGCTGGAAATTTGAAAGTGTGTTTCCTTGTAGATTTAAGGTCAAAAATCATGAGCTCGGGGTTCTAATGGTTGAGTTGGTTTGTTTGACAGGCCAAGAGCAAATAGGTCAAGTTTACAAGCCAAGGTTCCAATTCTAATACTGTGAGTGACTCTATCTTACAACTATGTTTGACCTATGTTTTTCTTCATGAACATAAGTGTTGATAATTACATCCTGTTTGAACTAGCTAGAAATGGCATCATAGAGTTTTCTAACATAAAGTTCATGATGGAACCTAAGCATGCTTGAAGTTAGTTGTAACAATAAATCCAAGTATGGAAACTAAATTATGAAAGTATGCTTTCCTTTAGAGAATGTTTTATGTAAATCCACTTGGGAACATGTTTAGATGATAATGTGAAAATGTCAAGAAATTGTTATATGTGTTTTAAAGACATGATTTCCATGCTAAACAAAGTATGCTCATGTTTGTGGTTAACCCCTAATACTGAAGGACATTCGAGATATCCCGATACTGAAGGACAATGAGAAGGTATTCGGGTAGTAAATGGTTTTATCTTAATACTGAAGGACAATGAGAAGGTATTCAGGTAGTAAATGGTTTTACCTTAATACTGAAGGGCAATGAGAAGGTATTCGGGTAGTAAATGGTTTTACCTTAATACTGAAGGACATAAAGAAGGTATTAGGGAAAACCAAACGACCAAAGGTATTCCATGTGCATGTGAGAGAGAGAGAGGTATGAACCTTAACTCTACCAACTCTATGGTTTGATGTGGTATCATGTCATGTGTTTTATTGTTATGAGCTTCTATATTATTGATCTATCTACCCTCGATATGTTAGTACATTTCGAGTTGTGTGCTATGCACAAGTGGTGACTTAAACCTATAAATTGGAAGCATGGTTTGTTTATGTTAACAAACAGATGTTAAGCTATTTTCTACTTATAATCTGCCATTATTATGATTCACCTGTGAGCTTATAATGTTTTAAAGATAGACACTCACCGAGCTTTTTAGCTCATTCTTCCAATGTTTTCAAACCTTTTCAGGTAGAGATCGAGCTCCTGGTACCTGGCTGGTGTTGTATAGCAAGTTGTTATGTAGTTATAGAAGTTTTATACATTAGTGGTTGTATAAACATTGAGTTGTCTTGTGTTGTTTTGATGCACTTGACTTTTAGTTTCCAAGAGAGACTTATGAAGGGTTTCTCCTTGTGCATGTTTAATAGTTGTCCAGTTTCTGTTGTGTTATGTTAAAATGTTCCATATGCGAACATAGTATGTTTATCAGGAGAACAGGGTCAGGAGGTATTGTTAAGAGGTAAACAATGTCTGTTGGTTTCACGCCGCCTTTCGGGCTAAGTAGCAGGTAGTTCGGGAGGGGGTGTGACACAATACTTAAGGGAAAAACCCCTCTAGTTTTCTTAAAGGGGGGAACGAGTGAATTCCATCTCGCGTAGTTAAGTTCTCATCTCCCTACTTGGTCTTGTCCCTGAGAAGATAGCTATATTGGTCGAGTAACTTTGACCACCCTGACCTGTACTGGTCAAAAGACAGACCCCTGCAGATAGGAGTCCATAACACGCTCAGGATTCAGGTCGAGTCACATATGGTCATCTACGAATTTAGTAGTCCTTATTGTCAACGGTGTTACATCAGTAGGTCTAGTAATTCACGGTCCGGTCTTGTACAATCTCATTGCACAGGATGCCCCCACTCGCATGTCAACCACATGAACGAGTCAGATCACCTCGTTTGAATCTTTATACAAAGCGGGTCGCATCCACAATGTATCCAGGATTAGGTCTCCAACCCTATCCATATACTGTAAATCGTTCGCGTTATTAACTCGAACGTGATCCTCCCTTTGTGTCCACTACACACCGTTCAAGTTCTAATTCTCTTATAAATTCAATGACCCTGAAGCTTAGTTTATTGGAAAAGTTTGTAAAATTTGTGAGACACAAAGTAATGAAATGATTAACAATTTATTAATTTCAAACAATAATTTACAAACGCGAGATTAGGACAAAAATCCCAACAAACTCCCACATGGACTAAGCTAGTGGAGAAAATACATTTTTGAAATGTACATAAATTATAATGAAGTAATACAATAAACTAGGGCATTGAATACCCGTTTACACATCTTCCACTTGCCCTAGTCAGGAAGTATTCGAAGACCTAGACTCTCTAGGTGACCCTCAAACACCTTAGCCTTGAGGGGCTTTGTAAATTGATCAGCTACGTTGTGCTCCGACGCTATCTGTGTGACTGTCACGTCTTCGCGATGCACAATTTTATGTATCAAGTGATACTTCCGCTCAATGTGTTTGCCTCTCTTATGGCTCCAAGGCTCTCTAGAGTTGGCTATTGTACCACTGTTATCACAGAACAGCGTGGTCGGGAAGTTCATATTTGGAACAACTTCCATATCTGTAATGAATTTCCTAAGCCAAACAGTTTCCATTGCAGCTTCACAAGCCGCAACGTACTCCGCTTCCATAGTGGAATCAGCGATGCGTCAATGCTTGATGCTTCGCCATACTACTACTCCTCCATTAAGGATGAAGGTTGACCCCGAAGTGGATTTCCTAGAATCCTTCTCGGTTTGAAAGTCAGAATCAGTGTATCCCGTAGGGATTAAATCTCCATGGTCATACACTAAGCTTGAAGGGAATCGAAGTCCCGCAGCGGAAGCGATTTGTGAATCGCGCGCTCTCAATTTAGTTACAACGATTTAATTCAAGAACATATATAACTATACTAAGCATATGAACATAATGGACAACGAGAAAGTTACCTTTGAAGAACCTTTCTTCAAGTGCTCCTCCTCTTTCACGATCAAGATTTCAGCAACACGAACTCGTACGAACACCGACACTACCACCGGATCTTCTCCATTGTTCTCTAGGTGAGGGAGGAAGGTGGGTTCCCTTTAGGAGAGGTGAGGTGTTTTGTGAGAGAGATGTTTGTGTCTTGGAACCTTTCGAACAAGACAAGAAAAGCTTGGAATCACATAACCTAGTTGCATCTCATTCAACCATATATATAGGGAAATAGGATGGAAATGACCATCCTACCCTTCCTTTATTGTCTCTTTAATATATAGTTTATATATGAATCTAATTAACACTAAAACCATATATTATGTCAATTATATCATATATAATTGATATAACAACTCATTTATGAAATTAAACACTTCAATTTCATTCCTTACTTTATACCCTCAATATTACCACATTGAGCCAACGGAGGGACCTAATGGACCTAAAGTTCATGAACTCCAATGATGTGAGATTAACTTATCAAACTTTTTGATCCAGTTAATCAATATTCATTAACTACAAGTTACTCCACTATAGACTTGTAGCTGCACTCTCCTCACTGTAGATAATATTGTGTCCACTTATGTAGTTATTACCCATGAGTCGACCCTTTACAGGTTGTTCGTAATCACGCCGGGTCAAATTATCGTTTTACCCCTGTGATTACCTCTCTGCTCCTTAAGCACCACTGATCCTCTAATGAACAAGAAGTCCTGGGTCGTACCTTAGACTCATACCTTTATAGAGGGAGGGGCCCCGTTGTTCAAGGCCTGGAGTCAGTTCATAAGGGAACAACCTATCTAATTCCTTAGTATAAAAATGAGGGAATTCCATCTTGCACAGTTAAGTTCCCAGCTACCTACGAGGTTCTATCCCTGAGTAGGTAGGCTTATTGAGTCGGCTACAGGCCACTCTTGCCCATACTAGTCTAAGGACAAACCCCTATATGCAGGAGTTCTTAACATGCTAAGGATTCAGGCCGAGTCACTAATGACCATCTATAAATTACTAGTCTTATCATGTTAACGGTGTTACACTGGTTAAACTAATAATTTACGATCCAGTCTTGTATGAACTCTTCAGACCGGATGCCCCCACTCGCATGGCAACTACATGAATGAGTTGGATTACCTCTATTGTACTAATTATAAAGTGAGCAGCATCCATGGTGTTACCAGAATGAGGTTTCCAACCTTATTCTTATACAATAGACTATTTAGGTTATATTCTTGAACTCAACCCAAATAGTGTCCAGTACACTGATGTTCAAGATAAATGTAATAACCTCGGAGCTTATTTTATTGGATTTATAAAGCAAGACTGTAATACTATCAAAACAAATAACACTTTATTTAATTGATCAAAATTACACAAGTTTAGGGCATAAATCCCAACAATCTCCCCCTTGACCTAATGCTTGTGGAGTACTAAAACATTACAGTAATGTAAATACAATAAACTAGGGCATTTAAACGGCTTTGTACAAAATACTTCCACTTGCCCTAGTTGGGAAAGACTTGTAAATCTAGACCTTTTAGGTGACTCTCAAATACATTAGCCGTGAGCGCCTTTGTAAAAGGATCATCAATGTTGTGCTCTGAGGCTATCTTCGTGACAATTTCCTTAACTAAAGGACCTCCTTAGATGCTTCACAAGCTGCTACATGGTGGAATCAGCGAATGCATCCTTGCTTGACTCTTCGACATACTATAGCTCCTCCGTTAAGAGTGAATACTGACCCTGATGTAGATTTTCGAGAATCTTTATCACTCTGAAATTCAGAATCCATGTATCCTATAAGGATCAAATCCTTAGCCCCATACACAAGAATGTAGTTCCTTGTTCTCCGAAGATACTTAAGGATTGTTTTAACCGCTGTCAAATGTTCAAGTCCTGGATTGGATTGATACCTACTGACCATCCCAACTGCAAAATAGATGTCGGGCCTAGTGCACAACATGGCGTATATCAGGCCCCAAACAACCGATGCATAAGGAATCTGTCTCATATCCTCAACTCCTTGAGGTGCCTTAGGACACTGTTCCTTAGAATAATGGATTCCATGTCTAAAAGGCAACAAGCACTTCTTGGAATCTTGCATCTTAAACATTTACAACACTTTGTCTATGTAAGATGCTTGAGACAAAGCTAGTTTTTTATTCTTACGGTTCCAGACAATCTGGATCCCACGAACAAACTGCGCATCACCCCAATCTTTATTTTGGAATTGCGTAGCTAGCCATTCTTTGATGTTAGTAAGATAACCTACATCATTCCCAATGAGTAGGATATCATCCACATAGAGAATTAGAAATGCGACAAAACTATTGATGATTTTCTTGTAGACACAAGGTTCATAATCATTCTAGTCAAAACCATGAGATCTGATTGCCTCATCAAATCATTCTGGTCAAAACCATAAAATCTGTAGACACAAGTTTCAGTCAATAAATTGACCATTTAAGCCTCCAAACCTTTTGCTCTTGTCATGGTTCAATGAACCCTTTGGGTTGGTCCATGTAGGTGTTTTCCTCATGATTGCCATTCAAAAAGGTTGTCTTGACGTCCATTTCCCATACCTTATAGTCATAATATGCGGCAATGGCAATAAGGATACAGATAGACTTTACCATAGCAACAGGTGAAAAGGTTTCCTCATAGTCAACCCCTTCAACCTCGGTATAACCCTTTGTTACTAGTCTAGCTTTAAAGGTTTGTACCTTCTCATCTACACCACGTTTTCTCTTGTATATCCACTTACAACCTATAGGTTTTACCCCATCAGGCTTATCTACAAGATCTTAAACAGAATTGAAGTACATAGACTCCATTTCTTGGTTCATGGCTCTGACCCATTTGTCTTTGTCTTTGTCAACCATTGCTTGATTATAAGTCAATGGATCCTCGCAGTTGTCATCTGGTATAACAACTTGGGTTTCAGCTAAACCCATGTAACGGTCAGGTTGTATCACAACCCTTCCACTACGTCGAGGCATACGCAATTCTTGAGATGGACTCTCATGACTAGACAAACTAGTATCAACAACTCTTGTTGACATACTAGTGTTCTTATTAGCAACCTTTTCTATTGTTATGTCTAACTCACTCAACACTACTTTACTTTTTGGTTTGTGGTCTCTTATGTGGTCCTCCTCCAAGAAAATGGGATTTGTCGACACAAAAACCTTATCTTCCTTAGGATCATAGAATAAACTACCTCTTGTTTCTTTTGGTTATCTTACGAATAGGCATAACTTTGAATGTGAATCAAACTTCTTTGGATTTGTCACAAGCACATGTGTTGGAAAACACCATATTATGAAGTGACATAAACTACCTTTACGTCCTTTCCAGAGTTCAAAAGGTGTTTCAAAAACACTTTTGGAGGGCACATTATTCAAAATATATACTGCAGTCTCCACTATGTAACCCCAAAAGGAACTAGGGAGATGAGCATAACTCATCATTGATCGTACCATGTCCAACAAGGTTCTATTTCTCCTTTCCGACACACCATTTTGTTGTGGTGTGTCGGGAGCTGAGAGTTGGGATGTAATTCCATGTTCTATCATATAGTTCTGGAATTTAAATCCATGTACTCTCCACCTCGATCCGATTGAAATGTTTTAATATTTTTACCTAATTGATTTTCAACCTCAGTATTGAATTCCTTGAACTTTTCAAGTGCTTCAGGCTTGTGGTGCATTAGGTAAATATATTCAAATGTAGAATAATCATCTATATAAGATATAGAATATTCATATCCTCCCCTGGTTTTAACATTCATTTGACCACAAAGGTCTGAATGTATAAGCTCTATACGGTGTTTGGCTCTATATCCTTTTCCACTAAATGGTCTTTTAGTCATTTTGCCTTCTAGGCATGATTCACATACTGACAAATAATTTTCTTCTAACTCGTTTAGAAGTTCGTTCTTTACCAATCTCTCAATCCTATTGAGATTAATGTGACCCAATCTTAGATGCCAATGATAAGCATTCTGTTTAAGAGAAATTTTACGTTTCTTAGTTTGTGCGTTTGGAGTTTTAAATAATTCAGTGTTCAAAACAATTTTGACTGAATTAGGCCTTAAAACATACATTCCATCGTCTGAATAAACACTTTATTCATAGAAAAGGAAACAGAAATACATTGTTCTGTAAGGCAAGAAATGGAAATAAGGTTTCTAGTAAACCCTGGTATCACTAATATATTGTCCAACAATACATATTTCCTGCCAAAATAAAGCTTCATTGTGCCTACTGCTACAGCTGAGATGACTTCTTTATTTCCAACCCGGAGCGTTATCTCTCCTTGCTGTAGCTGCTGCAAGAAATCAATTCCTTGAAAAGAAGAGCAAACATTATTAGTTGCGCCTGAATCAAGTATCCAAGCTATTTTATCATTATCCACTAAACAAGTTTCTAGGCAAAGTAAATCATATTTACCTTCCTTCTTATTTTATGAACTGTACTTCGGACAGTATCGTTTCCAATGCCCATCTTCGTTGCACTGGAAACACTTTCCTTTGTCAGCAATGTCTTTGACTTTCTTGCCCTTCTGGGGGGCAACTTTGTCAGCCTGTTTCCCTTCACCAACCTTCTTCATGTTCTTCTTCTTTCCTCTAAGGTTAGAAGAAGATGAAGCCACTATTTTTTGACCTAGAGGTCGAACCTCTGTGATAACTCCTACTGGCAACATTTGCCTCACCTTTCGATCCCTGAATTTTCATCAAAGACTGAAAGGTTTGGAGTTCTTTCAGAAGGGAGGTAAGATTAAAAGTAAGATCGTTCACAACAGCATTACTTCTGAACTGCAGGAAACTATCTGGAAGGGTTTCCAGAATGAAGCTGACCTGGCTCTATTCATCGATGGAAGCACCATTCGACTCTGCGATGTTAAAGTGCACCATCATATTCAGGACATGATCCCGAATAGATGTACCCTCTGGCATCCTCGAGATGAATATGTACTTTATGGGATTTATGTCGGGCATGTGTAGACTGTTGTCCAAACATACCCTACAAAGAATCCATGATTTCCTTGACGGTAATCATGCACTCATGCTTCTTGGCTAATATGTCAAACATACTTGCCAGCATGTAGACCTTGGCCTTATCATTGGCCATGATCCATCGATCATATGCATCACGAACATTTCGTGGCGCATTCATGCCTGGCACCTGAGGACACTCCTCAGTTAGCACAAATTTCAGATCATCCACTACCAATACAGTGTTGAGTTTGTTTTTCCATGTCATCTAGTTCTCTCCGGTTAACTTTTCCGCACCCAATAAGGAAATTATACAGCTAGACATTTTTGCTGAAAAATTTACAAACAAACTTGTATGAGTTTCTTGTTATAACACTAATCCAATCATGTTTTAGCTAATTATCAATGATTCATAGGTTATTTATAATTTGCAATGATACTCCAAAGGTTTAGAATGTATGACACCGAAGAGTAATAAAAAACACTCCTCCTCTAGATCAAGACACTCTTGACCAAAACCTAATACCAGAATAACTCTCATTCCTATAGGTTTTAGTTACCATTTTTCGGTCTAGATACATACACAATTTATGTATCCCGTGAGTGTAACCCTTTGTCTTTAGTTCCCAGAGTCTCCATCCAATAAAATCCACCGAAGGGAGGACTAGATTGAAAAATAGTCTAAGGAAATCTTTATCCCTCTCGGGTGTCTACTGTGTTCGGTCCCCTATGATCAAGCCCTCCGAAGGGATTTTCTGGTTAAGGCCAAACTAGCAGGCTGACCATAGTGGTCTAACGGTGTAAACCGACAAAATAGACCGTAGGTTTTGTTTTTACTAAACCTGCTCCCCCACACTATAAGTATCCTCTCAATTCATCTTGATATGGACTCATACAAACACCATCCGAAGGGGGACGCTCCCGTTTGCGCCACGAGGCCAAGTATGAGTTCCACGGTGGGAACTTCCCGAAGATAGCGTAGGTGGAAAAATATGTATCTCATACACTTTTTCCTCCCATTGAATACTTTACAGTTTATAGGAATCGCACTTAGGTTAAAACCCGACTAATGGTTTTACCTAGCTCTATCAATATAACTTTTACATTAATTTATAAAACTCTTTGATTAAATTTTACTCCCAGGTCAGTTCCCAAGTAGGGGTGTTCCGTTTCCGTCAACTTAAATACCCCAGCCTAGACAGAACTTTCCTTAGACAGAGTTCCTCCT
The DNA here is from genome assembly GCA_036507285.1 of Trichosanthes cucumerina. Classification (NCBI taxonomy): domain Eukaryota; kingdom Viridiplantae; phylum Streptophyta; class Magnoliopsida; order Cucurbitales; family Cucurbitaceae; genus Trichosanthes; species Trichosanthes cucumerina. The sequence continues at coordinate 24,387,358 of CM071837.1, forward strand.
TTAATCATAGCTTATAAATTACTTGGTTTATAATTCTAATCTAATTAGAACTAGATAACCTAAGGTCTATTATTTCCAAGTTCTAAACACTTTAAAACTAATAATTAACTTTAGGTCACATGCATACCATGTTATAGTGCTTGGTTATTCATCACATGAATAATAAGATATTCATAGCATATTCATCTCATGATTGATGGAGATCTGATCTCCTTGAGCAGCGGAAACGTGTTTGGGATCGTGAATGTGCTTAATTATTTTGCTTAAAAAAAACCAGTACATTGATAAATAATACAGAACAAGCATGAAATTCTAATCCTATTAAGCATGGATAATAGCATACATGAAAATATATTAAGTTTAATAATTAAACTAAGAAGAGAGGTGAATAAATTTCCTTTGTAGTTTTTTCCGCAGCAACTCCTTTCTCCACGATAAATAGCAACAAGGAAGAACTTCTCTGTTTTCTCTGTGTTACAACACCACCACTTGGATCACCTCCTATATCTCTGAGTTCTACTTAGATCCTCCTTGCTGGGACGGATTCCAACTATTGGAAAATTTTTGGGAATAAGAGTGAGAGGGAGAGAGAATTTTTCCTTCTGTTAAAACCCAATCTGATTGATCGATCATCTCCAATGAGCAACCCTTTCTCCCTGTTAAGCTGTCGATAGGGAGAAGGGGAGGGGTAGTGGGGAACGTGTATGAGTGACACGTTCCCCCATTTATTATTAAAAAAAAAATAATAATAATAGTAATATAATTAAATAAAATTTAATTATTTATTTAAATCATATTTAAATAATACAAATTAAATATCATATATTTAATTTGGATTAAATCTCATTTAATCATATTACCCCTTTAACCTATAGTTTTAATCTACATCTAGTGCACATTAAATTTTATCCTATAGTTTGCAAATGTGAATCACATTCACATTTAATATAATATTTGAACTCTTTCAAATATTCAATTCTCTTATATAATTTAATATGAATCATATTCACATTAAATTTATAATATATAGTTCCAAAACTATATATTACATCGTATCTAAATACATTAAATTTATTCCCTAATGAATTTGAACATTTCAAATTCAAATGATCTAAGAACCCTTTACGAGCTAGAAGGTGGACCTAATGGACCCAAAGATCAGAAGCTCCAACGATACGAGATTGCTCGGTTAATCTCATTAACCTCTCCATCACCATTCGTTAACTACGGAAACACTCCACTAAAGTCATACAGCTGCACTCTTCTCACTGCAGATATATTTCTGTGTCCATGGATATTAACCAATAACAGCAAGTCAATCATTCACGAATGTTCGTAACACCAGCTGGGTAAAATTACCGTTTTACCCATGGGTTACATCTTGTGCCTTAAGTACTAGTGCTTCTCCAATGAACAATTTGTTTGTGGCCTTACCAACAAACAGAGTCTCTCTCGGGACAATGAGAGGGTCAGGCCCTTTGTTCAAGTCCCGGAGACACCACTTAGGGAACATTCCTCTACTTACCCTAATAGGCGGGAAGGAGTGAATTCCATCTTGTTAAGTTAAGATCCGAGCCGCTCACTCGGTCTTGTCCCCCAGAAGGTAGGCATATTGAGTCGGTTAATCTGGCCACTCTCACCCATACTAGTCAAAGGACAATCCCTCGCGAACAGAAGTTCGTAACCTGCTCAGGATTGAGATCAAGTTGCCTAGGTCATCCTAGTGAAATAGAAACCTAACTAGTCAATGGAGTTACAGCCAGAGGTTACTATTTTGTGGTTCGGTCTTATGTAATCTCAATACATAGGATATCCCCACTCACATGTCATCTACACGAACACGTTAGGATCACAGTCTTTGTATCAAATACAAAGTGGGCATATCCATAGTTTGACCAGGGTAAGGTACCCAAACCTTATCCCCTAACTATATACCAGGTTGTATCTCGAACCGAGATCCTTTTTATTTACATTAAATTTAGTTTAAAATTCATTTAACAACCTTGGGTAACGAACAATAACACTTCATTGAAATAATAACACTTTATTACATTAATTAGAAGATAATTACAAACTACAAGTTTTAGCGCACAACTCCCAACAAACTCCCACTTGAACTAAAACTCTAGTGGGGTACATCATAATCTAAAACAGTAGAAATACAATAAACTAGGGCATCCATATACCCCATTACATATCTCCCACTTGCCCTAGATTAGCCTATGTACATATCTCGTAGACCCAGACTTTCCACATGACCCTCGAACACTTTAGCCGTGAGAGTGTTTGTAAACGGATCAACAATATTGTGCTCCGAAGCGATCTTCGTGACTGTCACATCTCCTCGTTGCACTATCTCTCGTATCAGGTGATACCTTCTCTCGATGTGCTTACCTCGCTTATGGCTGCGAGGTTCCTTCGAATTGGCTACCGCACAACTATTTTCACAATATAAGGTGATGGGAGATACCATATTTGGAACAACTTCCAAATCAGTAAGGAATTTCCTTAGCCAAACAACCTCTTTAGCTGCTTCACAAGCAGCGACATACTCAACCTCCATTGTGGAGTCAGCGATGCATCCTTACTTGATGCTTCACCACACTATAGCTCCCCCGTTAAGGGTGAAAATTGATCCCGATGTGGATTTCCGAGAATCCTTATCGGTCTGAAAATCAGATCAGTGTATCCAGTAGGGATCAAATCCTTAGACCCATACACAAACGTATAGTCCCTCGTTCTCCTTAGATACTTGAGGATATTTTTAACTACTGTCCAGTGGTCTAACCCTGGATTGGACTGGTACCTACTGACTATTCCCACTGCATAACAAATGTCCGACCTCGTGCACAACATAGCATACATTACGAAACCTACTGTAGAGGCATAGGGAATATGTCTCATATCCAAAAACTTCTTGGGGTGTCTTGGGACACTGTTCCCTAGACAGATGAACTTCGTACCTTAAGGGCAATAAGCCTCCCTTGGAATTCTGCATCAAATATCTGGACAACATTTTGTCCATATAAGACTCTTGAGACAGTGCTAGCGTTTTGTTCTTGCGATTCTTGAAGATCTAAATTCCAAGAACATATTGTGCCTCTCCCAAATCTTTCATTTGAAATTGGGTCGCCAACAAGTTCTTTAAGTCAATAAGGTAATCTACATCATTACCAATAAAGTACTAACAAAGCTACTTTGTCATCCACATAAAGTACTAACAAAGCTACTTTGTCGTTGATGGTCCTCTTGTAAACACAAGGCTCATCAACGTTTTGGTCAAAGCCGTAAGACTTGATCGCAGTATCAAATCTTATATTCCAAGATCTGGACGCTTGTTTCCATCCATAAGTGGATCGATTAAGCTTGCAAACCTTTTGCTCCTGAACTTGAGCTATGAATCCTTAATAAGGCAGTATTGACGTCCATTTGCCAAATTTCATAATCATAAAATTATGTTATGGACAAGAGTACCCTTATAGACATCAGCATAGCAATAGGGAAAAAAGTTTCATCATAGTCAACTCCATCCCTTTGGGTAAAACCCTTTGCTACAAGCCTAACCTTAAAGGTATGTACCTTTCCGGCTACATATCTCTTTCTCTTATAGATCCATTTACACCCTATAGGTCTAACACCTTCAGGTTGGTCTAGAAGTTCCCATACTGAATTAAACTTCATTGATTCCATTTGAAGGTCCATTGCTTTGATTCATTGGTTCTTGTCTACGTCATTCATGGCCTGTTTATAAGACAATGGATCCTTTACGCCGTCATCAGGTATGGCAACTTGAGTTTCAACTAAACCCAAGTAGCGGTCAGGTTGGGAAACAACCCTCCCACTGCGTCGAGGCATTCCCAACGATTGTGAAGGACGAGATTGACTTGAGGTGCTGGCTCTTCCATCAACTCCTAATGAAGGCACAGCTTGATCAACAACTCTTGTAGGTTCATGTGTAGCTTCGTTTAGTACTAATTTACTACGCGGTTTGTGGTTCCTCATGTGACCTTCCTCTAAGAACGTGGCGTTTGTCGATACAATCACCTTGTTTTCTTATGGGTCATAGAAAAGACCACCTCTCGTTTCTTTGGGATAGCCAACAAATTGGCACAATCTTGAACGAGGTTCCAGTTTCTTTGGGTTTGTCACGAGCACGTGTGCCGAAAAACTCCAAATCCTGAAGTGTTGTAAACTAGATTTACGCCCCTTTCAAAGTTCAAAAGGTGTTTCTGAAACACTTTTTGATGGAACACTGTTCAAGATTTGAATTGCAGTCTCTACTGCGTATCCCCAAAACGAGGCAGGCAATTGAGCATAGCTCATCATAGAACGAACCATGTCTAACAAGGTTCTATTTCTCCTTTCTGACACATCATTTTGTTGTGGTGTATAAGGTGCTGAGAGTTGAGATTTAATTCCTTGTTCTATCATATAGTCCTGGAATCTCAAATCCATATACTCTCCACCTCGATTGGATCGAAGCGTTTTAATGGTTTTTCCTAATGCATTCTCTACTCTAGCCATATACTCGTTGAACTTTTCAAGAGCTTCAGACATGTGATGCATTAGGTATAGATAACCATACCTAAAATAATCATCTATGAAAGAGATGAAATATTCGTACCGTGCTCGAGCTTTGACATTCACTGGACAACAATGATCGGAATGCGCAACTTCTAGGGGCTCTACGGCTCTGTAACCTTTTTCAGTAAAAGGTCGCTTGGTCATTTTACCTTCCAAGCAAGACTCGTAAGGCGGTAAAGAATCATATTCTAACTTGTTTAGAAGTCCATTCTTAAAGGGTCTCTCAATCTGGTTGAGATTAATGAGACCAAGCCTAAGATGCCATAGATAGGTATAATTATTTGGAGAAATTCTTTGCCTTTTATTTTGAGTGTTACAATTTTAAACATCTCATGATTTAAAATTGCTTTGGTTTTGTTCGGTTTCAGTACATACAAGCCATTTTTCAATTCAGCAGAACAAATATTGGCACCTTCTTTCAAAATAAACGCTTCATTAATTGAAAAAGAAATACAATATCCAAGTTCTATTGAACAAGAGATAACGATTAAGTTCCATTTAAGCTTAGGAACAAGAGATAACGCTTCATTAATTGAACAAGAAATACAATCTCCGAAAAATAGCTTGGCATCTCCCACTACAGAGCTGAGATGACGTCTCCCGTTCTGACCCTGAGCGTCATCTCACCCTCGTCGAGCTCTTTGAAGGAACTAGTTTCCTGTAATGAAGAGCAAACGTTATTAGTGGCTCCGGAATCGAGTATCCAGGTTAAATAATTATTTTACACTAAACAACTTTCAAGAACAAGTAAATCTCACTTACCTTTCTTCTCTTTGAGCTTAGCAAGGTATTTTGGGCAGTTTCGCTTCCAGTGCCCATCCACGTTGCAGTGGAAACATTTTCCTTTATCTGCAACCTTGGCTTTTCCCTTGCCTTTGTCAGCAGCAGGTGCCTTCCCTTTCCCTCCTATTTTCTTTTTTTGGGTCTTCTTAAGCCTAGAAGATGAGCTACAGGACTTAGTCCCAGAGGATGAACCCTTATGGAACCTTCTGGAATTGGCAAATAGATTGTAGGTTTCGTTGTTCTCTCGGTGAGGGAGGAATGTAGGTTCTATTTAGAGAGGTGAGGTATTTTGTGAGAGAGATGTTTTGTGTTTTGGAACCTTTCCAACAACACAACAAAAGTTTGGATTCAATTAACTTAGTTGCATCATATATACAGGGAAATAGGATGGAAATGACCATCCTACCCCTCCTTTTATCTCTCTTTAGTATATAGTTTATATGTGAATCTAATTCACATTAAAACTATATATTATATAAATTATATCGTATATAAGTGATATATTACCTCATATATGAAATTGAACACTTAAATTTCATTCCTAACTTTATACCCTCATTATAACCTTGTTGAGCCAACGGAGGGACCTAATGGACCTACAGTTCATGAGCTCCAATGATATTAGATTAACTGATCAAACTCTTTGATCAAGTTAATCAATATTCATTAACTACAAGTCAATCCACTATAGACTTGTAGATGCACTCTCCTCACTCTAGATAATATTGTGTCTACTGATATAGTCATTACCCATGAGTCGACCTTTCATAGGTTGTTCGTAGTTACAACTGGGTCAAATTACCGTTTTACCCTTGCGATTACCTCTTTGTTCCTTAAGCACCATTGATCCTCGAATGAACAACAAGTCCAAGGACCTACCTTAGACTCGTACCCTTGTAGTGGGCGGGGCCCCGTTGTTCAAGACCTAGAGTAAGTTCTTAAGGGAACAACCTATCTAATTCCTTAGTGTAGGAATGAGTAAATTCCATCTTGGAGAATTAAGTTCCCAGCTACCTACGAGGTTCTGTCCCTGAGAAGGTAGATTTATTGAGTCGGCGACAGGCCACTCTCACCTATACTAGTCTGAGGACAAACCCCTATAAGCAGGAGTTCTTAACTTGCTCAGGATTCAAGTCGAGTCACTAATGTCATCTATAAATTACTAGTCTTATCCTGTTAACGGTGTTACACTGGTTAGGCTAATAATTTGCGGTCTGGTCTTGTATGAACTATTCATACAGGATGCCCCCACTCACATGTCAACTACATGAATGAGTTGGATTACCACATTTGTATTACAAAATGGGTCGCATCCATGGTGTTTCCAGTATGAGGTTTCCAACCTTATTCTTATACCATAGACCATTTAGGTTATATTCTTCAACATAATCCAAATTGCGTCCACTACACTGATGTTAAAGATATATTTTATAACCTTGGAGCTTAGTTTATTTGATTTATAAAGTAAGACTGTAATTCTATCAAAACAAATAACACTTTATTTAATTGATCAAAATTACACAAGTTTAGGGCATAAATTCCAACACACATATCAATCATCAAACCCTAGGGGAGCTGCAAAATAAGCAATAGTTACTTATTAAACTAAAACTAAAACAAAAACAACTAAAAAAATGAAACAAAAGAAATAATCCTTGGCTTACATCCTAAGAAGCGCTTGTTTAAACGTCATTAGCTTGACGGAGTACACTTGAGTTTGTCAAGGTACATAAAAATTCTCCAATTTCTTCGGCCCTCTCTTTCTTGAATCTACAAAACAAATCAGAGCTAGCAAGAATACTAGGTTCTCGTGAGAGCCCGAAACAGATATATTTTTTGATTTTTCATATATTAAAAGAAAAGAAGAAACAACAATAAAGTAAATATTTGTTGGCTTTTTATTTGATAAGAGAGAATAAGGAAAAATAGGAAAATTAATAGACTCACACAAAGACATTGACTCGAGAGCATAGAAAGAAAAACACACACTAATAAGAGAAAAATCAGAAGATATAACTAACATAGACTCAAAAGTCTCAAACTCTACCTCCTGGCCTAACTCAACAGGCTCGACTTTTCTTCCACGCTCTCACGAACTCTATCCTGGCGTGTGCTATAAGGTTCTAGTTCATTTAAATCTAAAACACAATCTTCTAAATGCCCACCCTCTGAAAAATGTGAAGGACTAGGATCCTAAAGGTCTATCAGTAAGTCAGTGATAAAGTGACTCACCGAACTATCTAAGGTTGTGGGTCCTTCTTCACTATCTTCCCTAGGGTGCTCAACCTCAGATGAGTCTAAATATATTTGTTCTCTAAGAGAGACAAGTGTGTCCGTTTGGCGTTGAAATGACTCCCCTATTTACCTATTCCTCTCATTTGTGGTTCTCATATACTCTAATAACAAGATTTTAAGGGAAGATTCGTCTTCTATCTGGTTTCTTGAATATAGGAAGGATATGACTCAAAATACCTAAGATATGGTTCATAGGCCCAACTGCTCGGATTATTGTCATGCATATGGTTCTCATGAGTCATAGGGTTAGTATGTTAGTAATTAGGTACTTGGTAGCCATAATATCCATACTCCTCACTAGAAGACTCTAAATTGACACAGGGATAATCATAAGAAAAAGAACTATACTGTGGTTACACATTGGGCACAGAAGACCACCAAAAGTTATCATAAGCTATAATAAAGTAATGAATCAATTATAACAGGCTCAACAAACACAATATGCACCCACACAACCAGAAAAAATAACAAAGACACAACAAAGATAAAAACACTAAAACAAAGATATCAAGACACACCCAACAAGAAACAAGGATAAAATTCACTAAAATAAACTTAAACAAGATAAGAATCAAAACTAGTCCCCGACAACTGCGCCAAAAAACTTAATGCAAAAATATCGAGTGTCCTAAACTAATACAAATTAGAATAAGACTGACACTTTTATGTCGTGCAAGTATACACGGTTGAGTGCAGCAAGTGATAAGTTAAATATCGATCCCATGAGAACTAGTTGAATCGAAGTGATTGAGTGCCCTAGCCAATTTTTCTTATTTTAGTGCAATGCATGAGCGTGGAATTTACTATTGAAAATAAATAAACTCATGTTTAGTGCAATAAACTCTTGTAATTTTTTAAACATCTCCTGCACATAGAAGAATCCCAAATAAATTTATGAAGTCAATTATAAGTCAAACTAAATACGCAAGGATTTTTGGAGTTAAGAAAAAACTCAAATTTTGATATTTAATTAGTTGTTAGCTTATTTTCAAATTTCTTAAATTAAAGCACAAAAACATAAAAATTAATTATTTTTTAATCTAATGCTTAAATTAAAGATTTTAAAACTAACACAAATAATTTTGGGATAAAATAACATGAGGATCACAAAATTAAATGCAATTCAAGTGGATTAAACACTAAAATTCTAGTAAAATAACTCCCTTATGGTGATTTATCAACTCTATTCCTAAAGACTGCACTACATTTAAGGATACCACCTTGAATTCCCGAAATCTTTCCCTTTCTGAACACACATCTTTGAGAAACTTCATGTAGTTAGGCATCTGTCTTAGAGCATCAATAAGTGGTATACTAATGTGTATCTCCTTCAGAATATCCAAGAATTTTTCAAAATGATCTTCCTTGGATTTTTTCTTGTTTAATCTTTGTGGGATGGTAGGGGGTTGAGGTGTAAATCCTATGATTGTCTCAGGTCTGCTTTTAGAGAGCTTAGCCTTTCCTTTTTCAGATTCCTTCTCTTTTGTTGTTGTTCCCTCAGGTTATGATTCGACGATTCCCCTTTGCTCACTTTCTAAATCAACTTGCTTGTTCAATGAAGCTGAATGACTTTAGACTACTGCATCTGCCATATACTCTTTTCATGAATTTTTTTTGTGGTGCATTAAGTGTTTCTGGGGGTTGCATTGGTCTTTGGTTCACAAACCCTTACTGATTTTGGTTTCCAAAACCAAGGGGATGAGTCATAGCTCTCTGTGGTTGAGGTACTCGAGCAACACTACTTTGACCTCCCCAAGAAAAATTTAGATGATTTTTCCACCTAGGGTTGTAGGTGTTAGAGTAACTATGTTATAGTGATTGATCATTCATCTCATGAATAATAAAGCATACATAGCATAATCATCTCATGAATTATAATACATGTCAATGTTGTCTATAAATTAACATAACACTTCTAATTATACATGCAAACTATATAATATAACACTTTATATTATAAATGATGCATGAAAATGCTTAACCTAAGATGAGATATCTAAAATAAAAGCATACATTATGCATGACAATAATTATACAACAATTGCATAATTTAAATAGCAAAAATTAGACCATTTTTAGCACTCTAAAAATATTTTTAATTAATATAATCTAATTATACTAATTAAAATGAAATAAAATCAACATAATTACAGATAAAACGTTTTTATATTTAATACATAAATTAGTAAAAATGTTCGCCCGTTGTGAAACTCTTAAAATGCCTTGGCGTTGCAACGATGATGGCAGCGTCGCAACGCTGCACCTTGTCCGTTTCTGCTCGTTGAAGCCTTACTCCAGCATCGTCGCAACGCTGAGGATCGCGTTGCAACGCTGACTCCTTCATGGCTCGCGCCTCAGACGCTTCGGCGTTGCAACGCCATCGTATCCACGTCCTGGCGTTGCGACGCTAAGTGGAGTGTTGCAACGCTGCACCTCCTGCAGCTTAAAGACAACTTGAAGAACACGCGATTCACAATCGCTTCCACTGTTTTGGCTCGTTTTGGCTCGTTCTTCTTAGGAACCACTTTTCCTCAATTGACACGGACTTACAGACTCGATTTACATAATAAAATGCCCAAAACAATAAGGCCTTACATTCAACAATTCAACGAAATTATGTAAATCTATGTGCTAAAAATGAAAACGTTTAATTTTGCAAGCCGTTCTTTCATCACATGAAAACAGTACATCCCACCATTGTTCTTGATAAATCCATAACAGAATCAACAACACAATTGGTTTCTGATACCAATTGAAGGGATCGAATCCCGCCGTGGAAGCAATTGTGAATCACGTGTTCTTTATTTGTTACGCAGATTTCAATCAAGAACGATATACTAAGATTAAGCATACTTTACAACAAGGACAACAAGAAAATTACCTTTGAAAAACGCTTTCTTCTCGAGCTCCTTTGTAACGCCCCAGAACTCCAAGCACCTTTTATTTTGAATTATGGGTTAATTTAATGGAAATTAAATTTAAGTTGGGCCACGAAATTTCACGATTTATTTCAGTATTTTGAGCAACTAAAGAGAATTTCATGAATTAAGGTTGTAATCAAGTTTTGGGGTACTACTTTGTAATTAGGAGTTAAAGAAAGGGTATTTTCGTAATTTTGCTTTAAAAATAAAGGAGTTTAGGGTTTATTCTTCTTATGAGGCACGACTTACGAGCCTTTTGGGGGGAACCAGCATCTTCTCCTTCTTCCTTCGGCCACTCCACAGGACCATCCATGGAAGGAGCCTTTTTCCGGTTAGGCCACACCGTCGGATCGGTCTTTGTGATTCACGCCGCCGCCTAACCACCGGTGAAGTCGAAGCCACCCTCGTGTTGTTACACGTTGCTGCCAACCGTCTCGGCGCAAGCTGGCCATCCTCGCGTTTAGCAGCCGAGTTCACCGTCGATTGAGAGGCTCTTCTACACCTAGTTACTCCAGACGTCGGACGATTAATGCCCTTCACTAGTCGCTGCGAACGACCGCCGAACAGAAGGAGTTTCGCCGGAATTTCTGAATCTAGATCATCGGGTCGACCCGCGAGCTTCCGCCACTTTTGGTTCAAGCGGTTCGCCTCAGTTTCCATCGGTTTTGGGCGAATCACGACCGGTTCTAAGTAGATCGGCAAGTGGGCATCCCGGATCTGGCCTCCACGCGCCGCCATCACGCCGCTTCTGTATCCCACGCGCCGCCGCTGACCACTGCACGCGCGCCGCCGCCGACCGCCACGCGTTGCGGTTCGTCGGACTACACCCGATCTCATCCGTTTCGACTTTTGAGTCCGTTTTAAGCCTCCGTTTGGGTAAATCCGCTTAATTATTACTTGATGTTCCAACTACTTGCTATGTAGGTTCTAAGTTTATGTTTATGTGTTTTTAATTAAGGAATTGATGAGTTTAATTTAGGGGATTCGAGTGCCAAGCACGGTTGAGAAGGACCTTGAGTTAGGAGCAGAACTTTAGGAAGTTTCAAGCTAAGATGAGGTAAGGGATTTTCTACGAATCAATTTGAAGAAGGGAAATATATATGTGTTGAAGGATTTAGTTTAAAATGATGAACTTCAAAGATTTTCCTCAAAAGAAGGATCTCAATAATTTATTTCAGGAATAATTTTCCTAAGATTTATTATTCGAAAGGGTTTGAGAGGACATTCAATGCATGGTTTGATTTTAAGAGAGTTTCATATAATTTAAAGGTTTGGTTTGAGAGGCCCCGAATAGAAATGATTTCAAAAGACCCGAATAGAAAGGATTTCAAAGTATTGAAAAAAAAATGAGTTTTGACACGGTTACGCATATTCATATATATTGAGCATTTTCAGTTATGTCGTTGTGATGGATACGTATTTGATAATGTAAATGTAATTATGATTCATGATTGATTGACTCGAGTTTAAAGTTATGAAAGTTATGCTATGATTTTATGATTTATCTGATTGTTGCATCACTTTGAATGCATATGTATATGTGATTGAAGAATGGGACCTCATGCATATTGTATGTATATGAAAATGTTACGTAGGCTGTGGGCAATTGGTCTCCTGAGAATTTATGCATGGTAAAACATGCATAAGAGACCCTATGGGTCAAATCTTATAGGAGTCCATGAGGGACTCAACTTATAGGGTCCATGAGGGACTCAATTCTTATAGGGTCTGCATGAGGACTCAAATCTTATAGGGTCTCAGTGAGGGACTCAAACCTATAGGGGTCTGGGAGGGACTCAATATGAAAATACTCAGGTAGACTCAATTGACCACGTATAACCAAAGAGAAAAAGTCATGATTTTATGAAAGAAAGTTTTAGGTCCCATTACATAAAGTTTTATGTTCTCAAAAGTCACGAATCACAGTCATGCATAAAAGTCATGTTTAAAAGAAAGTCATGTCGCATGTGTTTGCATTTCCCGACCCCCACTTACTGGGTATTGTATAATACTCACCCCATTTACCTTTGTTGTGTTTTCTCTGTTTTAAAATGTTTTCAGGTAAAGGCGAGAGCATACCAGGCGAGTGGCAGGGATGCGCTACAGAAGCCATGGGAACCGAGTCATGAATTCCGCATCAATGATTTAGAAAGAATTTTTAAATGATTATTGTCTTCCGCTTATGTAACATATAGTTTTGAAACTAGAGGCCGAACTTAGTTATGTTTCTTGTAAACGTTTTGTATTTCTATGGGATCCCAAATTAAATTGATTTTTATTCATCAACTTTTACTTATTTAAAGTCAGTTAGGGCCTCGAATGCATGCATGAGTAGTAATGTCCCTAGGAATTTATGTTATAAAAGTAGGGGCGTTACAGTTGGTATCAGAGCCCAAGGTATATGTCCTTTAGACTCGCTTACAGAGTAAGCAATCAGTATCCCATGGCTATGTAGCAGATACGGTCATCGTCAGGTATGCTTTTGAAGTAAAGATTTGTTTCGTTTATGAAAAGAAGATTATGAATTTTCATGTGTAAGGTTACATGTATATGAGATATGACCATAATGTGTTTTAAGCTATGAAAGAATGAATATATGTGATTCTGACGGTTTGTTTATAGAAAGAAAATACATATATGTGAAGCTAAACGTATGTATGTTGTGAAAGTGATGTGTCTCTACGCTGAGGAAAGAGAATGCATGTGATTACTACCATTAGTAGTAGAAAAGGAAGAGTTGAGTAAAACATTGTTACCTAGAAGAAGTGTTGTAAATATGAGACACTTATGTGTTACTAAAGATGGACATGTTGTGGGTTATTAAAAGGTCCACTTTGGCAAAGGGAGTGAAGAGTAAGACTTAAGAGGTTAGAGTGTTAAAGGTTGCTAAGCCACTAGATTACGTAAGTATAGTTTTCAAAAATAAAAGTTCAAACTACTCATGAGAAGTTCAAGGTTTGAATGTGTTCGGTAAGAGGTTAGTGGTCTCATTCATTCATACTGGAACAATTAGATAAAAAGGGTATGAGATTTAGTAAACGTATCACTTTTGAGTTCTCGAGTTGGTTGGTTCCTAAATAAGGTCCCTTCATCTTCAAGTTAATACATAACTATGGTATTCAAGTAGTTGAAAAGTTAAGAGAGCAAAGATGTTTTAGAAAATGGACTCGAGATTTAAATTGAAAGATAGATTATTAATGTTGAAACGAAAATTTAATTTTTTTCTAAATGTTTGAAACACTTCGATTTTATTTATACTATTCCCTTGATAGGGAAGCTATCGGAATAGCCACAATTAATGTGTTATTGCAGTTAGGCATGGTGTGAACTTTCAAAAGTATTACCATAAGCGTAATGAATTTAATAAAAACAAGTACAGAGAGAAAAAAAAATAATAAGTATTTAGGGTTCTAGTCCAAGAACATAAGAGAAAGGATGAACTGGACCCTAAAACCTTGTACATATTTCGACACTCACATGGTCACCCGTGTGATCAAGCTTTCGGGATGTGAATAACCTGTTAGTCAGGATATATATGTACAACTTGAAAGAGATAACATGAGGTGTTAACCTTGAAATCTGAGGTAGTAAAGTTTCTTTTTCCGATCAGAGGATTAAGGGGAGAGGATTCGGTTAATAAAGGAAAGTGCTTTGGATCTCTTCTTCGCTATGTAGCAGTCAAGCTGAGGAACACCTTTCAATTAGTAAAGTGTATAGTGGTAGTGGTCGAGCGACCATTAGAAACATGAAACTATAAGGTTCCTTTAGTAAAGGCTAGGTTGATGGTTTCATAAGAGAGGTTTTAGTAAATTTGACATTATAACCAAACTAGTACAGATAGTTGAGAAAGTTCTTAATCCTACTAAAAGAAGAAAGTCCAGTTTAAGGATAGTGAGCATGAGGAACAATGCGTTAGTATTAGATGGGGAAGGTTTTACCTTTTAAGGTTACCCCTAACACAAGAGACAGACTTAAGTATGGAATTAAAAGTAGAGAGTATCAATAATTTTTCTAATACTCCTTACGGAATGCTTCCAGTAAAGTTAAAAGAACGCAAGTCATAAGTACATAACCTTCTATATAAGAGTTAATAGTAGTTTATCGCCATAAGAAGTATTAGTGTGGTGCGTAAAGGAGGAAGGTGTATCCTTATGCTTGTGCATAGGGGATGAGAAGTGGAAGAAAGTGGTTGCTAAGAATAAATACTTTTGTCTTTGGATGAACGACCTATTCCACCAGTCCGAGGAGCATAGTGTTCCTTAAGGTGATTTTGGAGTCAAGTTAGAACCTGTCATGAACCAGGAATTAGATATCCCGAGACAACTTTCAAACCACATCATGAAGAATATAGAGATTTGACTTAAGTGTCCCTAATGTTTATAGACTTGATGGATTTAGTACTCAAGAAAAGAGTAAAACATTGTGGTGATTAAGTCACCGGAGACATTCTAGTTAAACCCAGTCTAAGAAGGGGCAGAAAAGACAATTTGGAAGGATTGTTGTAGACAAAAGGAGGGAAGAGTAAGTTCTAAGATGTGAAATTAGTTGAGAGGTCACCAAGGAGTTACGTATCCAAGTAAATTTCAAAGAATGTGCATAATGAAATTTGTTGAGCTAAGAAGAGACGGATAGGTGACCTAAGGTGTTTGGTGTTAGAAAGGAAATGTCTGAGTTGAAGATGTAAGGCTTAAGAGAAATTTTGACAAGATTAGACACTCACCTGCACATTATTAAAAGAGCCAGTTTGGACAAAAGAAGGAAAAAGTAGACATTACGAGGTGAAAGTCTTTCAAGAAACCTTGAACAACTAAGTTCGCGAGTAGAACCTTACTAGAGGGATATTGTAGTTCTTGAAAAAGTTCAAAGTCTAGAGGTGTTGAATAAACTATTCGTATTCGAAGTTGAACGTTAGGGTTTCATGACAAAAGAGTCGGAACAGTTAGGAAGTGTAGAGGATATTATTATGAAGTATCCAACCCTATTAGTGTTAAGAAAGTGGCATTATATTCAAGTGATTACTTGAGCAGGATATTTAAGGGAGTGAAGGATAAAGGGAGAATGAGTTTTAAAAGACTAAATTCCTTTTCGCGAGATCGCTTAATAGCGAGGTTGTTATCGGTTGAGTTATATTAAGGGGAGTGATACGAATGACTGTTGCGTTGTGCCATAGGCTGATGAAAGATTAAAAGCGATAGAGTACGAGTTGTATCTTGAATAACTTGTTTTAAAATGGTCATTCTAATTCCCAGAACTTGCAATGAAAATTTTGTCACTTAATGCGATAACCTATAATTGATTAGGCTCTAAATCAGGGTAAGTCAAGAGGATTTTATTACACTCTCTGAAAGTTTGTTTTAAAAATTAAGGTCGCAACCTGATTGTTAGATTTTCTTGTTTTTTTAAAGAATCATTGTTTACAATTAAAGAAACTTAGTTTCACTTATATTTGGTTGTTCAACATTTCTGTGTATGGTGTGTTCCTAAACCCTGAGTAATCTGAAGTGAAGTTTGGAGGCATGATTGGTTTGTTTTTCTGATTTTAGAAGTGCAATTTCTATCTAACAGGTGTAGAGAAAATTTTGGCATTGTTGTAGTTACGCCGTTATGCTGCCGAAATTTTCGGGGCTTCTTGTAATAAGAATGACAGAGTTGTACGGAACATTTCATGTGTCACGACAACCAAATGAGATCTAAGTTTGAGTTACTCCTACCGTGACTTGAAACTTTCAACGAGCTATTGATTTCAATAGAAAACCCCAAAGTTAATTAAATACGCGAGTGAGATCGTCACCGCAACGTTTACTAAAAGTTCGTTGAGAGTAGCGAAAGGTTAACCATTAATGTGAAAAGTCTCGAACAACCGAACAAAGTTGCTAACTCTATCCTTGAAGTCACATCTCTTAGGAAGGTGTTAAAGTTATGGAAGTGATGGTCAGACGGAACGATCGAGTCATGCCTTGAAATGGATGCTAGTAGCGGGTGCAACAAACCTTAAAGAGGATTTCGAGGCTTAACAACAATGGAACCATTTTAGCAAAGAGTTCCATTCTAAAATCACAAAACAGAAGAAACTAGTAAAAGAACTAGAGAAGGAAATACGAGCTAAATATCTCGAGTTATCTTAGAATTTGAATCTGGAACTTTCCAAATTTAGAATCCGAGTCAAGGGCATCAGTTATGTAGGCCTTAGTAGAAGGACTCCAGTGAGGAGAACGAGCTCAAGTTAAAGTTAGGAGACCATTGGGTTATAAGTTTACGCCAAGGTGTGATACTTGAGGAGCAGCTAGTGCTAATTCTTGCATAAGGATCGAAGACTCGTCGTAACCAAGTGGAGCGGGTGTGAGCAAGCTTTTTCCAAAGTATTATAAGATTAGAAACTTTCGAGGACGAAAGTTCTTAAGGAGGGAAGATTGTAACGCCCCAGAACTCCAAGCACCTTTTATTTTGAATTATGGGTTAATTTAATGGAAATTAAATTTAAGTTGGGCCACGAAATTTCACGATTTATTTCAGTATTTTGAGCAACTAAAGAGAATTTCATGAATTAAGGTTGTAATCAAGTTTTGGGGTACTACTTTGTAATTGGGAGTTAAAGAAAGGGTATTTTTGTAATTTTGCTTTAAAAATAAAGGAGTTTAGGGTTTATTCTTCTTATGAGGCACGACTTACGAGCCTTTTGGGGGGAACCATCATCTTCTCCTTCTTCCTTCAGCCACTCGACAGGACCATCCATGGAAGAAGCCTTTTTCCGGCTAGGCCACACGGTCGGATCGGTCTTTGTGATTCACGCCGCCGCCCAACCACCGGTGAAGTCGAAGCCACCCTCGTGTTGTTACACATTGCAGCCAACCGTCTCTGCGCAAGCTTGCCATCCTCGCGTTTAGCAGCCGAGTTCACCGTCGATTGAGAGGCTCTTCTACATCTAGTTACTCCAGACGTCGGACGATTAATGCCCTTCACTAGCCGCTGCGAACGACCGCCGAACCGAAGGAGTTTCGCCGGAATTTCTAAATCTAGATCATCGGGTCGACCCGCGAGCTTCCGCCACTTTTGGTTCAAGCGGTTCGCCTCAGTTTCCATCGGTTTTGGGCGAATCACGACCGGTTCTATGTAGATCGGCAAGTGGGCATCCCGATCCGCCTCCACGCGCGCCATCACGCCACGCTTTGTATCCCACGCTACGCCGACCATCGCGACGCCGCGCGCCGATCGCCACGCGCCGCCGTTCGTCGGACTATACCCGATCTCATCCGTTTCGACTCTTGAGTCCGTTTTAAGCCTCCGTTTGGGTAAATCCGCTTAATTATTACTTGATGTTCCAACTACTTGCTATGTAGGTTCTAAGTTTATGTTTATGTGTTTTTAATTAAGGAATTGATGAGTTTAATTTAGGGGATTCGAGTGCCAAGCACGGTTGAGAAGAACCTTGAGTTAGGAGCAGAACTTTAGGAAGTTTCAAGCTAAGATGAGGTAAGGGATTTTCTACGAATCAATTTGAAGAAGGGAAATATATATGTTTTGATGGATTTAGTTTAAAATTATGAATTTCAAGGATTTGCCTCAAAAGAAGGATCTCAGTAATTTATTTCAGGAATAATTTTCCCAAGATTTATCGAAAGGGTTTGAGAGAACATTCAATGCATGGTTTGATTTTAAGAGAATTTCATATAATTTAAAGGTTTGGTTTGAGAGGCCCCGAATAGAAATGATTTCAAAAGACCCGAATAGAAAGGATTTCAAAGTATTGAAAAAAAAAATGAGTTTTGACACGGTTACGCATATTCATGTATTGAGCATTTTCAGTAATGTCGTTGTGATGGATACATATTTGATAATGTAAATGTAATTATGATTCATGATTGATTGACTCGAGTTTAAAGTTATCAAAGTTATGCTATGATTTTATGATTTATCTGATTGTTGCATCACTTTGAATGCATATGTATATGTGATTGAAGAATGGGACCTCATGCATATTGTATGTATATGAAAATGTTACGTAGGCTGTGGGCAATTGGTCTCCTGAGAATTTATGCATGGTAAAACATGCATCAGACACCCTATGGGTCAAATCTTATAGGAGTCTGTGAGGGACTCAACTTATAGGGTCCAGCAGGGACTCAATTCTTATAGGGTCCTGTGTGAGGGACTCAAATCTTATAGGGGTGCATGAGGACTCAAACCTATAGGGTCCAGTGAGGGGACTCAATATGAAAATACTCGAGTAGACTCAATTGACCACGTATAGCCAAAGAGAAAAAGTCATGATTTTATGAAAGAAAGTTTTAGGTCCCATTACAGAAAGTTTTATGATCTCAAAAGTCACGAATCACAGTCATGCATAAAAGTCATGTTTAAAAGAAAGTCATGTCGCATGTGTTTGCATTTCCCGACCCCCACTTACTGGGTATTGTATAATACTCACCCCCCTTACCTTTGTTGTGTTTTCTCTGTTTTAAAATGTTTTCGTGTAAAGGTGAGAGCATACCAAAGTAGTGGCGGGGATGCGCTCAGAAGCCATGGGAACCGAGTCATGAATTCCGCATCCATGATTTAGAAAGAATTTTTAAATGATTATTGTCTTCCGCTTATGTAACATAGAGTTTTGAAACTAGAGGCCGAACTTAGTTATGTTTCTTGTAAACGTTTTGTATTTCTATGGGATCCCAAATTAAATTGATTTTTATTTATCAACTTTTACTTATTTAAAGTCAGTTAGGGCCTCAAATGCATGCATGAGTAGTAATGTCCCTAGGAATTTATGTTATAAAAGTAGGGGCGTTACATCCTTATCCAACGGTCATGATCTCAGCAATTGGAACCCAAATGTATGAAGATTCCACAACTAGATCTTCTCCATTGTTCTCTAGGTGACGGAGGAAGGTGGGTTCTTTTAGGGTGAGATGTGGAGGTTATGAGAGAAGTTGTGTTTGGATCTTTTTAAATAACACAATAATATGGTACTTTAGGGTTACCAAAGGTTGGTCTCAAAGTTGGATCTCATGCAACTATTTATAGAGAAATGGGATGGAAATTATCATCCTATCCCTCATTCATTCTCTCATTAGTATATAGTTAATATGTGAATTTAATTCACATTAAAACCATATATAATATCAATTATATCACTTATAACTTATATAACACCTCCTATATGAACTTGAACACTTCAATTTCATTCCTAACTTCAAACCCTCAATATTACCATGTTGAGCCAACAGAGGGACCTAATGGACCTACAGTTCATGAGCTTCAATGATGTGAGATTAACTGATGAAATTCTTTGATCCAGTTAATCAATATTCATTAACTACAAGTCAATCCACTATAGACTTGTAGGTGCACTCTGACACTGTAGATTATATTGTGTCCATTGATATAATCATTACCCATGAGTCGACCCTTCACATGTTGTTCATAATCACAGTTGGGTCAAATTACCGTTTTACCCCTGTGATTACCTATTTTTTGCTTAAGCACCACTGAAGCTCTAATTAACAACAAGTCTATGGTCCTACCATAAACTCATACCCTCTTAAGTAAGTTTAGAGGACGGGGCCCCATTGTTCAAGACGTGGACTTAGTTCTTAAGGGAACAATCTATCTAATTCCTTAGTGTAGTAATGAGTGAATTCCATCTCCCATAGTTAAGTCCCCAGGTACCTACGAGATTCTGTCCCTGAGAAGGTAGGCTTATTGAGTCGGCTACAGGCCACTCTCACCCATACTAGCCTTATCCTGTTAACGGGGTTATACTTGTTAGACTAATAATTTGGAGATCGGTCTTATATGAACTCTTCATACATGATGCCCCCACTCGCATGTCAACCACATGAATTAGTTGGGGATTACCTCATTTGTAATAATTACAAAGTTGGTCGCATCCATGGTGTTACCAGAATAAGGTTTCCAACCTATTCTTTTACCATTGACCATTTTTGTTATACTCTTGAACACAATCCAAATAGTGTCTACTACACTGATGTTCAAGATACATTATAACCTTGGAGCTTAGTTTATTGGATTAATAAAACAAGAATATAATTTTATCAAAACAAATAACTCTTTATCTATTTGATCAAAATTACATAAGTTTAGGGCACAAATCCCAACATATATATATATATATATAACTTGGTTAAAATGCTAATAACTAGGTTAAACTAAAACATCAAACCTTTTTATACTAATTAATCTGTTTGATTATTTTTTAATCATGTATTCAATATATTTCAACTTGATTACAAATTTCTTAACTTTGACTTTATGTTTTGTGATAGTTTATTTATTTTATTTATCTTTTATGAAGATGTTAATTTATATCACTTTCCTTGTAGTACAATTGGGGTTGACGATTGGAACCACTGACCTAATGGTCGTTAACACATTCTAAATGTCGGTTGATCTATGCTCTCTTTGGCTATTAATATTTATCCTTTCAGAAAGTTTTAGTTCAAAATTTATTTTCTAAATATGGGATGTAATGAAAAATATTCTAAATTAAAGTTAAAAGATGTGAATAATTAAGCATTATATATCATTTAAAAAAGTGAAAAAAATGTTCTAAAATTGGGAAGAATAACCCTGTGTACCAAAACATACTATAATATATATATATATAGTAATAATAATAAAGAAAGTGGAAATAAAATAAAGAAAATGAGATGAGAAGAGAGAAAGAGAGGGTGAGATTTATCACAAAAATGATCTCTTTTTCATTTTTTACGAGTCCCTATTTATAAACAATTTGACAAAGCATGATGTGGTTCATGTTGACACCAAAGCATAGGTAAATATTGGACACATGAAAGACACATGTCTAATGGTGGGCATGATACCTGTCTTGAAGTTATTGCCCTTGTTATGTCCCAATAATATAATATTGACAGTACAACGATCTAATTAGGACCAAACAAAAATCTTACATGTGACTTGAAACTCATAAAGAACCCAAGTGAACATTTATAACAAGTGCACCTAACGCAAGGGAGACGTTATATGATTAAAAGTCAAGTTCGTGCATAAAGGAAACAAAACGATGACAACTTTATTAAGAGACAACAAGCACAAAAGGAGGATAAAATGAACATAGAAAAAAATGAGACACCCTAAAAGTTCTAGAACTGAAAACACCTTATAGCCATGCAAAAGAGTCCGCACAAGCATCCCACACTTAGTTATTACATTCAAATTGACACACATGTAGCAAATAAGGTAAGTATGCCAATACTCGACGCTAATAAACTTCAATGACAACTTGATTACTAAATAGAATGTACATTTAATTTACCAACCATGAGTTTTAAGACATAAAACCTAACACAAAAAATGCATTACATCACAAACTTAATTTCAAATGGGCATAAGTCTAATATTTTTTTCTAGCAAAAGTACAAGTATATAAATATTAATTTTAGATACATTGATATATAGCATTTACAATTGAAAAATAAAATTTATAATATGTACTTTGGGAGTGGGTGAATTTGTATTTAAACATAGATTTTCTACTGATACAACTCATTTAAAATATATTTTTATTGCAGAAGTAGATTGATTTGAAGTCAAGATTGGAAATTTCTGAAAGGTTTAACAATTTGACATTATTTTTTTTGTTTGTCTAGATATTTTTTATTCTCTTTATTTGTAATCATTGATCTTATGTTTATTCAATATAAAATTCTCTGATTATTATCTTTTAATTAATAACATCATACTTATGGGAAAACATTCTCATTTACTATTTGCTTTATTTCATATTATCATATGTATGGAAAAACAATTCCCATTTATTATTACATTTATTTTATATTCTGACATTTTAAATATCTTCACTTTTATGGCATAATGACCATATAGATGATAAGGTGATTTGATCATATATTGTTATTAGTATTTTTAAAAGTGTGATTGGGGATATTTTTGATTATATCTATAGTTACCCTATTATTAATTTGATAGACTAATAGAATGTTTCACATATTTGATTGAGTGATTTTTTTATATTTTCAATTTCAATTTTTCGAAGTTGAGAGGGAGAGTGAAAAAAAGCTTGTAATATTTCTAGTCAACTCTTGAAGAGTTATCTTTTTGTGATTTGCATATTATCTTTTTGTGATTTTTTGGATGCAGTTTGAATTCTTTAGAATGTGCTTCCACTTGAGATTGCAAGCTACTTGAACGGTTGTTAGCACAGGACGCATTTCCACATGGGGAACTTGGGAACATATATCACCAAATGGAGCAAGACTACAACATAAAAACGAAGGAGAGAGTTGTTTTAATTTTATGCCTAAGACAATATGTACTATGTACTAACCCTTTTTATTCTAATCTCTCGGCAGGTAACTTAATGTAACGCCCCGTAATTTGAACACATGCTACTCGAGGCATTACTTCCAAGTTGCACCATTCACGCCAAAAATTCGGCAGCATAACGCCGCAACCTGGACAAACCAGAAAATTAAAAAGGGAACCTGGACCTATACAAGGCACTGCAAATGACACACGAGGGTACCTAGCCTCCTCCAAAGTACACAGAAAAGCATGCTTTGAATAAGAGAGAAACACATCAGAACATGCTTCGATTCAAAGAATAAAGAACGATACAAATTAAGACTAAAACATGAACGGAAACAGCAAAACGCAACAGAAGAAAGAGAAATGAAAACAACTCCTAATCGAAAACTTTGAATTAAGTCCTACAAGTCTTCCATAGCCTCACAGGAGTCTCGTCGTCGGTGATCAACTCACTGGTTTGCCTTACCTGCAACAAAAGAAGAAATAAAGAAGGAATGAGTATAAAAATACTCAATAAGCAACCCACTTCGTCCAATAAATAAAGAACTCAAAGAACGAACTTAGACTTAGCTAAACACGACACCTAGCCTGCCAAACAACCTCAACAAGCATCATGGCCCTATTTCTTACTCAGGTTTCCTGGTTCTATCCTACGCTTAGCTCCTGGACTGGGTTGGCAGCACGTGGCCACGAGACTCATCCCCTGGCGTGCACTAGGGCAAAGAACTCTATCCAACCCCTCTAACACTAAGGATCACACCCCGAGTCGCACAACTAGATGGAGGGCGGACCATCACATCCCACAACATCAAAGCGGTACTACCGCGCACAATAGACCGGCCTCATTCTCGGGCCTGCACTAGTGCGAAGGACGCTATCCAACCGCTCTGACTCCAAGGATCATACCCCGAGTCGCACAACTGGATGGAGGACATACCATCACATCCCACAACATCATCGTCGTCTTGCCAACCTCGAGTCTAATCCTACTAAGGGTTTCACAGATACCTATGACTTGGGCCTGCACTAGGGCTAGTTGTGCTAACTACAATCCTAAGGCTCAACGACACTTCCCGAGTCACTTCAAAACTAAGCACGAGACTAACAGGCGCGGGACAGAAAAAACGTGTAACTCTAGCATATTCATCATTCTCAAGATTTATTCATCATTCTCAGCACAAGCTTAGGTCAACCCTCTTAACAAAATCACATCTAAGCACGAAGAGGTAACAACGATAGCATGAAAGGATAACAACCATAACACATGAACATACATTTGACCTATCAGATATTTCTTCGCATTCACAACAAACAGGGACAGACAACTTAGGACCAAGTACCACTGTGTCTACCACAACCTAGCATGCTACTACAAGTCCAGTACGCTACACATTCTAAAATGTTCAGTTCTTAAATAATATAGCATGCAATGATGCCCCTAAGCCCTACACTTACGGGTGATTTACTCCAAACGACTACTTATAGAAAGCCAACGACAACGAGCGATTCGAGTAACGCGGCATTCCAAACGTGTTTCAACCGTACTTATACTTCAAAAAATAAAGCCCCTAACGAAGAACATGACCAAATTCATAAACCGAAACACAATGAACCTAACACAACGAATCTAAGTAAGAGGAGCGAAACTCACCCACGGAGTGCCAGAACGGCTTAAGGAACGGACCGAGGCGACCGGACGAGAAGGAACAATCGCGCTCTCTGCGCGCGACACGTGGACTAGCAAATGCGCGCGTGAAAGTGAGTGACAGGGCGCGTGGGTGGCATATCTGGAATCCTCACGACCCGATATATCAAGAATCGATCTTCGTTCCTCGAAAACCAGCTGAAAAGAGCTCGAACTGGCTGAACCAAAACGTGGGTCTCACAGCTCCCACGGCGGCTGCACTCATCCGGCGAGCGCTTCCGGCAGCGTTATGAGGGCTGTGAGAGAGAGAGAAAGCTACAGTGAGCGAGAGAAAGAGAAAAGAGAGAGACAGAGAGTGAGAGAGACGGTGAGGGCGGGAGGCAGAGAGGGAGAGAGATCGCAAGTTAGAGAGAGAGAGAGAGAGAGAGGAGACTGAGAGAGGAGATTGAGAGAGGGAGAGAGCTTACAGAGGGAGAGGAAGAGAAAGGCAGATGAGGGGGGAAGAGGGGTGAAGAGGGGAGAGGGAGAAGGAGAACTTGGGCCGCCGATCGAAACGGTCGGCGGCCGCTTCATTCGAAGCACACGAATTTGGAGGGAGGGCGAAGCCCTCCTGACTTTTCGTTTCTGTAATTTTTTTAAAACACAACACGTTACAGTCTACCCAGCTTAGGAACTTTCGTACTCGAAAGTAGTTAGCTCTCGAACAACTCTTGATATCTTGCTCGCATCTCCTCCTCGTGTTCCCAGGTGACTTCCTTCAAACGGTGGTTCTGGCAAAGGACCTTCACAAAACCGATTACCCTGTTCCTCAGGACTTTACTATCTCGAGCAAGGATTTGCACTGGCCTTTCCTCATAACTCAGGTCCTTGTCTAATTTCAACGGCTCAAAGTTGATGACGTGCGAGGCATCTGGCACATACGCTCGCAACATAGACACATGGAACACGTTACGAACCGACGCAAGGGATGGCGGTAGGGCCAACCGATAAGCCACTGGTCCAATGCGCTCCAGAATCTCGAAAGGACCAATAAACCTCGGGCTCAACTTCCCTTTCTTAGCAAATCTCAGAACACCCCTCATAGGTGCAACTTTCAAGAACACAAGGTCTCCAACGACAAACTCCAACTCTTGACGTCTGACATCAGCATAACTCTTATGCCTACTCTGTGGCGTTAACATCCTTGCCCTTATCTTCTGTATGACCTCGTTTGTCACTTGGACTAACTCGGGTCCCAACAATTTCCGTTCGCCAACCTCTTCCCAACACACTAGGGTTCTACACCTTATCCCATAAAGGGCTTCGAAAGGGCCATATCAATAGTCGTCTGATAATTATTGTTATACGCAAACTCCATCAGGTGAAGGTGTGAGTCTCAACTACCTCTAAAGTCTAACGTGCATGCCTGGAGCATATCCTCCAGAATCTGGTTCACCCTTTTCGTCTGGCCATCGGTCTGCAGGTGAAACGCTGTACTAATGTTACTCTGAGCCCCTAGGGCTCTTGAAAACTCACCCAAAAGTTCGAGGTGAACAGTGGGTCTCTGTCAGACACGATCTTCACTAGGACTCCATGCAACCTTACTATCTCTTCCATAAACAAATGTGCCCATTTCTCAATTGTATATATAGGCTTACAAGGCAGAAAGTGAGCGGACTTGGTCAGTCTATCCACAATCACCAAGATCACTGTGAATCCTTTCGTTGTTTGGGGCAATCCCAAAATAAAGTCCATGGAGATCTCCTCCCATTTCCACTAAGGTACTTCCAGCGGTTGCAACAACCCTACTGGTTTCTGCCTCGGTGATTTAACTTGTTTGCACACCAAACATCTGCTGACAAACTCTGCCACATCTGTTTTCATTCCACGCAACCAATAGAATATTTTTAAGTCTTGGTACATCCTAGTGCTTCCTGGATGCACTGAAAAATGAGAGTTATGAGCATCAATCAAAATCTCCACCTTGAGACCACTCTCCGCAGGAACACACAAACGTCCCCTGAATAGTAGTCCACCGTCTGCTGTCAAAGAGAACTCACTTTCCTCGCCACTTCTTGCCTGACGCCAACAGTCCTCAAGGCTAGAGTCTCCCTGCTGCGCCTCAATAACTCGTTGCCTCAAGGTCGGTCGTACCGACAACTGGTTAAGTTGTGTTGTGACCTTACTCACCACAACTGCTACTTCTACGCGTTCCATCTCTGAACGCAAAGGAACTTGTCTCGTGACCAGTGCTGAGGTGTGAGCCACCTTTCTCCTAAGGGCATCAACAACAACATTTGCTTAGCCTGGATGGTACAATATCTCCACCTCATAGTCTTTTACTAACTCTAGCCATCTGCGTTGTCTCATATTCAACTCCTTCTTGGTAAAAAGATACTTGAGGCTTTTGTGGTCTGTGTACATCTGAAACTTTTCCCCATACAAGTAGTGTCACCATATCTTCAGAGCGAAGACCACGACATCCAACTCCAAATCATGGGTTGGGTAATTCCGCTCATAATCTTTCAACTGAGGTGAGACATAGGCGATCACCTTTCCATTTTGCATTAACACACACCCTAGACCTTTCTTGGAAGCGTCACTGGAAACCACAAAGTCTCCTGAGCCATCCGAAACTGCAAGCCCAGGTGTTGAGACCAGCCTGTGTTTGAGGTCCTGAAAGATCGCCTCGCAAGCATCACTCCACAAGTAGGCATTGCCCTTTCGGGTCAACTGAGTCAAGGGTGCAGCTATTTTTGAGAAGTCCTTAACAAAACGTCTATAATAACCTACCACACCCAAGAAACTTCGCACCTCTGTGACTGTCTTAGGGCGAGGCCAATCCGTGACTGCCTCTATCATGGCGAGATCCACTGATACACCGTCTTTGGACACCACGTGTCCTAGGAAGGCTACCTGCTGCCTCCAGAACTCACACTTAGAGAATTTCACATACAACTGGTTGGTCCTCAAAGCTGACAACACCTTCGTCAAATGGACTTCATGCTCCTTCTCTGACTTGGAGTACACCAAAATATCATCGATGAAGACGATCACAAAGGTGTCTAAGAACTCCTTGAATACCATGCTCATTAACTCCATAAATGATGTTGGGGCATTCGTCAAGCCAAAGGACATCATCGTGAACTCATAATGTCCGTACCTGGACCTGAAGGAAGTTTTTGGAATGTCCTCATCCTTGATTCTAAGCTGATGGTACCCTGACCGCAGGTCGATCTTAGAAAACACTGTCGCTCCTTGCAGTTGGTCAAACAAATCATCGATCCTGGGTAAAGGGTATTTGTTCTTTATTGTTACCTTGTTCAGCTCTCGGTAGTCAATGCATAACCACATCGACCCATCCTTCTTCTTCACAAACAACACGGGCGCACCCCAAGGTGAAACACTTAGACGGATGAACCCCTTATCTAGAAGTTCCTGCAACTGAGTCTTAAGCTCATTCAATTCTACTGGTGCCATCACGTGCTCAAGTTCAATACTGAAGTCTACCTCACGGAGCGGTGGTAGACCAGGCAACTCTTTCGGGAAGACATCTCCAAACTCTCGAACGACAGGAACCAAACTCAGCTTTGGTCCCTTGTTTCTTGTATCAGCAACACTAGCCAAGAGAGCCCAAGCCTCTTTCACTTATCAGCTTCTTTGCCTTGAATACTGAAATCATCTTCGGAATTTCTAAAGTCTGGATTCCCTTGAACTTGAAACTGGACTCTGCAGGAGGCCGAAACACCACCTCTCGGCAATGACAGTCGATGTTGGCATAGTTTGCAGACAACCAATCCATGCCCAGGATTACATCGAAGTCGCTCCTGTCTAGCACAACCAACGTCACGTGTAGCACATGACCCGTTACCACTACCTGACCAGATTTAACCTTTTCTTGAGCTACTAACTCTCTACCCACCGGGGTAGCTACAGCCAAGTCAACATCTATAAGGCTCTACCTCTAACCAGGCTTGTCTCACAAAAACAACATAAATAAAAGAAGGCGAGGAACCAGAATCAAACAGAACAAGAGCCAAGTGGCCAAGAATGGGTAGCGTACCTGTCACCACAGCACCGAAACCTCCTGCGTTCTTGTTCGCACTCGCATAAACTCCACCCCTCTGGCGGTTTCCAGACTCATCCTTCTTTGCTGTACAGGATTTGGCCAGGTGCCCAGACTTTCCACAATTATAACAGACCCTCTGATCTCTGACTCCCTGCCTGCACACAGTCGACAAGTGTCCTAACTTTCCACAATTACTGCAAATCTTATTAGGTGCATGACAGGTTCCGTTGTGTTGGACTCCACAACGAAATATTAATTCTCGTTTTGTTTAGATTATTAAAAGAAAATTTGTATATTAAAGTTAGAAAAGAAAAAACAAAATCAAAGAAAGAATTTAATTGGAATGAATATTGTGATGTGATCGTAGCCTTGGTGAAAAGGAGAGAAATTCAAAACCATTTGGTAACCATTTGGGTTTTGAAATTTAGACCTATTTTGTAATCATTTAGACCCGGTTTCATAACTATATAGTTTATTGTTTTTAAGTTTTGGAATTTAAACCTAAAATTATTAATTCTACCCATAAATTTATATGTATTATTATCTATCATTAATAAAAGTTATATATAAGACCTACCAGCATGGATGTAAACAATCATTTATGTTTGGTCAACATTTTTATGTTGTCGTACATAAATCTCTCACATGATTCAACCTACTTTATCAGTCTTCAATTGTTTGTTTGTCCACAAAGTTGAGAGCTTTAATGGATGAATGTGTTTAAAACATTCTTTCAATTTTAAACTAATTGTTTTGGGACAAACATAGTAGTTGGCCTCTTTAAGAGAACGTAGAAGATAAGTCGAGATTTAATGTAGTCTAGATGTAAATTTATGTACGAATTTTGATGTACTTAAAGCAAGCTTAAATGCTCCCTTATGAATATCTCACACAACTCATTTCATTTCCTATCAATACATATTTTAGATTTGCTTCCTTCACAACAATGGACTCTTGCTTTTCATCTATGTTCCTTTTGGTCCTAGTAAAATTGTGTTTTGTGTGATTTTTTTTTTCAATTTCCTTTTAGTATAATTTCAATCTCACTATCAATTTTTTTTGTAATGCACTCATATCTATTACTTGCATTGGACATGCTAGTGCTTCTCTCTTGCCCAATTTATATTGGGCATCCATACTTCCAAATACTATAATGCAAAAAACATTGAAAGATTTTGTCCAACAAGGTCTTTATTATTTTTAAATATATGTTTTGTTAAGTTTAAAATGGGAGAAACGATAGAATATTTTATACGTAAAAGGTTTATTAAATCTTGTATGTTTATATTTTAGTGTTTTTTTTATTTTTTTAATATATATATATTTTTTATATGGTAGAGTTTTTAACCACACTCAAAAGTGGTCAAGAGGGGAAGCTTATGGGTCTTCAACTTCAACCAAATGGACATAAATATGCTTATGTTAGCAAGCCTACTCCGGGCAAGAACAACAACAACATAACAAGTCAGTTCTTTTTGGATAAAGTGTCCACGTGGGTACAAATTGAAGAATCACTTTAAAAAAACTTCACCAACAAAATTCCCTTCTTGATCCGTGAAGTTGCTGACAAACATCCATTTTCTTACCAACAACTCCCTGAGTAGGCTTGCTAACATAAGCATATTTAAGTCCATTTGGTTGAAGTTGAATACCCAATTTCTTCCCCTCGTGACGTCTTTTGAATGTGGTTAAAAATTCTACCATATAAAAAATATATACATATTAAAAAATTAAAAAAAAACACTGAAATATAAACATACAAGATTTAATAAACCTTTTACATATAAAATATTCTATCATTTGTGTCTTTTTAAACTTAACCAAACATATATTTAAAAATAAGTAGAGACTTGGTTGGACAAGATCTTTCAATGTTATTTGTATTACAGTATTTGGAAGGTTGGATGCCTAATAGAAATTGGGTAAGAGAGAAGCACTAGCATGTCCAATGCAAGTAATAGATATGTGTTGCATTGTAAAAAAATTATTAGGGAGATTGAAATTATTCTAAAATGAAATTGAAAAAAAAAAAAACCACACGAAACACAATTTTACTAGGACCAAAAGGAACATGGATGAAAAGCAAGAGTCCATTGTTATCAAGGAAGCAAACCCAAAATATGTGTTGATAGGAACATAAATGATTGTTTACATCCATTGTGGTAGGTGTTAAATATAACTTTTATTAATGATAGATAAGAATACATATAAATTCATGGGTATAATTAATATTTTTAGGTTTAAATTTAAAAAACTAAAAACAAAAAAATAAAATAGTTATGAAACCGGGTCTAAATGATTACCAAATAGGTCTATGTTTCTAAATCCAAATGGTTACCAAATGGTTTAGAATTTCTCTCATTTTCACCAATGCTACATCACATCACAATATTCATTCCAATTAAATTCTTTCTCTGATTTTGTGTTTTTTTTCTAACTTTAATGTAACGACCCTACTTTTAAGACTCCTTTTCTAGGGTCACTACCAACCATGCATGCGTTTGAGGCCGGAAAGAAAACATTTAGAGTCAATAAGCTTAACCAAAAATGAAAAAACTCTTTTATCGGGATCCCAAATAAAACAACAGTTCGAAACAAGGTTCATCAACTAAAACAGAAAACTCAAAGTTGGCCTCATTCAAATAAAGTTTCATGTTCAATAAAGAAGATATTTAAGTAAAAAGATATGCATTAAAACGTGAATCGAAGTTCACAAATATGCAGAACTCCTGACTTTCTCATTCCAATAGCTTGCGCAATGTTTTTCCCGTCATTCGCCTAGCTTGCCTTTGCCTTTACCTGAAAATATTTTTTTTGGAAAACAGAAAGGGTGAGTATTACAAAATATAATACTCTATAAGAGACCCCACTACCGGAGTTTGAAAACATGCTGACATAACAAATCATGACTTTATGTAGGGCCCATAATCAATAAAACATATTTCATGGCTTTTTTTCTTCGGCTATTAGTGGGAAATCGAGACTTCCTGATCCATGGCCTCGTAGTTTAGGTCAACTCTAAGTCTTTCATGACTTACATAGCATTAAATACGTTTATACATATATATTGGAAGTTTAATTGGCCCGAACTTCGTAAGCATTTTTATTTTCGTAAAATTTCTCTTCAGCCTTTAGTGGACAATTAAATCATTCCAGAACATGGCCTCTAATTCGAGTCGACTCTAACAAATTCACAAGATATATAATAAATATTATCACGAAGATTTCACCACAGCCTTCCCAAAATTTTTCAAGAAACACGTGCTTATGGTCCCAAATGAAATAGCAACAATATCTGTGCAAAAAGTTTTGTGACATGAACATATATAAACAAATAATAAAAATGCTCAACTTCAAGAGAACAACAACATGGCATACATGGCCTTTGAAATAGACATTAGTCTAACCAGATCATAGCATTTAAAATAAACCTCTCAAACATAACACAACATTTGTACAAAACCTTTCATGGCATTCAAAATAGGCTTTTCAGTCCAACCATGACATTTAAATCGAACTTTTCAAACCGAACATGGCATTTCTCAAACAAGTCCTTAAATTCTAAATTTTAGAGTTTGGTGTGGGTTCCCTTACCTTGGCCATTGCTATAAACATCCAAGGATTAACTTTCTCTCAAATTGCTTTCCAAACCTGTCCAATCAACCAACACTTACATTCAAGCTCATTTAGTCCATAAATCAAAGTACCTCAAACCTTTTATATTATCTAATTAATTACCTTGGGATGATCCTTAGTCGAAACATGATCGAGAACTTCTCTAACTCACGATCACAGGATCGAGAACTTCAATCTATGCGTGGACACATAGATACACCTTTCGCCTTTACGGTTAACACTAGTACTTTTTAGGGCGATACACTAGTATGATCTTTTTATCTCAAGAATCATGTACTTATATCTTGATCTCTTTTGACTCAATTGAATCATCTTGTAACGAATAATAGAAATAATTGATGCTTTCTACTTTTAACTTCATGCTCAAGTCTATCTCTTATGTCAAGAGTAACCTCGAAAGGTCAAACTTACTTAAGTTAACACCAACACATGCCTTTTCTTCTTGCTTCCAATTAGCCTTACTTTCCACTTTCAAACAAGTTGAGGGTTTTCGTAATTCTTGTATGAATTTGGTTCTAAGGCTATAATCTCTAGGACCTTACTAATGAGACCATCAATCTTCTTTTACCGAGTAAGTCTTCCAATTTCATTCCAACGGTTCTTAACCACCATAACTGTACGGATTCTCAGGTTAAAGAAGTTACTTCATTTTAATTTTAACTTAACAAAAAAACAAACCCATCAAAGATTTACTCTGATACCTAGATTGTTCCAATTTAGTCCTTTGTTTGGGAAAAAGGATCTTTATACCAAATATGATTTCAAGGTTAAAAAAAAAAACTCATGACGTTTATCTCAACTTATACAAATACCATGACGCATAGTCGGAATCAACAATGAGGTTCCTCATACCAAGTCCAAAGGCTCTCACACAAAAAAAAAGACTTCGTAAAAGTCAAACTAAACATTCAACTCTCTTATGTTCTCACACTAGAACTCTAACTCTTTAATTTTTCTCTCCATGCTTACCCTTTTCAATGCAACAATAGTATGAATACATTCCAAATATCTAGATGCAACTTGAAAAAAATTAACTTTCACTTCATAACAAACAACTCATCTTCCATTTCAATCTCAAGTCCTTTTTCAAACTACTATGACTTTCTATGTCTTGCATCAATTAGGATGAATCTTTTAAAGAGAGCTCTTCTTAGTGTCACTTATTTTCTATCTTCAACCTTTTCTCTTCTTTTGGCACGCCAAAGTATTCATACATATTTCCTCTTTAAAGTCTCATTCAAAAGGCGTAAACTTCTATGTCAAGTGACCATTTTACACAAAAAATAATAATAATAAATAAATAAAGTTCAATTTTTCATAACTCTTATTCTCTTTACCTTTCAACTCTTTAAACAACAAGTTCAAGTATTCTTTTGATTATGAAAGAACTTTCTTTAACAATAAAAAGTTGAGTATTTCCTATTAGCACATACACCACACCTCATGACTTTTCATCCTTTTAGTCTGACATGTATAAATGAAACACAAACACTCTCTCCAGTACATTCGAGCCTTGAACTCTTCAAGGAAAATCATAACATTTATCTTTCCGAGTTTTACCTAAGGATCTTAGTTGCTTATTAACCTTTTAAACCACTTCAGCCCCTTAAGACTTACTCTTCCCTCCTTTACCTAAACTGACTCCTTCTATATTACACAAACATACGTTTTATGTCAATAAAACTTTCTTTAAGCGTTAATATGCTTAGCTCAGACATTTCCCTTCTATCATTAACGAAAGGGACCACAAATTGTAACTTAGAAACACATCGTGGTCATATCATATATACATGTAGCTCCACATATAGGCATTTTCTTTCTAAGGGAAAACAGTAGAGATCAAACATTCTCATTCTTTCTTAGCTCAAAACTACATCATGCTCATATCCATATACATAACTTTACATATAGTCATACACATTTTTTAACGAAATAAACGAAACTTTATTTCAAAGGCATACCTGGTGATGACTGGGAATTGTTGCTTAGCCATGGTATTCCTAACGCTTAGAATGTAAACAAGTCTACAGAACCAATAAACTTGGCTCTGATACCAACTGTAACGACCCTACTATTAAGACTACTTTTCTAGGGTCACTACCAATCATGCATGCATTTCAGGACGGAAAGAAAACATTTAGAGTCAATAAGGTTAACCAAAAAGGAAAAAACTCTTTACTTAGGATGCCAAATAAAACAGTAGTTCGAAACAAGGTTCATCAACTAAAACAGAAAACTCAAAGTTGGCCTTATTCAAATAAAATTTCATGTTGAATAAAGAAGATATTTAAGGAAAAAGATATGCATTAAAACGTGAATCAAAGTTCACAAATATGTCGAACGACTGACTTTCTCATTCCAATAGCTTGTGCAACGTTTTTCCCGTCATTCGCCTAGCTTGCCTTTGCCTTTACTTGAAAATATTTCTTTTTTGAAAAACATAAAGGGTGAGTATTACAAAATATAATACTCAGTAACAGACCCCACTACCGGGGTTTGAAAACATGTTGACATAACAAATCATGACTTTATGTAGGGCCCATAATCAATAAGACATATTTCATGGCTTTTTCTCTTCGGCTATTAGTGGAAAATCGAGACTTCCTGATCCATGGCCTCTTAGTTTAGGTCAACTCTATGTCTTTCATGACTTACATAGCATTCAAAACGTTTATACATTTATATTGGAAGTTTAATTACCACGACCTTCGTAAGCATTTTTATTTTCGTAAAATTTCTCTTCGGCCTTTAATGGACAATTAAATCATTCCAGAACATGGCCTCTAATTCGAGTCGACTCTAACACATTCATAAGATATATAATAAATATTATCAGGAAGATTTCACCACAGCCTTCACAAACATTTTCAAGAAACAAGTGCTCAGGGTCCCAAATGAAATAGCAACAATATTTGTGCAAAAGGTTTTGTGTGACGCCCGGTGAATTGAAGTAAGTTCTTGGTTCTTTTCAGAGTTAATTTTGGATTTGTTTTAGTTTTAAATGTGTTGGGCAAAGAAAATTGACTTTTGGACCTTGCAGGACCCAAACGTTTTGAATCTCGCTTTAAAATGGGGTTGGCAGCCTTGAGTTTCTCATCAACAACCTTTAGAGTGGGGAAATCGAGGTAATTTTGACCTCTCTTCTTTTTCTCTTATTTTTTTGGGTTTTCCTTTAAAAAAAAAAGAGAGGAACCGCAGGAGCAACCACCCCTTCCCCTTCGTGCTTCTCTTCGACGCGCAGAGGGTCGCCCGTTGCAAGCTGTCGAGCCGCCAGCCGGCGTGCCGGCGGCCTCCGACGTCTCTCCCCTTCCTCCTCCATCGCTTTCCGTTCAGCCTCCCTCTCTCCTCTCGGGTTCTCTCTCCCTCTCTCTCACTCGATCGGTCGCTCCTCCTTCTTTCAATCTCACTCTCTTCACCGACCGTATCTCTCTCTCTCTCCCTCGCCAATCGACCACCTCTCTCTCGATCTGTTCTCCTTCTCTCCCTCTCCCCTTCGTCATTGACCGACTAGCCGAGACCCATACTGCTTCCGTCCGCCTCACCCTCTCTCGATCCGTCGCTATCTTTCTCTCTCTCTCTCTCCCCTCCTTTCGGTTCAGTTTCTCTCTCTCCCTCCCTCAGATCCGACCTCCGCTTCAGTTCTGTCCCTCTCTCTCTCGGATCCGATTTGCGTTGCCTAACTCTCCTTTCCTTTCGATTCGTTTCTCACTCTGTTTTGTGTTGGAGGATCCGTTGACGAAGATGTAAGGTCTTCGGAAGGAATCTCGAGGTTGAGGATGAGCAGAGGACGGTTTCAGCTTGTCACTGTGGGTGTTTAGGTTTGTTAGCAGGAGTAAGGACCTCATTTTTGTGCACTTTATTCGAGGTAAGTAGCTATTTGGTTTAAGTATCAAGCTCGTAAGTGAATGAGTTTGAATATAGGGTCGTTGTGGTTGACTTTATAACTGCTGTGTGGATTGTTAATTGTTGTTTGGTGAATGAGACTTTTAATATCCTATTCTGGTGGTGATTGCCCTATACCCCTTGTAAGTTTTGTGGTTGAATCACTTGTGTGCCTCGAATGTATTGCTTAGTTCATGATGGTGCTCTTATGACTCGAGATTGGTTGCTGAGTGAGACTCGAGTCTGTATGGAATAGCGAGTTGTGTGGTTGACCCCTGAAACGGAACAGGATGAGCTGTGTGGTGGTTTGGCTAGGAATGGCTGGTTAGTTGTGTGGATGGGCCAAGAGTTTGTTGGCGGGCTGTGTGATTGGTTGGTTAGGTTGTTGGTTTGGGACTCGGTTTCCGGATGACCTTGAACGGATTAGAGGAAGCCTAGGAGAAACGTTAGAGCTTGGCCTCCTAGGCTAGCGTTACGAAACCCACTGAGTTACCCCGAGCGAGACAAAACCTTTAGGCTGGCATCTCTGTGTGGGCATTTGGGTCGAGTGCGCCCTTATGCGAGCTGTGTGGGCATTAGGGTCAAGTGCGCCCTTTTGCGAGCCTCTGGGCTTTAGGGTCGAGTGCGCCCTTTTGCGAGCAGTGTGGACATGGGGTTGAGCACCCTATGTGATCTCTATGTGGGCACTTGAGTGGGTCGCCCTTGTGCAATCTGTGTGGGCTTTAGAGTCGAGGCTCTATTGCGTTCTGTGTGGGCGTTATAGTGATTACTCTTTCGCATTGGGGTGCGTCCCCGTCTATGGCCGCCTAGGTTTCTAGATCGTCGGTGAGTCTCGGGGTGAGGTAGATACGTGAGCGCCTAGTCTTGAGTCCCTAAGATGCTTTGGTTACGAACCTATTTTACCTCTGTGTGTGCATATGTGAATGTTAGTAGCTTGGACGTGAGTGGGCTACTTACTGAGTATTCTTATACTCACCCGTCTACTTAATTGTCTTTGGTTGAAGGTAAGGGCATACAGTGAGCTGGAGAGCGACGGTGGCGACATGACGGGGCTATGAGACCTTTCTTGTTTTAAAGAGACTTTTATTTTGGAACTTAGGAACTACTTGTATTTTTTTTTTTAGTGAATTATGACTTTGGTTATTGCTTTTGGATTTATGAACTATATGTGTGTTGAGCATGACACTTATTCTTTTAGTTTCCGTGTTCATCATGCTCGTTTATTTTTCTATTTAGTGTTTTCGTTGCCTCTGTTGTGTGTTTTGCTGGAGCCCGACCTGTGTTTGTTGTAGTTTGGGAGGAGGTCGGGCATTGAAAAGTCCGTAGAAGTGTTTCTTGCTTAAATAGGTTAAGTAAAATTTTTGGATTCGTCCAGATAGCGTCGTTATGCTGCCGAAATTTCGGCGCAGAGGGTGCTATCAAGTGACGTCCCTAGTTGGAATTATGTCAAAAACTAGGGGCGTTACAGTTGGTATCACAGCTTAAAGTTTTTAGGTCTTGTTTACTCGCCTACATCATAGGTACTGGTCCTCATAGCCTCTCGCAGAATGTCGCCTCGTCACCTCCAGGTTTGCATGTTTTTATTTTTTTGTAAAGTAAGTCTGGTTTAGTAAGTTACTTGCCTCTGGGTGCTTGAATTCGTTATCGTTTATGACCTTTGTGTTGTGTTTTAAAATTTGTTGTGGTTAACTAAGAGTAAGGCACGTGGACGTGAACGTGGTAGAGTTGTGGCTTGTGGGCGTGGTCGTGAAGGTCGAAGAGGCCGAGGTCGTGGAGCCCGTGGCAAGGGCCCGGTTGTGGACCCACCAGTGGATGAGCACTTCGAGCACCAGGAGGAGCTTAATCAGGACGCCCCAGCTGTCGGGGAGCCATCAGAACATGTTGATGAAAACCCTCAGGAGCGAGGGAACGACCAGGCTCCACATCCAGCTCCCGCAACTATGGCAGGACTCCAGGAGATCCTGCAGGTAAGTTTTGCTAGTCAGACGGCGCTGCTTAACCAGGTCACCAAATTCTGGGGGTGATGGCTAACCAAAAATCAGGGAGCGCAGAACCAGAAACAGGCAGCTCTAGCTTAGAACGAAAGAGAGACTGCCCAGACACGTGGAACCACTACAGAGGAGGCTAGATACCTTCGGGACTTCAGGAAATACGAGCCACCTCTCTTCGATGGGCAAGGAGTTGACCATGTGGCTGCAGAGGCATGGTTCGGGATGGTGGAGGACATATTTGAGCGCATGTGCTGCCCTGATCACACTCAGAGGATGAGCCTATGTATGGTGGGAGACTGCCTCGCGGTCCATTAACGTCAGTGAAGAGCCTATAACCTGGGCGCAGTTCAAGGAAGCATTTTATGAGAAGTACTACCCAGCCGCGATGAGAATTGAGAAGCAGGCTGAGTTTCTGCACCTGAAGCAGGGACAAAATCAGTCGGTCGAAGAGTATGAGCACGAGTTCACAATGTTGTCCCCGTTTGCTGCAGAGTTGGTGGACACAGATTAGAAAAAGATTGAACGGTTCCTCACAGGTCTACGTGGAGGGTTACGTGGTTCTGTAGCTGCCCATGACCCGAAGACCTATGCTGCAGTTGTTAGAGTGGCCACCTTGATCGATGTAGATTCGAAACAGCAGGGGAGTAGTGTTGGCGGCACGTCCGGGCGAGTCGACTTCTTGGTCGGGCCTCGAGAGAGAGACACGATCAGGCCTTCCGTAGGCCAAACCGACCTGGAGCGCAGGGGAAACAGAGGCTCGGCCCTAACTGTGGAGGACAGCATAACAGGGGAGCTTGCCCGGCAGCCACCAAACTTTGTTTCCGCTGTGGTAAGGTGGGCCATATGGCGTCTGTGTGCAGGCAGAAGAAGAGATAAGATCTGAGAGTCTGTTATATTTGCCGTAAGGAAGGCCATGTGGCCTCAGCGTGCCCGGATAATAGAAATGCTGGAAACAAGGAGGGTCATCAGAGAGGAGGAGCGTATGCTAATGCTGGCCGAGCCGCGGAGGGTGCTGGTAAAGTCGTCACAGGTACTCTGTCTATTCTCGGTCATTTAGCTTTTGTACTTTTTGATTCTGGTTGTACGCATTCCTTTATCTATGCACTATTTGTGGGGCAAGCCCAGCTAGAAGTAGAACCTCTAGGTTTTAGCCTATCAGTTGCAACCCCGGTAGGGGAAGAGTTAGTGACACGGGAAAAGGTGAAGACCGGTCAGGTCTTGGTGGAGGGTCTCCCGTTTGAAGTGACCCTGATTGTCCTGGAGATGAGTGACTTTGATGTAATCCTGGGCATGGATTGGCTAGCAGCAAATCATGCAAACATCGATTGTCACCGCAGGGAGGTTGTGTTCAAGCCTCCGTTTGAACCAAGTTTCAAATTTAAAGGGAGTGAGTCAAAGACGGTTCCCAAGGTGATCTCAGCACATAAGGCGAGTAAGTTGGTTGGTCAAGGGGCTTGGGCCTTCTTAGCAAGTGTGATGGACTTGAGAAGCGAGAAAGGAGACGTGTCGTCAGTGCCAGTACTCAGGGAGTTCGCTGATGTATTCCCTGAGGATTTGTCAGGTTTGCCTCCGGCCAGGGAGGTTGACTTCAGTATTGAGTTAGAGCCAGGCACTACACCATTATCGAAAGCTCCGTACAGAATGGCCCCAGCCGAGATAAAGGAGCTCAAGACTCAATTGCAGGAGTTGTTAGACAAGGGCTTCATTCGCCCTAGTGTCTCTCCATGGGGTGCGCCGGTGCTTTTTGTGAAAAAGAAGGATGGGTCGATGCGCCGTTCCATCGACTATCGGGAGTTAAATAAAGTGACGGTAAAGAATAAGTACCCGCTCCCCAGAATTGATGATCTTTTGACCAGTTGCAGGGAGGATGTTTAGTCTGCCAACAAGTTAAAGCCACCAGGCAGAAGCCGGCAGGGCTGCTGCATCCCTTAGAGGTATCTCATTGGAAATGGGAAAAAGTTTCGATGGACTTCATTTCAGGCCTACCCCGAACCGTTAGAGGATTCACGGTGGTTTGGGTGATCGTTGATAGGCTTACAAAGTCGGCACATTTCCTTCTTGGAAAACCGACTTATACGGTGGAGAAGTGGGTGAAGCTGTTCATGGAGGAAATTGTCAGATTACATGGAGTCCCGGTGAAGATTGTCTTTGAAAGGGACCCTCGTTTCAAATCTAACTTCTGGATGGGTTTCCAGAGGGTTTTAGGAGCGGAATGTAGTTTCAGCACTGCATTTCACCCTCAGACGGACGGGCAGACTGAGAGGTTGAACCAGATCTTGGAAGATATGCTTCGAGCTTGTGCCCTTGATTTCACAGGGAGTTGGGATACGCACCTTCACTTGATGGAGTTCGCCTATAACAAAAGTTATCAGGCCACGATTGGGATGGCGCCTTTTGAGGCCTTGTATGGGAAGAGATGCAGGTCCTAGTTTATTGGGGAGAAGTTGGTGAGCGTAAGCTTTTGGGACTCGAGCTGGTCCAAGTTACTAATGAGGTTGTGCAGAAGATTAGAGCGAGAATGTTAACAGCTCAGAGCAGACAGAAGAGTTATGCCGATGTGAGACGCAGGGACTTGGAGTTCGCAGTTTGAACGTATGCTTTCCTGAAAGATGCACCGATGAAAGGTGTGTTGAGATTTGGCAAGAAAGGGAAGTTGAGCCCTAGGTTCATCGGACCATTCGAGATTTTGGAGTGTATTGGCCCAGTGGCGTACCGTTTAGCCTTACCAAAGTCGCTACCAGTCGTGCACGACGTGTTTCACGTGTCGATGCTGCGAGGCTATGTGCAGATGCATCCCACGTGATTGATTACAAGCCACTGCTGGTCGATGAGAAGCCAGTGGAAATCTTAGCTCGAGGGAAGATGGTGTTGAGGAACAGAGAAATCGACCTTGTTAAGGTCTTATGGAAAAATCAGCAGCTTAAAGAGGCTACTTGGGAGCGTGAGGACGAGATGAGAACGAACTATCCGAAGCTGTTTGGGAACTAACCACTTTCGAGGACGAAAGTTCTTAAGCTAGGGAGGATGTGATGCCCGGTAAATTCAAGTAAGTTCTTGGTTCTTTTCAGAGTTAATTTTGGACTTGTTTTAGTTTAAAATGTGTTGGGCCAAGAAAATTGACTTTTGGACCTTGCAGGACCCAAACGTTTTGAATCTCGCTTTAAAATGTGGTTGGCAGCCTTGAGTTTCTCATCAACAAGCTTTGGAGTGGGGAAATCGAGGTAATTTTGACCTCTCTTCTTTTTCTCTTATTTTTTTGTGTTTCCCTTTAAAAAAAAATGGAGAGGAACCGCAGGAGCAGCCGCCCCTTCCCCTTCGTGCGCAGAGGGTCGCCCTTCCTCCTCCGTCGCTTTCCGTTCAGTCTCCCTCTCTCCT
The DNA here is from genome assembly GCA_036507285.1 of Trichosanthes cucumerina. NCBI lineage: Eukaryota > Viridiplantae > Streptophyta > Magnoliopsida > Cucurbitales > Cucurbitaceae > Trichosanthes > Trichosanthes cucumerina. Next base: position 24,428,818 of record CM071837.1, read on the forward strand.
CTCGGGTTCTCTCTCCCTCTCTCTCACTCGATCGGCCGCACCTCCCTGTTTCAATCTCACTCTCTTCGCCGACCGTCTCTCTCTCTCTCTCCCTCGCCGATCGACCGCCTCTCTCTCGATCTGTTCTCCTTTTCTCCCTCTCCCCTCCGTCATCGACCGACTAGCCGAGACTCACACTGTCGCCGTCCGCCTCACCCTTCTCGATCCGTCGCTGTCTCTCTCTCTCTTCTCTCTCTCTCTCTCTCCCCTCCTTTCGGTTCAGTTTCTCTCTCTCCCTCCCTCAGATCCGACCTCCGCTTCAGTTCTGTCCCTCTCTCTCTCTCGGATCCGATTTGCGTTGCCTAACTCTCCTTTCCTTTCGATTTGTTTCTCACTCTGTTTTGTGTTGGATTTGTGGACATGAGCGGATCCGTTGACGAAGAAGTAAGGTCTTCGGAAGGAATCTCGAGGTTGAGGACGAGCAGAGGACAGTTTCAGCTTGTAACTGTGGGTGTTTAGGGTTGTTAGCAGGAGTAAGGACCTCCCTTTTGCGCACTTTATTCAAGGTAAGTAGTTGTACGGTTTAAGTACCATGCTCGTAAGTGAATGAGTTTGAATATAGGGTCGTTGTGGTTGACTTTATAACTGTTGTTTGGTGCATGAGACTCTTAATATCCTATTCTGGTGGTGATTTCCCTATACCGCTTGTAAGTTTTGTGGTTGAATCACTTGTGTGCCTAGAATGTATTGCTTAGTTCATGATTGTGCTCTTATGACTCGAGATTAGTTGCTGAGTGAGACTCGAGTCTTAAAGGTAGAACGATTTGTGTTGTTGACCCCTAGAAGGGAATAGGATGAGCTGTGTGGTGGTTTGGCTAGGAATGGCTGGTTAGTTCTGTGGATGGGCCGAGAGTTTGCTGGCGGACTGTGTGATTGGCTGGTTAGGATGTTGGTTAGGGACTCGGTTTTAGGATGACCTTGAATAGTTTAGGGGAAGCCTAGGAGAAACGTTAGAGCTTGGCCTCCTAGGGTTGCGTTACCAAACCCACTAAGTGACCCCGAGCGAGACAAAACCTTAAGGCTGGCATCTCTGTGTTGGCATTAGGGTCGAGCGAGTTGTGTGGGCATTAGGGTCGAGTGCGCCCTTATGCGAGCTGTGTGGGCATTAGGGTCGAGTGGGCTCTTTTGCGAGCCTGTGGGCTTTAGGGTCGAGTGCGCCCTTTTGCGAGCAGTGTGGATATGGGGTTGAGCACCCTATGTGATCTCTGTGTGGGCACTTGAGTGGGTCGCCCTTGTGCGATCTGTGTGGGCTTTAGAGTCGAGGCTCTATTGCGTTCTGTGTGGGCATTAGAGTGATTACTCTTTCGCGTTGGGGCACGTCCCCTTCTATGGACGCCTAGGTTTCTGGATCATGGTGAGTCTCGGGGTGAGGTAGATACGTGAGCGCCTAGTCTTGAGTCCTTAAGATGCTTTGGTTACGAACCTGTTTTACCTTTGTGTGTTCACATGTGAATGTTAGTAGCTTGGACGTGAGTGGGCTACTTACTGAGTATTCTTATACTCACCCGTCTACTTTATTGTCTTTGGTTGCAGGTAAGGGCAAACAGTGAGCTGGAGAGCGACGGTGGCGACATGACGGGGCTATGAGACCTTTCTTGTTTTAAAGAGACATTTATTTTGGAACTTAGGAACTTCTTGTATTTTTTTTTTGAGTGAATTATGACTTTGGTTATTACTTTTGGATTTCTGAACTCTATGGGTGTTGAACATGACACTTATTCTTTTAGTTTCCGTGTTCAGCATGCTCGTTTATTTTTCTGTTTAGTGCTTTCGTTGACTCTATTGTGTGTTCTGCTAGAGCCCGACGTGTGTTTGTTGTAGTTTGGGAGGAGGTCGGGCATTAAAAGTCCCTAAAAGTGTTTCTTGCTTAAACAGGTTAAGTAAAATTTTTAGATTCGTCCAGATAGGGTCGTTATGCTGCCGAAATTTCGGCGCAAAGAGTGTTATCTAGTGACGTCCCTAGTTGGAATTGTGTAAAAAACTAGCGGCGTTACAGTCATGTGACGCCCGAGTAAGAGGGGTATATGAATGAACCGAGTCCACATCTGAATGAGAGGGATCCTAAGGATATGAAATCATGGTGCCCGAGTAAAAGGGGTACATATGAGTGACAATGAGGATATGAAAGTATAGTTGAGAAAATCATAAAAGAATTGATAGCTACTACCTATATCAACAAGGTGCACCTTACTTTTCGGTGGCTCAATCATAGGAACTCCACAGTTAAGCGTGCTTAGATTGGAGCAATCCTATGTTGGGTGACCTCCTTGGAATTTTCCTAGGAAGCATGTGAGTGAGGACAAAGCATGATGAAAGGACCCCGTGTTGGTTTGTGGGGATAGTGTCTTCACTCTTACAAGCAGTCATGGATGATATAGTGACGCAACTTTCATGGTATTCAAAAGAGGCTTTTCAGTCCAACCATGACATTTAAATCGGATTTTTCAAACCAAACATGGCATTTCTCAAACAAGTCCTTAAATTCTAAATTTTAGAGTTTGGTGTGGGTTCCCTTACCTTAGCCTTTGATATACACATCCAAGGATTAACTTTCTCTCAAAATTATTTCCAAACCTGTCCAATCAACCAACATTTACATTTAAGCTCATTTAGTCCATAAATCAAAGAACCTCAAACCTTTCATATTTTCTAATTAATTACCTTGTGATGATCCTTAGTCGAAACAGGATCGAGAACTTCTCTAACTCATGATCACAACGCTCTCATGCAACCTATTTTCAATTAATGAAACTAATTATCACCAAAAGGGAGCATTTACTAAATATTGGAAATATCTAATTTAAGCCATGTGGAATTACCGCAATAGAGACCCAAGGCAAGCTCGAAAGACGAAACGGGTCAAATCGGCTAACTCCGGCGAGCGGCGGCGCGTGACCAGCCGGCAGCGACCGGCGACCGGCGCGTCTCGGAGCATGAAGCCTTTTTTTCGAATGCTCGAATGCCGATCTACTCAGAACCGATCCCAAAACTCTGAAAATCGGTTTAAAACGTGGCGAACCAACCAACCCAAATCACCGTTTGCCCGCCAATCGGTGGCGAGGTGGCTGGGGGCGAATACGTCCACGACAACCCCGATCGAACTTCGTTCGCAGTGCGACTTGGCTGGACTACTTGGAGGCTGAACGGATAGAAAGGAAATGCAGAAGAAGAAGAAAAGGACTGCGACAACGACTCGACATCAAAGGCACACGACTTCATGACCACCGGTGATCGCGACGACCGCTTCCGTGGGTCTAGCGTTGAACGGAGACGGCTACAAGGCTGCAATCTACAACCCACTAGACCGTCGACGGTTGGAGCTTCTCTCCAATGGTGGTGGGTGTTCGTGGGTGAGATGGGGAAGGAAGAAGGTGTCTTGGAGATTGTGCCACTAAAAGAAAAAAGTTATTTGAAAAACCCTAATCCTTGACTTTTACTATTGTGCCCCTCTCCTTCCATAAAATTACAAAACTTCTTATTCTACATTCTTAAATAACCAAATAATCCCAACACCATTAATCCTAGCCCAATCCGATTGTATTCCATTAAATTTCAAGTTAAAACTTCAAAATTAAGGGTACAAGAAAGTCTCGGGCGTTACAGTATACGTTCTTTCTTTTAATATTTTAAACAAAATGAGAACTAATATTATTATATATCATAACATAAGATATTCATTCTCTCTCTCTCTCTCATTCTTTGAACTTCTTACTGATTATATAAATTTACAACTAGACTACATTAAATCTAACTTACCTTCTACATTCTCTTTAAGAGGCCAACTACTATATGTCTCTCCCAAAACAATTAATTTAAATTTGAAAGAAATGGGATACCCATGTGCTTATGTTTCACCTTTTTTCTCATTTTCTTTTATCTTTCATCTACTCTCCCTCCAATAATCTACCCTATTTAAAACTACTAAATTTGCATTGTAATATATATTTTCCTAGTAAATTCAAGTTCATTCATCAGAAAAAATTATGAAATAATGACAAATATATACAATTATAACTTTTCTTTTATGATAAAAGAGAGAGACAACCAAAGGAGTGGCCTCTTTTAGAATAGGTAATTAGTATTACTTAATATAAATGTGATGTATCAATGCATTTAATCTTTTTTACATGAACTTGTACCCCATTTGAAATACATGTTCTCGCTTTTCTCCTGAAACTAAGCTTGAATCCAAAACATATTCAAGTAGTTAATGTCGCCACATACCTGCGACGTGGAGCGGTCGACGTCCTCGAAAAATGAGAGATTCAAGGAGTCGCCACCAATCTTTTTTATGGTGTGATTGGGCACAAAAATATAATAAAATAATTTTTTTAAAAAAAATGATATGTGAAAACCATATTTTGGGTTCGAGAGTTGTTTGTGTATGAGAAAGATGTTGGCACCCCACAACATCTGTTTAAAACGGTGGGCAAATTTAATCTTGAATTGCAAAAATTTTAGTAGTAAGAAACAAAAAACTTAATTTGAAAAATGAGATTTTTAAAATAATGTCTTATTTTACCTCTCATTACTCTAATATTTGAAGTCATGATCCCATAAAATAAGTGGATAACAACCGATCAATGTAGCTATATTGAAACCATTTCCAAGACTTTGAAAATAATATCACCTCAAGAATATGAGAAGAAATTTAAAATTTGTCAAATCCATCATAGGATGGCCTTTTTCTAAAAGAAAGATCTGTTTAAAAAAATAAATTTTAATTTAATTATTTTTTTCTTGGGATCAAAATCTTTGACTTCCAAAAGATAATGATCAATCATCTAAAGAATTCTAGAAAATCAGACTCCCAAGTATTTCTAGATTCCGTCGTACAAATTTTTAGGAAAAAACGACCTTAAAAAAAACTCACATTTTAAGAAAAGGTTTAAAACTTAGAAACTGAAATACTTTGGCTTTGAAAACAAAAACTTTGTAAAAGAAAAAGGACAATTTTAAAGAAATTGAGAAATAATATTACAAAAAAATGAGAATATAGTTGGTAAAACAAATAGAAATCACTAATAAAAATCAAGAAAATCAAAGTTAAGCAAAACAAATAGATGCAATGACAAGATAAATTCACCATGCACGATAATTTATTCATAGCAAATAAGTGAACAAACATAATATACAAATATGATTAAATTTTCCGTATTGGAGTTGATCTTGGACTTCCAAATAATCAATTTCACACATCAAGAAAACTAGAAAATCGGAGTCCCAAATATTTCTAGATTCCGTTGTCGGCATATTTTTTTTATAACAAGAAATATAAGTTGAAAAAAATCAATCACATGAAATTAACAACATGATGAAAATACTAAGAACAAAATGATAAATAAATAGATAAGATATATGACTTGCAAATATAGTATGTAAATTGATGGAAAAATCAAATTTTGGAGGAAGAGAAAAAATAAAAATAAAAACAACAATAAAAAAAATAAATGAAAGAAAGAAAAAATAAATGAAAAAAAAAAAGTATTAGTGACAAATTGACCATATACAAATTTTGAAAATAGCACTCATGGATAGATGTACAAAAAAAAAAAAAAAAAAAATCAAAACTAAACTTTTGTAAAAAAAAAAATTGTTTTTATTAGTCATTTTCTTTTTTCATCTTTTTTTTTTAATTTTTCAATTATCTTTTCACTCTCTCACATTATTCCTATGTTCACCTTTTACAACTTTTTTTGTACTTTCCAACTTGTTGGTTTTTTTTCTCAAATGAGAAACAAAATCTCTCTAAGGCACAACAGTTTTGTTTTCTTAGAAACAAAACTCTATTCACTCATAGTCAACTAATCTAAGATATGTTACATAACCATCTTCTTAAATTTCACAACATTTTACTTCTTTTTTTCTCTTGTTCTTTTTCTCCCTCCCATTTAGTACAATGAACTCAAGAGCCAAGAAGAAAAAATATGAGGAAAAGAAAATGATAGATAAGTAGGGGAAGTAAACCATAAAATAAAGTTAGTAAAATCAACATAACAAAGGATCTTGGACATTAATGCAAACAAAAAAAAAAAAGGGCAAATATTCACATTACAGTAAAAGTAAAAAGAGATGTAAAAACAACAAAAATTAAAACAAAACTCATAAGACCCTTACTCAACTATTGTTTTTCGGGGATATCTAGAGATGGAGATGAAGAAAAAGTTAGTAGCAAAAACATAACAATAAAACACACAAAGATTGACATGGTAATAGAAGTAAGAATATATGTAATAAACTACAAAAATGAAAGAAAAACTCATAAAACCCTTACTCAACTATTGTTTTTCGGGGATATTTAGAGATGAAGATGAAGAAAAAGTTAGTAGCAAAAACATAACAATAAAATACACAAATATTTACATAGTAATAGAAGTAAGAATATATGTAATAAACTACAAAAATAAAACAAAGACTCATAAAACCCTTACTCAACTATTGTTTTTCGGGGACATTTCAAAATAAAGATGAAGATCAAGAAGTGGGTATCTCAAGAACAACCAACTAGCTTGTTGTTTAAAGCTAGGGTTATTTTGTGTTATGAGATTTTTGGGATTTTTTCTACAAATCTCTCTATCTTTTCTTGGTTATGAAGGTAATGGCTATGGAGTTTTGTAGAGTTAAGAATGGATGAGAATGGTGGAGAGTGATGTATGGGAGTGTAGATGGAAGTAGGATTTTTGTGTGTTGTGTTCTTTTTGAAGAAAAGAAAGAGATTTATATAAAGACCAAAACCATTACTCTTTTGTGTATAAAACCAAAACCACAAATTGTTGCAATTTGAAAACCTATACCAAAAAGAACTTACACCTAAAAAAGACTAACAACATTTTGGTCAATCAAAATAAAAACAAAACATACCCACTTAATCAAAGACTTGTATTTTCTCAAAAAACTATGATTTCTCTATTTTTTTAAAAAGAAAAGTGAAATTAGCAAATAACAAATAAAAATCAATGTGAGCAAAAATAAAAAAAAAATCATAGATATATATGATCTAACAATTTAATTAAAAATGAGCCGGACAAAAATAGGTTGCTACAATTAATAAAGTGTTAACCTCAACCAATTTTAATTTGCAAACAAAAATGTCATTCAAACATTTTTTAAATTCAAAGTACCTAAATTATCAATTTATAATTTTGCTCGCCGAAACAATAATCTATATTTTATATTTATTTATTTTTATTGCATAAACGATCCAGAAAATATCTAACACGTATATGATGGTTAAGGACATGAAAAAATGGAAAAATAAATGAACGCACAACATCTTTAATGTTGTTAAGTTTCCCGCCGAGAGATTAGAATAAAAAGGGTTAGTACATAGTACATAATGTCTTGGGCATAAAATTAAAACAACTCCCTTCTTAGTCTTTATGTTGCAGTCTTGCTCCCTTTGGCGATATATATTCCCAAGTTCCCTATGTGGAAATGTGTCCTGTGTTAACAACCGTTCAAGTACCTTGCAATCACAAGTGGAAGAACATTCAAATGTGTTAGTAATGATTAAGTTAGTGGTTCGAATTGTCAATCCCGATTGTACTACAAACAAAGTTATATAAATTACTACTTCATAAAAGCTAAATAAAATAAATAAACTATTAGAAAACATAAATTCAAGCAAGTTGAATTACGTGATTAAAAAATAATCAAACAAATTTATTACTATAAAAGGGTTATTGATGTTTCACTTTAACCTAGTTATTACCTTTCTAACCAAGTTATATATATATATATATACTCATTCTTTTTCTATTATAGGAGATTCTATTTACCACAATTGATTGCAATAAAAAAAACGAATCAAACATAAAATTATCAATGTTTTTGTTTTCTTCAATTATGTTATATTGAACCAATTGCGTTAGGTTCAATTTTCGTTATCTGATGGTATATATATTTCAATTCATAAATTTATATATTTAAATATTGTATACAAGTTACTAACTTCGCATACAAACATATTACACTTCAATCTATATAAATCCTGTAGCATATAAACTATCCATACATATAGACACACCATGAATTATTTTATTAGTCAATGCCTTTTTTCTTACGCTAGATTGTCTAGGATTTTATTATACAACATGTCTTAGACATTTAAAACCCCTTAAAATTTGTTAAAATTTAAAAATAAATTTCATCAAATACAACTTGAGAAAGAAACTAATTAAAACCTCTAGTTCGTTGATCACATACAAAGTATTGAACATATAATATAAAATAGATTATTTAATAACGTTTAATTATTTAATTAAAACCTCTAGTTTGTATGTAAGGCCCCTACTTTTACATAACTAAACTCTTAGGAACATTACTACACATACATGCATTTATAGGCCAAAAGATATAAAACGGTCTTTAAAAACTCCACTGAAAACAAATTGTCTTTAGGGATCCCAGTAAAACATTCAAAACGCGCAAAGAAGCAGGTTAAACATGGCCTATTTAAAATCTGAAAAGTAAATTTAAACTACGAAAACATAAGACGACAACATCAGTTTTAAAGGAAAATATGTGGAAGACATGTCTATTCCCATGGTCCTGGCAACGCGCCTCCGTCACTCGCCCTGCACGTCCTTGGCCTTACCTGAAAAACATTTTTAAAAGAAAGGGTGAGTATTGCAAAACAATACCCAGTAAGTGACCTCGCTACCGAGGTTTGGGATATGCAAACACATGCAATCATGACTTTTAAACCTTTTCGAAACGTACATATGTGGGACCTAAAACTTTCTCATATCGTCAGGTCTTTAATCCATGACTTCCTTTTTATTTAAGTGGCCAATTGGTCATCCCGAGTCATTTCATTTTGAGTCCTCATGCACTCTGTAATAATTTGAGTCCTCACAGACACTCTCGTATGGTTTGAGTCCCTCACACACTCTGTATAGATTGAGTCCCTCACGGCACCCACAGTAATTTGACCCATTGGGTCTCTAATGCATGTTTGACCATGCACACAATGCACTCAGGAGACCAATTTCCACATTTTTCATTGAATCATTTCATGGCATACATACATGCATGAGGTCCCATCATTCAACATAATAATAGTGTACGTGCCACAAAGATCATCAGTAATATGCAAATCATAATTTCCTCATAGACAGTCTGAAGATAATACTTTTATAGGAAATCATGAAATATTCTCATACAAGTTACTGTAATATCCTCACATGAAATACTGGAATACTCTTACATAGAATACAAGAATATTCTCACATAAAATACCAGTTTATATTCACATAAAATATTGAGATATCCTCACATAAAATATTAAAGTATTCTCGCATGAAATATTGCAATATTCTCGTCTAAAATCATTAAATCTTTTAAGTAAAATAACGAGCTAATTTCACATGAAATAATGAAATTCATGTTCTTTAATCCCTTTTAAAGAGATTCGGCACAAGGTCCCTTACCTCGAGCTTTGATCTCACTCTTTCCTTCTAATTCTTAAATTGACGGTCCTTTCCAAATATCCTGTCAACCAAGATTTCTTCTATTCGTTATCCTACTACACAACTCATTCAATATAAAGAGTCTAAGTACGAAAGCGTCTATAATTCTCACTTTGCTCCAATTACCTCGACTCCGAAATAAATCGAACGTGGATTTGGTTGCTCCAAAGCTTGGAAGCCTTGATCCCGAAATTCAGTTCGTTCCTACAAATTGTGTTCGAAACCGTAGTTTTACACTCTCAATTAGACTCTTAGATAAACGATAGGTCACAAATAATCCTTCAACAAAATCGAAGCTTAACACGAACGCTCACCGGCTGTAAACTCCGCTGCTGTAAACAATGTTGGTCGGCGCTGTGGTCACGATCGGCGGTGAAGGAAAAGAGTTCACGAGTGGCGTGTAGTCTCGATCGACAGTTGCGGCTGAAAGAGCAGCTCGCGAGTGGCTGCTTACGCGGGGCTCTCGGTGCTGCCGGCGTTCGTGGCTGGAGAGGTTTCGGCTGCAGACGTGAGCGGCGGCTTGCGACGGCGACGTGAGGTCTGGTGAATCCTCGCGAACGTGAGCAGCTGGGACGATTAAACCTCGTTCGTTGATCTGCCGGCGGAAGCTGCTGCGCAAGGCTTCGTGGATCGGCCGGCGAGAGCTGCTGCACAAGGGCTTCGTGGATCGGCCGGCGAGAACTGCTGCACAAGGGCTTCGTGGATCCGCCGGAGGTAGCACTGGAATGGTTGTGGGTAGCTGTAGTTTCCGGTCAGCTCGTCGGCGGCAACGGTAGCACTAGGAGATGGCTGTCGGCTAGGCAAGGAAGGGATGAAGAAAATGAGTTTAGGGTTAGGGCTTGTCTCAATGAGTTTAGGGTTAGGGTTTGCTTTAATTTGTAACTTAAGGAGTTTAAATACTACAAAATTAGGCCAACATTCAAAAGTCCTATGTAACCCTCATTTAGGTATTAATAACCAAAGTGCCATTGCTACTTCTTTTTCCTTTAATTTTACCAATCATTCCAACTTAAAAAGAAACAATTCACTTAAGCTAAATAAAATAAAAGACTCACTCACACCGAGCCTGATGAAAATTCACTAATCCGACTAAACACCAAGGTTGATAGGACGTTAAATAAAATATTTAATTAATACCTGTGGTCGTGGTCGTCACATTGTAGATCCCACCAATCATTATTTAGAGAGTGTGATTGGGCACCCAACATTTGCCAAAAAAAGTTTGCGAATAAAAAGATTTATGGTTCGGGTGTGTCTTTTTTTTAATAGGGAAGGTATTAGCACCCCACAACCCTCGTGCAAAAAACGAAGTTTTACTTTCTCGAGGGGGAGAAAAGAATAAAATTTTCTTCTTTTTCTTTGGCTTAAAACCGTGTAGCAAGTCAAATGAGAGAGAGCTGTTTTTTTCAATCCTCGTGGAGGAAGAGAGAGAGAGGGATTGTGTGGGGAATGTGAGAGTATGACTATGTCGTTAGAATTTAAGAGAGAGGGAAAAAATGATTTTTTTTTTCTTATTTTGTTCTCCCAAACTGTCCTCCATGTCTTGAATGTAGGGAGAGATCCCCTTTATATACTAAAGCATCAAGTCAAATTTATAAAAGGATAAAATAAATAATAGAATATCAAATAACACACAAATATAAAAAAATAAATGATTGAATTATGTCTTCAAAAAATTTCAAGATTTTATTTATCTAGAAAATTTCTTTCCAAATAAAGGAAATATATTTGACTTAATTAAAGCACAAATTTTATAAATATTTGATTTTTGTTAGTTAATTAGTAACAAATATTGGTCCTAATTAATTTTACTAAGATCTCATGTAACACCCCGAAAAATACGAACACAACAACTCGAGGCATTACTTCCAAGTTGTACTGCGTTAGGTGCTAAAAATCGCAAAGATAACGACGCAACTGACAAACCGAAAATTTTACAAGTGTCCGAACCTAAACGAGAACACTTCAAAGACTCACGAGGGTACCCACCTCCCACCAAACTACACGAACAACAATAATAGGTCGGGCCACCCCCTGAGTTAACAGAAAGCTCAAAACAAGTGAAACATGCTTTGAATACGAAAGATAACTTAACTCGAACATGCTTTAAATTCAAAAGAAACAGAACGATACAATCTAAAATTAACATAACAAATAGTTAAAACGCAAACTAAGGAAAGAAAACGAAAGAACTACTCCTAACGCAACCCCTAAATCCTACAAGTCTTCCATAGCCTCGCAGGGTCTCAAGTCGCCTGGTCATCTCACCGGGTTTGCCTTACCCTGCAAAAAAAAAAAAAAGAAGGGGGAGAGTATAAAAATACTCAAGAAGCGTACCCACTTCGTCCAAGAATAAAGAACATAAGAACGGCCCTAGACTTAGCTAACACGACACCTAACCCGCCAAACAACCTCAACACGCATCCTCGCCCTAACTCTTGCTCACTTTTCTCGCCTCTGTCCCTACCCTTAGCTCCTAGATCTGGTTGGCGGCACGTGGCCACGAGACTCATCCTCGGGCTGCACTAGAGGCGAAGGACTCTATCCAACCCTCTCGACTCTAAGGATCACACCCCGAGTCGCACAACTGGATGGGGGCGGACCACCACATCCCATAAGCATCAAAGCGGTATTACCGCGCACAATCGACCTCGGGCTCATTCCCGGGCCTGCACTAGGGCGAAGGACTCTATCCAACCCCTTTGACTCTAAGGATCGTATCCCCGAGTCGCACAACTGGATGGAGGGCGGACCATCACATCCCATACATCATCTCGCCAACCTCGAGTCTCAGTCTACTAAGGGTTACACAGATACTTAGGACTTGGGCCTGCACTAGGGCTAGTTGTGCTAACTACAATCCTATGGCTCAAGGGCACTTCCCGAGTCACTACAAAACTAAGTACGAGACTAACATGCTCGGGACAGACAAACGTACAATTCTAGCATATTCAACAAGTTCAGCACGACATGTACCTCTAACATGAGTATCATTCTCAGCACAAGCTTAGGTCAACTTTTCTAACAAGATCACAACTAAGCACGGGAGGCAATCCTTTTAGCACGAAAGGATAACAACTACGGCACTGATTCATCATATTCGCAACAAAAGTACAAGCATCACAGAAATCAAGTATCGCAGAGTTTACCACAACCTAGCATGCTACTACAAGTCCAGTTTGTTACACGTTCTAAAACATTAAGCACTTTCGAAACAATTATAGCATGCAGCGAAGCTCCCTAAGCCCTACACTTAGGGGTAGTTTAGTCCAAACGGCTACTTACTTGAAAGCCAACGACAACGAGCGACTTTGAGTATCGTGGCGTGCTCCAAACGTACTTCTACTTTCAAGGCTCCTAACGAAAACACACAAATTAATGAACTAAAACACGATGAATCTAACGCAAGGAATCTAATTAAGAGGAGCGAAAACTCACCCACAGAGTGCCAAAACGGACTAAGGAACGAACCGAGGCGACCGGACGGAAGAGAATACCGGTGGCGGCTTTACGGTAGCGGCGGCGCATGTCGCCGTCGCCGCGGCAACGCGCGTGGGCCGGCCAAGCGCGGCGGCGACACGTGAAAGTGAAGGCGGCGGCACGTGGGTGGCAGATCTGGAATCCTCGCGGCTCGATCTATCCAGAACCGGCCGAAAAGGGCTCGAACCGGCTGAACCAAAACAGTGGGTCTCGCGGATCTGGGCACGCCGGCGGCTTGACTGCAGCGGCGTTGTGGCGGCTCGGCTGGGCGCGTCTGCTCGTGGCGGCGGCGGTGGAGACCTGAGGGCGAGAGAGAGAGAGAACCGTGAGGGAGAGAGAGAGAAAGCTTAGAGAGAGAGAGAAAGCTTAGAGAGAGAGAGAGAGAGACGGTGAGGAGAGGGGTTCCGACGAGGAAGAGAGAGAGCTTCGAGGGAGGCCTGTGAGAGATCGAAAGAGGGAGAAAGCGGAGAAGAAGAAGAAGAAACGGAGAGGGGAAGAGGGCGTGGGCCGCCGGCCGAAACGGCCGGCGGCCGCTTTTCTCGCGGCGAGAGAAAAGGGGGGAGGGCGAAGCCCTCCCCGATTTTTTCTGTTTCTGCAATATATTTTTTTTTTTTTTGACTGGGCCGTTACAATTTATTTGATTTAGTCAATTAATTTACCAAAAATATTCATTTTCCTTAACTTCCACTATTTTAGAAAAAAAATGCAAAAACAAGAAATAAAGTAAAATATTAGACAATTTAGTGGTCTAAAGTTTGTTCCCCTTTGTTCATTCTTATTGAATATAAGGATGGACAAAGGTGTAGACCCTAATTTGTTCGATATATCAACTTTTTTTTTTTTACTTTTGTTTTCTTTTTTGCATTTAGAGTTAAAACAAATGTTAGCGTAGTATAGTGACATGCTAGGAGCCAGGGATTAAAGCAGCACCTCTGCAGCATGATGTCAAGGGCCATGTGTCAAACAAGTGCCTCATGACTTGGTTAAAGTAACCAGCTAGTGTTATTGCAACAAAATGATATGTTGGGGGTCAAGGGTCGAACAAGCACCTTTGTACCATAAATGTAAAGGGTCAGGGGTCGAACAAGCGCCTCATGACATGGTTGGATTCTCTTCTTTTTGTGTAGGGAGGAGAGTTTGAGCGAGAGATGTGTTTGAGAAAGAATGTCAATTGCTTTTGGAAAGAAAATCCAAAACTGAGCAATTGGCCTTGCCACCCCTTCTTGCAAAGGGATTCTCTTCTTTCTCTCAATCTAATTTCCTCAAATTAGCCCTAATTTAACAATTTGGCTAACCTATAGTTTATTATGAATCTCATTCACATTAAACTAAAAAAATGTCATTCATATCTTGTAATGTCGCGTAATTTGAACACAAGCTACTCGAGGCATTACTTCCAAGTTGCATCGTTCATACTAAAATCCGGCAAAGATAACGGCGCAAACTCCTGACAAACCATAAAATTTAAAGGGAACCTGGACCTATACAGGGCACTTCAACTGACTCACGAGGGTACCCAGCCTCCTCCAAATTATACAGATAACAATAGGCTGAGCTTCAGTCCCTCGGAGTTAGCAGAATTCCACAAGACAACAAAAGCATGCTTTGAATAAGAGAGAAACACATCAAAACATGCTTCGATTCAAAGAATACAGAACGATACAAACTAAGTCTAAATCATGAACGGAAACCGTAGAACGCAACAAAAGAAAGAGAAATAAAAACAACTCCTAATCGAAAACTCTTAACTAAGTCCTACAAGTCTTCCATAGCCTCACAGGAGTCTCACCGTCGGTAGTCATCTCACTAGTTTGCCTTACCTGCAACAAAATATGAAATAAAGAAGGAATGAGTATAAACATACTCAGTAAGCAGCTCACTTCTTCGAATAAATAAAGAACTCAAAGAACGACCTTAGACTTAGCTAAACACGACACCTAGCCCACCAAACAACCTCAACAAGAATCATGTCCCTATTTCATACTCAGGTTTCCTGGTTCTGTCCTACCCTTAGCTCCTGGAATGGGTTGGCACCACGTGGCCACGAGACTCATTCCCGGGCCTGTACTAGGGCGAAGGACTCTATCCAACTCCTCTGACTCTAAGGATCACACCCCGAGTCGCACAACTGGATGGAGGGCGGACCATCACATCCCACAACATCAAAGCAGTACTACCGCGCAGAATCGACCACGGGCTCATTCCCGGGCCTGCACTAGGGCGAAGGACTATATCCAACCCCTCTGACTCCAAGGATCATACCCCGAGTCGCACAACTGGATGGAGGGCGGACCATCACATCCCACAACATCATCGTCATCTCGCCAACCTCGAGTCTCAGCCTACTAAGGGTTACATAGATACCTAGGACTTGGGTCTGCACTAGGGGTAGTTGTGCTAACTACAATCCTAAGGCTCAACGACACTTCCCAAGTCACTTCCTAACTAAGCACGAGACTAACAGGCTCAGGACAGACAAACGTGTAACAATAGCATATTCATCATTCTCAAGCTTTATTCATCATTCTCAGCACAAGTTTAGGTCATCTCTCCTAACAAAATCACATCTAAGCACGAAAAGATAACAACCATAGCACATGAAAATACATTTGACCTATCACATATTTCATCGCATTCACAACAAACAGGGACAAACAACTTAGGACCAAGTACCACTGTGTCTACCACAACCTAGCATGCTACTACAAGTCCAGTATGCTACACATTCTAAAACGTTCAGTTCCGAAATAATATAGCATGCAATGATGCCCCTAAGCCCTACACTTAGGGGTGATTTAGTCCAAACGACTACTTACAAGAAAGCAAACGACAACGAGCAATTTGGGAAACGCGGCGTTCCAAACGTGCTTCAACTCCCAGGCTCCTATCGAACACACGCACAAATTAATAAACCGAAATAAAATGAACCTAACACAACGAATATAATTCAGAGGAGGGAAACTCACCCACGGAGTGCCAAAACGGACTAAGGAACGGACCGAGGCGACCGGACGGAAGGGAACAACTAGCCACTCTGCAGGCGGCAGCAGCGGCGACGGGTGGGTGGCAGATCTGGAATCCATTCCTCGAAAACTGGCCGATCTATCCAGAATCGGTCTCCGTTCCTCGAAAACCGGCCGAAAAGAGCTCAAACCGGCCGAACTAAAACGTGAGTCTCACGGCTCCCACGGCGACTGCACTCCTCCGGCGAGCGCTTCCGACGGCGTTCTGAGGGCTGAGAGAGAGAGAGAAAGCTACAATGAGCAAGAGACAAAGAAAAGAGAGAGACGAAGAGTGAGAGAGACGGTCAGGGCGGGAGGTAGTGAGGGAGAGAGTTTGCAAGTGAGAGAGAGGGGAGACTGACAGAGGGGGGTCGGGGAGAGGGAAGAAAACGAGAGGGAGAGGGGGCGTGGGCCGCCGGCCTAAACGGAAGGCGACCGCTTTTCTTGCGGCGCGAGAAGAGGGGGGGAGGGCAAAGCCCTCCCCGATTTTTCGTTCTGCAACTTATTTTTTTAATTTTTATTTTTTTAAGGCGGTCTGTTACATTCTACCCACCTTAGGAACTTTCGTCCTCGAAAGTAGCTAGCTCTCGAACAACTCTGGATAGCTTGCTCGCATCTCCTCATCGCGTTCCCAGGTGGCTTCCTTGAGATTGTGGTTCTGCCAAAGAACCTTCACAAAACTAATTTCCCAGTTCCTCAGGAATTTACTATCACAACAAGAATTTGCACAGGCTTTTCCTCATAGCTCGAATCCTTGTCTAACTTCAACGGCGCAAAGTCGACGACGTGCGAGGCATCTGGCACAGAACCTCGCAACATCGACACATGGAACACGTCATGGACCGACGCAAGGGACGACGGTAGGGCCAACCGATAAGCCACTGGCCCAATGCGCTCCAGGATCTCAAAAGGTCCAACGAACCTAAGGCTCAACTTTCCTTTCTTACCAAACTCGGGACACCCCTCATATGTGCAACATTCAAGAACACGAGGTCTCCAACGAGAAACTCCAACTCTCGACGCCTGATATCAGCCTAAGTCTTCTGCCTACTCTGTGTCGTTAACATCCTTGCACTAATCTTCTGTATAGCCTCGTTTGTCACTTGGACCAACTCGGGTCCCAACAATTTCCGTTCGCCAACCTCTCCCCAACACACTAGGGTCCTGCACCTTTTCCCTTAAAGGGCTTCGAAAGGGGCCATACCAATAGTCTTCTGATAACTATTGTTATAAGCGAACTCTATCAGGTGAAGGTGTGAGTCCCAACTACCTGTGAAGTCTAACGCACATGCTCGATGCATATCCTCCAGAACCTTATTCACCCTTTCCGTCTGGCCATCGGTCTGCGGGTGAAACGTTGTACTAAAGTTACTCTAAGCCCCTAGGGCTCTTTGAAAACTCACCCAAAAATTCGAGGTGAATCGTGGGTCTCTGTTAGACACGATATTGACTGGGACTCCGTGCAACCTTACTATCTCTTCCATGAACACGCATGCCCACTTCCCAACTGTATAGGTTGGCTTACCCGGCAGGAAGTGAGCGGACTTGGTTAGTCTATCCACAATCACCCAGATCACTGTGAATCCTTTCACTGTTCGTGGCAGTCCCGAATTAAAATTCATGGAGATCTCTTCCCACTTCCACGGAGGTACCTCTAACGGTTGCAACAACCCTGCTGGTTTCTGTTTCGGGGATTTAACTTGCAGGCACACTAAACACCTTCTGACAAACCCTGCCACATCTCTTTTCATTCCACGCCACCAGTAGAATGATTTCAAGTCTTGATACATCTTAGTGCTTCCAGGATGCACCGAAAAAGGAGAGTAATGAGCATCAACAAAAATCTCCTCTTGAGACCACCCTCATCAGTAACACACAAACGTCCCCTGAACAGTAGTCCACTGTCTGTTGTTACAGAGAACTCACTTTCCTCGCCACTTCTTGCCTGGCGCTAACAGTCCTCAAGATTAGAGTCTCCCTGTTGCGCCTCAATAACTCGTTGCCTCAAGGTCGGTCGTACCGACAACTGATTCAGCTGAGCTGTGACCTGACTCAACACAACTGCTATCTCTGCACGTTCCATCTCTGAACACAAAGAGACTTGCCTCGTTACCAGGGCTGAGGTGTGAGCCACCTTTCTTCTAAGGGCATCCGCGACGACGTTCGCTTTGCCTGTATGGTACAATATCCCAACCTCCTAGTCTTTTACTAACTCTAGCCATCTGTGTTGTCTCATATTCAACTCCTTCCGAGTAAAAAGATACTTGATGCCTTTCTGGTTTGTGTACATCTGAATCTTTTCCCCATACAAGTAGTGTCGTCATATCTTTAGAGCGGAGACCACGACAGTCAACTCCAAGTTATGGATTGGGTAATTCCGCTCATAATCCTTCAACTAACGCGAGACATAGGCTATCACCTTTTAATTCTTCATCAACACACAACCCAAACCTTTCTTGGAGGCATCACTGTAAACCACAAAGTCTCCTGAGCCATTCGAAACTGCAAGCACAGGTGATGAGACCAGCCTGTGTTTGAGGTCCTGAAAGCTCGCCTCGCAAGCATCACTCCACAAGAAGGCATTGTCGTTCCGGGTCAACTGGGTCAAAGGTCCACTAAAGCCAGTGACTGCACTCTCCTCACTGTAGATATATTTCTTTCCACTCCATATAACCATGATTAGTAAGTCGATCCTTCACAGGTTGTTCGTGATTACAGCTGGGTCAAAATTACTGTTTTACCCCTTTAATTACTTCTTGTTCCTTAAGTCCCACTGATCCTCTAATGAACAATTGGTTTGTGGTCGAACCAGCAAACCGAATCCCTCTCGGGCCAATGAGAGGGGTGGGCCCATTGTTCAAGACTTGGAGTCAGTACTTAAGGGAACAACCTCTCTACTAAGCCCTAAAGCGGGTAGGAGTGAATTCCATCTTGCAGAACTATGTTCCCAGCTATCTACCCGGTTTTATCCCTGAAATGGGAGGCTTATTGAGTCGGCAATCTCGAGCCACTCTCACCCATGCAAATCTAAGGATAATCCGAATAAACAGGAGTCCATAGAACGCTCAGGATTAAGATCGAGTTACCTAGGTCATCGTATGAATATAGTCAGTTAAGACAGTAAACGGAGTGATAAAGTCTAAGTGACTATTTTGCGGTCCAGTCTTATGCAAACTCATTGCATAGGGCGCCCCCACTCACATGTCTCCACATGAACGATTTAGGATCACATCGTTTGTTCTCTACAAAGTGGGTCGCGTCTAAAGTGTCCCTAGGATAAGGTACCCAACCCTATCCTTATACTATAGACTGTTCTGGCTTTAACTTGAACTTGATCCACTTTTATGTCACACATAAAGTTTAAGTATTCATCCTATAGCCAAGGGTTCTTTATTTCATTAAGGTTAAATAATACACAATATTCAATAACACCTTTATTGTGAAATAGAATATAAATTCAGTTTACAAAACCACGAGTTTTAGGACATAAAACCTAACACGACGACGGTGCGTGGGTGGTATATCTTGAATCCTCACGACCTGATCTATCCAGAACCGGTCTCCGTTCCTCGAAAACCGACCGAAAAGAGCTCGAACCGGCCGAACCAAAACGTGGGTCTCACGGCTCCCACGGCGGCTGCACTCCTCCGGCGGCGTTTTGAGGGCTGAGAGAGAGAGAGAAAGCTACAGTGACCGAGAGACCGAGAAAAGAGAGAGACGAAGAGTGAGAGAGACAGTGAGGGCGGGAGGTAGAGAGGGAGAGAGATCGCAAGGGAGAGAGAGAGAGAGAGAGGGGGAGACTGAGAGAGGGGGGTCGGGGAGAGGGAAGAAAACGAGAGGGAGAGGGGGCATGGGTCGCCGCCCAAACTACCGTGGTGGCCGCTTTCCTGCACTTCTTGTCGATCCCAAAGTCGAAATCAGGTATCCTATACGGATCAAATCCCCACTACCATGCACTAAGTTGTAGTTCCTCGTTTTCCTAAGATACTTTAGGATTGCCTCTACGGTTGTCCAGTGATCTAATTCTTGATTGGATTGATACCTACTTACAATCCTTACAGCTGAAGAATAGAGGATCCGTCTCAAATCTCCAACCTCCTGAGGAGTCTTAGGACATTGTTCCTTAGACCAGTGAACCCCATGTCAGTGAACCCCTTGGAGTTCTGCATCTTATATCTGGACAACATCTTTTCAATATAAGACGTTTGAGAAATGGCCAGCGTTATGTTCTTACGGTTGCAGACTATCTGGATACCTAGAAAATAATAAGTTTCTCCCAAATCTTTCATTTGGAATTGCGAAGCTAGCAATTCCTTTACGTCAGTAAGAAATCCTACCTAATTCCCAATGAAAAGGATATAATCCGCGTACAATACCAGAAATGCGACAGTTTTGTCGACGATTTTCTTGTGGACACAAAGCTCGTCAACATTTTGATCCAAGCCATAAGATTTGATCGCCTCATCAAACCTTATATTCCAAGACCTCGAGGCTTGTTTCAGTCCATAGATGGACCTTTTAAGCATGCAAACTTTTTGCTCTTGTCCTGGTTCAATGAACCCTCTAGGTTGCTCCATGTAGATGTTGTCGTCCATGTGTTGTCATTCAAAAAGGTTGTTTTGACATCCATTTGCCATACCTCTAAGTCATAATATGTTGCAATGGCAAGTAGGATGCGGATAGAATTTACCATAGCAACAGGTGAAAAGGTTTCCTCAACTTGTCTAATTTTGATACTAGTCTAGCTTTATGTTGGGATTTATGCCCTAAACTTGTGTAATTTTGATCAAATAAATAAAGGGTTATTTGTTTTGATGGAATTATATTTCTTACTTCATAAATACAATAAACTAGGCTCCAAGGTTATAATATATCTTGAACATTAGTGTAGTGGACACTATTTGGATTGTGTTCAAATAATCTAAATGGTCTATGGTATAAGAATAAGGTTGGAAACCTTATTCTGGTAACACCATGAATGAGGCCTGAAGGGAATCGTGGTCTCGCAGCGGAAGAGATTGTGAATCGTGCGCTCTTGACTTAGTTATAACGATTTAATTCAAGAACATATACAACTAGATTAAGCATGTAAACATAATGGACAACAAGAAAACATTACCTTTGAAGAACCTTTCTTCAAGTGCTCCTCTCTCCCACGATCACGATCTCAGCAACAGGAAGACGAACGGACGAAGACACGACCACTGGATCTTTTTCATTCTTCTATAGGTGAGGGAGGAATGTGGGTTCCCTTTAGGAGAGGTGAGGTGTTTTGTGAGAGAGATGTTTGTGTCTTGCAACCTTTCCAACAACACAACAATAGCTTGGATTTACTTAACTTAGTTGCATCTCATGCAACAATATATATAGGGAAATAGGATGGAAATGACCATCCTACCACTCCTTTTATCTCTCTTAATTGTATAGTTTATATGTGAATGAAATTCACATTTAAACTATATATTATATTCATTATATCATATATAATTGATATAACACCTCATATATGAAATTAAACACTTCAATTTCATTCATAACTTTATACCCTCAATATAACCTTGTTGAGCCAACAGAGGGAACTAATGGACCTACAGTTCATGATCTCCAATGTTATGAGATTAACTGATCGAACTCTTTGATCCAGTTAATCAATAATCATTAACTACAAGTCACTCAACTATAGAATTGTAGATGCACTCTTCTCACTGTAGAACATATTGTGTCCACTAATATAGTCAATACCCATGAGTCGACCCTTCACAGGTTGTTCGTAATGAACAACAAGTCTAAGGTCCTACCTTATACTCGTACCCTCATAGAGGGCAGAGCCCCGTTGTTCAAGACCTGGAGTCAGTTCTTAAGGGAACAACCTATCAAATTCCTTAGTGTAGGAACAAGTGAATTCCATCTTGCACAATTAAGTCCCCAGCTACCTACGAGGTTCTGTCCCAGAGAAGGTAGGCTTATTGAGTCGGCTACAGGCCACTCTCACCCATACTAGTCCAAGGACAAACCCCTATAAGCAGGAGTTCTTAACTTACTCAGGATTCAAGTCGAGTCACTAATGCCATCTATAAATTACTAGTCTTATCCTGTTAACATTGTTACACTAGTTAGACTAATAATTTGCGGTTCGGTCGTGTATGAACTCTTCATACAGGATGCCCCCACTCGCATGTCAACTACATGAATGAGTTGGATTACCTAATTTGTACTAATTACAAAATGGGTCGCATCGAGTGTGTTTCCAGAATGAGGTTTCCAACCTTATTCTTATACCATAGACCATTTAGGTTATATTCTTGAACATAATCCAAATAGTGTCCACTACACTGATGTATTTTATAACTTTGGAACTTAGTTTATTGGATTTATAAAGCAAGACTGTAATTCTATCAAAACAAATAACACTTTATTTAATTGATCAAAATTACACAAGTTTAGGGCATAAATCCCAACAAGGCCCACTTTGTAATTAGTACAACTGAGGTAATCCAACTCATTCATGTAGTTGACATGTGAGTGGGGGCGTCCTGTATTAAAATGTCATAAAGACCAGTGATCAAGAAATTATTTGTCTAACCAAAGATAACACCGCTAATGGGTAAGACTGATAATTTATAGATGGTCATTAGTGACTCGACCTGATTCCTTAGTAAGTTAAGAACTCCTGCTTATAGGGGTTTGTCCTTAGACTAGTATGGGTGAGAGTGGCCTATACCCGAAAATAAGCCTACCTTCTAAGGGACAGAACCTCATAGGTAGCTGGGGACTTAACTGTGCAAGATGGAATTCACTCATTCCTACACTAAGGAATTAGATAAGTTGTTCCCTAACTGACTCCAGATCTTGAATAACGGGGCCCCGCCCTCTATGAGGGTATGAGTCTATGGTAGGACTTTAGACTGGTTGTTCATTAGAGGATCAGTGGTGCTTAAGGAACAAAGAGGTAATCACAGGGGTAAAACGGTAATTTGACCCACCAATGATTACGAACAACCTGTGAAGGGTTGACTCATGGGTAATGATTATATCACTGGACACAATATAATCTACAGTGAGGAGAGTGAAGCTACAAGTGTATAGTGAGTGACTTGTAGTTAATGAATAATTATTAACTGAATCAAAGAGTTTGATCAGTTAATCTCACATCATTGGAGCTCATGAACTGTAGGTCCATTAGGTCCCTCCGTTGGCTTAACATGGTTATATTGAGTGTATAGAGTTAGGAATGAAATTATAGTGTTCAATTTCATATATGAGATGTTATATCAGTTATATGTGATATAATTGTTATTATATATAGTTTTAATGTGAATTAGATTCTCATATTAACTATATACTAAACAGAGAATGAAAAAGGGATAAAATTGTAATTTCCATCCATATCTCCTTATATATATAGTTGCATAAGATGCAACTAGGTCAAGATAACCTAAGCTTTTGTTGTGTTGTTGGAAAGGTTCCAAAACACACTCTCTCCCAAAAACATCCCATCTCAGCTAAAGGGAACCCACATTCCTCTCTCACATAGAGAAAAATGGAGAAGATCCGATGGTAGTGTCTTCATCCGTTCGGGTTCCAGTTGCTGCGATCTTGATTTTGGGAGAAAGAAGCACTCGAAGAATAGTTCTTCAAAGGTAATATCTTGTTGTCCATATTGTCATTATATGCTTAATCTAGATAGTTTAGTTCTTGAATGTAATCCAAGTAATGAAATTAAGAACGCGTGATTTACCATCGCTTCCGCTGCGGGATTCAATTCCCTTCAATTGGTATTAGAGCCCAATTGCGTTCTTGATTTATGTTCTAGATTTTTCAAGAACGAGGTGGGATTTACTGTTTTACATGGGATGTATGAACGGTTTGCAATTTATACGTTTTCAATTTTTCCACTTAGATTTACAATTTTTCATTGAATTGTTCAAGGTAAGGGCCCAGTGTTTTGGGCAATTTTAATTGTAAATCGAGTTTGTGAGCCCATGTCGATCGAGGCAAAGTGGTTGTTGAGAAGATCGGAATGAAAACGAGCAAGGAATGGAGTTTCCACTTGTTGTTCTGTGAATGGCATTGCAATGCCACTGCGGCAGGCGCGTTGTCACATCCCCTCCCGTACTACCTGCTAAATTAGCTCGGAAGACGGAATGAAGCCAATAGACATTGTTTATCTCTTAACAATACCTGTTGACCCTGTTCTACCTGATAAACGTACTATGCTCGCATATGGAGCACTTTAAACTTAACACAGCGGAAACTTGACAACTACTAATCATAGATAAATAGAAACTCTTCTTAAGTCTCTCTTGGAAACCCAACCGACAAGAGCATCAGAAACCAAACCAGACAACCCATTGTTTATACAACTTCTAATGTACAAACAACTACAACTGCATAGTCCTCTCAAGATAATTTACAACACATATAGACATGCGATACAACTCTAGCCACGTACAAAATATCAAACTTATGAAGCTTTCATCAGGCTAGGGCAGGGTGTTAGGTACCAGGATCTCGATCCCTACCCGAAAAGTTTAAAGAAAATTGAAAGAATGAGTTATGAATCTCAGTGAGTGACTTAGTTTAAAATCTATAACTCGTAAAACATTTTTTTCTTGAATTTCAAAGAAAGATCTCACGTTTACACACGCATGAAAATGCTTAACCCAAAGGAAAATTGGTTGTTTGCTTTTGGTCTAATTTTGCTATTTAAATTATGAAATTGTTGTGTAATTATTGTCATGCATAATGTATACTTTTAATTTAGAAATCCGACCTTAGGTTAACCATTTTCATGCATCATTTATAATATAAAGAGTTATATTATATAGTTTGCATGATTATTTAATATAAGGTGTTATATTAATTTATGAACAAGATTGGCATGCATTATTTTTCATGAGATGATTACGCTATGTATGTCTTATTATTCATGAGATGAATGAACAGGCACTATGACATAGTATGCATGACACCTAAGGTTAACTATTAGTTTTAAAATGTTTAGAACTTGGAAATAATATACCTTAGGTTATCTAGTTCTAATTAGATTAGAATTAGGAATCAAGTGATTTATAAACAATGATTAAAAGAGGAACTCTGTCTTAGCAAAGTTCTATCTAGGTTGGGGTATTTATGCTGACGGAAAGGGAACACCCCTACCTGGGAACTGTCCTTCGAGTGAAATTTAATTAGAGAGTTTATAAATCATGGTTACGTCAACGAGTTTATTAAGGGGTTAATAAACTAGAAATCCTAGGCTTAATATGAATGTTATATTAGAAACTTAGTATAAAATCAATATAAGAGTTATATTGATTATCGATATAAAAGTTATATTGAAAACATTAGGTAAAACCATTAGTCGGGTCTGGCCTAAGTAAGATTCCTATAGATATAAAGTATCCAGTGGGAGGAAAAGTGTATATGATACATATTTTTCCACCTACGTATCTCCGGGAAGATCACACCGTGAGACTCATACTTGGTCTCGTGGCGCAATCGGGAGCGTCCCTCTTCAGATGGTGTTTGTATGAGTCAATATCAAGGTGAATGGAGAGGGTACTTGTAGTGAGTGGGAGCAGGTTTAGTGAAAACAAAACCTATGGTCTCTTCAGTCGGTTTACACCGAAAGATCACTATGGTCAACCTGCTAGTTTGGCCTGGACCAAACAATCCATGCAGAGGGCTTGATCATAGGGGATCAAACACAATAGACACCCGAAAGAGATAAATATTTCCTTAGTGTGTTTTTCAATCTAGACCACCCTTCGGTGGTTTTTATTGGATGGGGACTCTGGGATCTAAAGGAAGAGGGTTACACTCACAAGGTACATAGGATATGTATGTATCCTTATCGAAAAATGGTAACTAAAGCCTTTAGGAATAAGAATTATTCTTGCATTAGGTTTTGGTCAAGAGTGTCTTCATCCAGAGGAGGAATATTTTTGATTACCCTTCAGTGACATTTATTCTAAACCTTTGGAGTATCATTGCAAATTATGAATGACCTAGGAATCATTTGATAATTAGCTAAAACATGATTGGATTAGACAATTATAGCAATCAACTCATACAAGTTTGTTTGTAAATTTTCAACAAAAATGTCTACCTCTTTTCTTTCCTTATTGGGTGCGAAAATGTTAACCGGAGAGAATATGATGACTTGGAAAAACAAACTCAACACTATATTGGAAATGGATGATCTGATGTTTGTGTTAACTGAGAAGTGTCCTCATGTGTCATGCTTGAATGCATCACGAAATTATCGTGATGCATATGATCGATGGATCATGGCCAATGATAAGGCAAAGGTCTACACGATGGCAATTATGTCTGACATATTAGACAAAAACCATGAGAGCATGATAACCGCCAAGGAGATCATGGATTCTGTGCAGGGTATGTTTGGACAACAGTCCACACAGGCCCGACACAATGCCCAAAAGTACATATTCAACTCAAGCATGCCAGAGGGTACATGTGTTCGGGATCATGTCGTGAATATGATGGTGCACTTTAACATCGCGGAGTTTAATGGTGCTTCCATTGATGAATCGAGCAAGGTCATCTTCATTCTGGAAACCCTTCCAGATAGTTTCCTACATTTTAGAAGTAATGTTGTTATGAACAAGCTATCTTTTAATCCTACCTCCCTTCTGAATGAACTCCAGACCTTTCAATCTTTGATGAATATTCAGGGATCGAAAGGTGAGGGAAATGTTGCCAGTAGGAGTTATCACAGAGGTTCGACCTCTAGGACAAAAACAGTGGCTTCACCTTCGTCTAACCTAAAAGGGAAGAAGAAGAACATGAAGAATGTTGGTAAAGGGAAACGAGCTGACAAAGCTGCCGCCCATAAGGGCAAGAAAGTCAAAGAAGTTGCTCACAAAGGAAAGTGTTTCCACTACAACGAAGACGGGCATTGGAAACAGAACTGTCCGAAGTACATTGCAGGAAAGAAGAAGTAAGGTAAATATGATTTACTTTACCTAGAAGCGTGTTTAGTGGATAATGATAAAACTGCTTGGATACATAATTCAGGCGCCAGTAACCATGTTTGCTCTTCTTTTTAGGGAATTGATTGCGGGCAGCAGCTACATAAAGGAGAGATAACGCTCCGGGTTGGAAATGGAGAATTCGCCTTAGTTGTAGCAGTAGGCACGATGAAGCTTCATTTTGGCAAGAAATATATGTTGTTGGACAATATATTAGTGATACCAGTGTTTACTAGAAATCTTATTTCAATTTCTTGCCTTATAGAATAATGTATTTTTGTTTCCTTCTTTATGAATAAAGTGTTTATTTTGAAGAAATGTATGGAAACATGTTCAGCTTTATTAGAAAATGAGGTGTATGTTTTAAGGCCTAATTCAGTCAAAATGGTTTTGAACACTGAATTATTTAAAACTGCAAACGCACAAACTATGAAACGTAAAATTTCTCCTAAAGAAAATGCTCATCTTTTGCATCATAGATTGGGTCACATTAATCTCAATAGGATTGGGAGATTGGTAAAGAATGGACTTCTAAATGAGTTAGAAGAAAATACTTTACCTGTATGTGAATCTTGCCTAGAAGGCAAAATGACTAAATGACCTTTTAGTGGAAAAGGTTATAGAGCCAAATAACCTCTTGAACATATACATTCAGACCTTTGTGGTCCGGTGAGTGTTAAGGTCAGAGGAGGTTATGAATATTTCATCTCTTTTGCAGATGATTATTCCAGATTTGGGGATATTTAGTTAATACAACATAAGTCTGAAGCACTTGAAAAGTTCAAGAAATTTAAGACTGAGGAAAACAGTTGAGGAAAACAATTAAAACGCTTCGATCAGATCGAGGTGGAGAGTATATGGATTTAAAATTCTAGAACAATATGATAGAACATGGAATTACATTCTAACTCTGGGCTCCTGGTACACCACAAAAAAATGGTGTATCGGAAAGGAAAAATAGAACCTTGTTGGACATGGTTCGATGATGAGTTATGCTCATCTCCCTAGTTCATTTTGGGGTTACACAGTAGAGATTGCAGTATACATTTTGAATAACGTGCCCTCAAAAAGTGTTTCTGAAACACCTTTTGAACTCTGGAAAGGACGTAAAGGTAGTTTATGTCATTTATTAATTTAGGGTTGTCCAACATATGTGTTTGTGGCAAATCCAAAGAAGTTGGATTCACGTTCAAAATTCTGCCTATTCGTGGGCTACCCAAAAGAAACAAGAGGTGGTTTATTCTATGATCCTAAGGAAGATAAGATTTTTGTGTCAATAAATTCCATTTTCTTAGAGGAGGACCACATGAGGACAACAAACAAATAGTAAAGTTGTGTTGAGTGAGTTAGACGGAACAATAGAAAAGGTTGCTAATAAAACTTGTATGCCAACAAAAGTTGCTAATACTTGCTTGTCTAGTCAAGGGAGTCCATCTCAAGAGTTGAGTATGCCTCGACGTAGTGGGAGGGTTATAACACAACCTGATCGTTACATGGGTTTATCTGAAACCCAAGTTGTTATTCCAGATGACAACTGTGAGGATCCATTGACTTATAATCAAGCGATGGTTGTCAAAGACGAAGACAAATGGGTCATAGCCATGAACCAAGAAATGGAGCCTATGCACTTCTATTCTGTTTGGGATCTTGTAGATAAACCTGATGGGGTAAAACCTATAGGTTGTAAGTGTATCTACAAGAGAAAGCGTGGTGTAGATGGGAAGGTGCAAACCTTTAAAGTTACACTAGTAGAAAAGGGTTATACCAAGGTTGAAGGGATTGACTATGAGGAAACCTTTTCACCTGTTGCTATGGTAAAGTCGATCCGTATCCTACTTGCCATTGCCGCATATTATGACTATGAGGTATGGCAAATGGATGTCAAGAAAGCCTTTTTGAATGGCAACCTTGAGAAAAACATCTACATGGACCAACCCAAAGGGTTCATTGAACCAGGACAAGAGCAAAAGGTTTGCAGGCTTAAAAGGTCAATTTATTAACTGAAACAAGCCTGTAGGTCCTCGAATATAAGATTTGATGAGACAATCAAATCTTATAGTTTTGAACAGAATGATGATAAACCTTGTGTCTACAAGAAAATCATCAATAATTTTGTCGCATTCCTAGTTCTATATATTGATGATATCCTACTCATTGGGAATGATGTAGGATATCTTACTGGCATTAAAAACTGGTTGGCTACGCAATTCCAAATGAAAGATTTGGGTGATGCGCAGTTTATTCTTGGGATCCAGATTATTCGGAACCACAAGAATAAAACACTAGCCTTGTCTCAAACATCTTACATAGAAGAAGTGTTGTGAAGGTTTAAGATGCAAGACTCCAAAAAGGGCTTATTGCCTTTTAAACATGGAGTCCATTTGTCTAAGGAGCAGTGTCCTAAGACACCTCGAGGAGTTGAGGATATGAGACGGATTCCTTATGAATCAACTGTTGGGAGCCTGATGTACGCCATGTTGTGTACTAGGCTTGACATTTGTTTTGCAGTTGGAATGGTCAGTAGGTATCAATCCAATCCAGGACTTGAACACTGGACAACGGTTAAAACAATCCTTAAGTATCTTCGGAGAACAAGAAACTACATGATTGTGTATGGGGCTGAGGATTTGATCCTTACA
The DNA here is from genome assembly GCA_036507285.1 of Trichosanthes cucumerina. Taxonomy (NCBI): domain Eukaryota; kingdom Viridiplantae; phylum Streptophyta; class Magnoliopsida; order Cucurbitales; family Cucurbitaceae; genus Trichosanthes; species Trichosanthes cucumerina. The sequence goes on from CM071837.1 coordinate 24,458,442, forward strand.
GGATACACAAATTCTAACTTTCAGACTTATAAAGATTCTAAAAAATCTACATCAAGGTCAGTATTTACTCTTAACGGAGGAGCTGTAGTATGGCGAAGCGTCAAGCAAGGATGCATCGTTGATTCCACCATGGAGGTCGAATATGTAGCAGCTTGTGAAGCAGCTAAAGAGAGTGTTTGGTTAAGGAAATTCATGCTAAATTTGGAAGTCGTTCAAAATATGACTTTGCCCATCACGTTGTATTGCGATAACAGTGGTGTAGTGGCAAATTCGAGGAACCCAGAATTCACAAGAGGGGAAAGCACATTGAGCGAAAGTATCATCTCATCCGAGAGATCGTGCATAGAGCATACGTGATTGTCACGAAGATATCCTCAGAGCACAACGTTGTTGATCCTTTTACAAAGGCTCTCACGGCTAAAGTATTTGAGAGTCACCTAGAAGGTCTATGTTTACAAGTCTTCCCTAACTAGGGCAAGTAGGAGTATTTTGTACAAAGGGTTTAAATGCCGTAGTTTATTGTATTTACATTACTGTAAATTTTTAGTACTCCACAAGTTTTAGGTCAAGTGGGAGATTGTTGGGATTTATGCCCAAAACTTGTGTAATTTTGATCAAATAAATAAAGTGTTATTTGTTTTGATGAAATTATATTTCTTACTTTATAAATCCAATAAACTAAGTTCCAATGTTATAATATATCTTGAACATCAGTGTAGTGGACACTATTTGGATTGTGTTTAAGAATATAACCTAAATGGTCTATGGTATAAGAATAAGGTTGGAAGCCTTATTCTGGTAACACCATGGATGCGACCAACTTTGTAATTAGTATAAATGAGGTAATCCAACTCATTCATGTAGTTGACATGCGAGTGGGGGCATCCTATATGAAGAGTTCATACAAGACTGGATCGCAAATTATTAGTCTAACAAGTATAACATCGTTAACAGGATAAGACTAGTAATTTATTGATGGTCATTAGTGACTCGACCTGAATCCTGAGCAAGTTAAAAACACCTACTTATAGGGGTTTGTCCTTAGACTAGTATGGGTGAGAGTAGCCTGTAGCCGACTCAATAGGCCTACCTTCTTAGGGACAAAACCTCGTAGGTAGCTGTGAACTTAACTGTGCAAGATGGAATTCACTCATTCCTCTACTGAGAAGATCCGGTGGTGGTGTCTTCGCTTGTTGGAGTTCTTGTTACTGAGATTGTGATCGTGGGAGAGAGGAGCACTCGAAGAAAGGTTATTCAAAGGTAACTTCTTGCTGTCCATTGTAGTTTTACATGCTTAATCTTTGTTTTACGTTCTTGAATTAATCGTTGTAACTAAATCAAGAACGCGTGATTCGCAATCGCTTCTGCTGCAGGGACTTCGATTCCATTCAATTGGTATTAAAGCCCAATTGCATTCTTCATTTATGTTCTGTTTTTTTTTTCAAGAACAAGGTGGGATTTACTGTTTTTGCATGAGATGTATGAACGGTTTTGCAAAATTAGATGTTTTCGATTTTCGCACTTAGATTTAAAATTTTCATTTAAATGTTCAATGTAGAGGGTCCGATGTTTTGGGAAAATTTAATTGTAAATCGAGTTTGTAAGTCCATGTCGATCGAGGCAAGGCGGTTGCTGAGAAGAACGGAGCAAAAACGAGCAAAGAATAGTGGATTCACTTTCTTGTCTGTGTGCAGCATTGCAACGTTGCTCATCGGCGTTGCAACGCCGCGCTTGCAGAAGAAGGCGCGTGCAGGAAGCGTTGCACAACGCTCTACAGAAGATGACAAACGCAGCGTTGCAATGTTGCTATCACCGTTGCAACGCCAGATACGTTTCACGCGAGGAACATCAGGCAGAAAACGTTTTTTTTATTATATATATTAATTATAAAAGTTTTTTATAATTAATATATTTAATAATTTTAATTTTAATTAATATAATTAGATTATATTAACTAAAATTGTTTTTAGGGTGCCAAAATTGGTCTAATTCTTGCTATTTTAATTATTCAATTGTTGTGTAATTATTGTCATGCATAATGTATGCTTTTCGTTTAGAAATCCCACCTTAGGTTAAACATATTCATGCATCATTTATAATATAAGGAGTTATATTAGATAGTTTGCATGATTAATTAATATAAGGTTGTTATATTAATTTTTGGACAACATTGACATGCATTATTTTCAATGAGATGAATATATTATGATTGTCTTATTATTCATGTGATGAATGATCAACCACTATAACATAGTATGCATATCACCTAAGGTTAATTTTTAGTTTTAAAATGTTTAGAACTTGGAAATAATAGACCTTAGGTTATCTAGTTCAAATAAGATTAGAATCAGGAACCAAGTAGTTTATAAGCTATGATTAAAAGAGGAACTCTGTCTAAGGAAAGTTCTGTCTAGGCTGGGGTATTTAAGCTGATGGAAACGGAACACCCTTACCTGGAAACGGACGTGGGAGTGAAATTCAATCAGAGAGTCTTATAAATTACAGTAGCGTCAGCGGGTTTATTAAGGGGTTAATAAACTAGAAATCATGGGTTTAATATAAGAAGTTATATTAAGAAACATATGATAAAATCAATATAAGAGTTATATTGATTATCAATATAAGAGTTATGTTGACAAAGTTAGGTAAAACCATTAGCCGAGTTTTTAGCCTAAGAAAGATTCCTATAGACTTAAAGTATTCAGTGGGAGGAAAAAGTGTATGAGATACATATTTTTCCACCTACGCTATCTCCGAGAAGTTCACACCGTGAGACTTATACTTGGCCTCGTGGCGCAAACGAGAGCGTCCCCCTTTGGATGGTGTTTGTATGAGTCAATACCAAGGTGAATGGAGAGGGTACTTATAGTGAGTGGGAGCAGGTTTAGTGAAAACAAAACATACGGTCTCTTTTGACGGTTTACACCGTTAGACCACTATGGTCAGCCTGCTAGTTTGGCATGGACCAGACAATCCCTTCGGAGGGCTTGATCATAGGGGATCGAACATAGTAGACACCCGAAAGGGATAAAGATTTCCTTAGAATATTTTTCAATATAGTCCTCCCTTCGGCGGATTTTATTGGATCGAGACTCTGGGATCTAAAGGCAAAGGGTTACACTCACGGTCTACATAAGTTGCGTATGTATCCAGACCGGAAAATGGTAAGTAAAACCTATAGGAATAAGAGTTATTCTGGTATTAGGTTTTGGTCAAGAGTGTCTTGATCCAGAGGAGGAGTGTTTTTTATTACCCTTCGAATTCATACATTCTAAACCTTTGGAGTATCATTGCAAATTATAAATGGCATACGAATCATTTGATAATTAGCTAAAACATGATTGGATTAGAGTTATAGCAAGAAACTCAGACAAGTTCGTTTGTAAATTTTCAGCAAAAATGTCTAGCTCTATAATTTCCTTATTGGGTGCGGATAAGTTAACCGGAAAGAATATGATGACATGGAAAAACAAACTCAACACTATTTTGGTAGTGGATGATCTGAAGTTGTGCTCATTGAGGAGTGTCCTTAGGTGCCAGGCTTGAATGCGTCACGAAATGTTCGTGATGCATATGATCGATGGATCAAGGCCAATGTCTACATGTTGGCAAGTATGTCTGACATATTAGCAAAGAAGCATGAGGGCATGATTACCGCGAACGAAATCATGGATTCTGTGAAGGGTATGTTTGGACAACAGTTCACACAAGCCCGACATAATGCCCTAAAGTACATATTCAACTCGAGGATGCTAGAGGGTACATTTGTTTGGGATCGTGTCCTGGATATTATGGTGCACTTTAACATCGCGGAGTCGAATGGTGCTTCCATCGATGTGTCGAGCCAGGTAAGCTTCATTCTGCATACCTTTCCAGATAGTTTTCTGCAGTTTAAAAGTAATGCTGTTATGAACAAGTTTACTTTTAATCTTATCTCCCTTCTGAATGAACTCCAGACCTTTCAGATTTTGATGAAAATTCAAGGATCGAAAGGTGAGGCAAATGTTGCTAGTAGGAGTTATCACAGAGGTTCGACCTCTTGGGCAAAAACAGTGGCTTCATCTTCTTCTAACTTAAGAGGTAATAAGAAGAACATGAAGAAGGTTGGTAAAGGAAAACAGGCTGACAAAGCTGCCGCTCAGAACGACAAGAAAATCAAAGACGTTGTTGACAAAAGAATGTGATTCCACTGCAGCGAAGACGGCCATTGGAAATGGAACTGTCCAAAGTACATTGCAGAAAAGAAGAAGGAAGGTAAATATGATTTATTTTGCCTAGAAGCTTGTTTAGTGAATAATGATAAAACAACTTGTATACTTGATTCAGGCGCCTCATTTTTGTTCTTCTTTTAATAGAATTGTCCTGGCAGCAGTTACAACATGGAGAGATAACACTCCGAGTTGGAAATGGAGAGGTCGTCTACGTTGTAGCAGTAGGCACTGAAGGGAGTGAAAGTCCCCGCAGCGGAAGCGATTGCGAATCACGCGCTCTTGATTTAGTTACAACCGTAAATTCTAGAACATAAAACAAAGATTAAGCATAAAATACAGAAATGGGCAGCAAGAAGTTACCTTTGAAGAACCTTTCTTCGAGTGCTCTTCTCTCCCACGGTCACGATTTCAGCAACAAGAACTCCAACGTGTGAAGACACCACCACTGGATCTTCTCCGTTGTTCTCTAGGTGAGGGAGGAAGGTGGGTTCCCTTTAGGAGATGTGAGGTATTTGGAGAGAGATGTTTGTGTTGTCTTGGAACTCTTCCAACAATAACAACAAGTGAGCTTGTAAAAAAAAGAAAAAGAAAAGAAAAGGAAAAAGCAAAAGGGGTAAAAGACGAAACATTTGTCTTTTTGCTTTTTGGCCTCCACCGCCTAAGTTTTTTAAAAAGCCCTTTCTTACTCATTTTCTTCTCTATCTTTACAAAACCAAAACTGAAGCTTCGTGGGAGAAGGAGAAAGCAAGAAGAAGAAGTTGAATTTTTTGGTTGAAGTTGCAGAAGAGTGGGATAGAACTCAAAGGATGTTGGTATGGCAGCAAGGTGAACAACTCAGACCAGTTCTGATATTTTGATCTTTTTGAGCCCAATAACAAGAGGTAAGGGTTGAGGTTTTGTTTCTTGAAAGTTAATTAATTTTGAAAAAAGATTATGAAGGAATCTCGAGCCAATTCTGAGGTTAACTTGTTGTTTTGTGAAGAGGAAGGCAAAACACAAAATTTGCTTTCAAATCTGAGATGCCTCTGGTGTTTTGGTTGTCCTGATCTGTAGAGTTTGAATCAGACGCTCGAATAGGTATGAATGGAAAGATTATTGAATTTCTTACAACGTTAATGAAGAAACAGTCAGTAGAAAACGATTGGAATATGTCTTAAATCGCAGGACAAATTTGTTGTGCAACAGGAAATTGAATCAGGAAACAACAGCAAGTTGATTTTAGGGAAGAATCTATTGAAGTATTTTCGAACCAATCCATTGGGAATCTCTATTTCATGTCTTCATGTGATTTTAATAGGGTTCCAAAAGAAAGAATTTGGTATAAAGTACATCCTTTTTGGATAAGTAATGAAGAAATTATGACTATTTGAAGACAGGGGATAAAATTGTAAAATGCTGGAAAATTGAATGGTGTGTTTTCTTGTAGTTTAAGGTTAAGAATCATGAGCTCGAGGTTCTAAAACATGGTTTTGGTTTGTTTGGACGGCCAAGAAGAAATAGGTCAAGTGTACGGGCCAAGGTTCTAGTTTAACATCGTGAGTGACAAAATGAACTTCGAAAATGAACCATATGCTTGAAATATGCTTTAAGAAATGCAAGTTTTGCTAGAATGAAAGATTTCAATGCTTTATGTATTATTTTTTAACACATGTTTATGAGTATAAATATTTTCCTAGATATGCTTTCAAGTATTCATTGTGACTCTATATGTCTTGATAAAATTTATACATGAGCATATGTCTATTAATTGTCGAAATTTATGAAAATGTCATGATTTCGAGCAAGTATGTACTAACAAGTATGATTTAAAGATTTTCAGTTTTATGAACAAGCTGAGTAAGCTTGAGTTTTATGAAATAAAAGATAAGCAGACATGTTCAAACATTTTTATGATGTTTTACAAACTGATCGAGATATTGAGCCCGAGGCTTTGTGGTACTGTGTGCACACACGAGTCATATTCTGTTGTGGGCGTTGAGTGTACTCGTGACAACAATAATCATGCGTGAGTCTTTGGCGGGCCCCTACTACAACAAAGACGATGGGAGTGTTGGGCGGGCCCCACTACATCGTACAGTAAACGTTGGTTGTACTGGGTGTGCCCCACACAACGTGGATTGTGACATGTTTTTAAAGAGTTTGTATCATTTATATGTCTTACGAGATTTCTACGACATACTTGTTGGTTTTCTGAAAATCTATTATGATTTCACGTTTACTTTTAACGTTTGACTACAAATACATATGCTCATAAGTTTTTCAGGTGAAATGTATTACATGTTATAGATTTTAAATTCAGTCACTCACTGAGCTTCATAGCTCATTCTTTTAGTGTATTCCAAACTTTTAAGGTAGAGATCAAGCTCCTGGTACCTGATATTCTGCCAAAGTCTGCTGGAAGCTCAATAAGTTTAATAATTGTACGTGGCTGGTGTTGTATTACAAGTCCATATGTGTCATCGTCTTTTTTGAGAGGACTATGTAATAATAGTGTGTGTGCATTAGAGGTTGTATAAACAATGGTTTGTCCTGTTTTGTTTCTTATGCTTTTGCCCGTTTTAATTTTCAAGAGAGACTTAAGAAGACTTTCTCCTTATGTCTGTTTAGTAGTTGTCAAGTTTCTGTTGTGGTATGTTAAAGTGTTCCATATGCGAACATAGTATGTTTATAGGGTAAAACAGGGTCAACTGGTATTGTTAAGAGGTAAACAATGTCTGTTGGCTTCAAGCCGTCTTCCGGGATAAGTTAGCAGGTGGCTCGGGAGGGGGTGAGACAACCCAGACCCGCCCCGCAAGACGCTCATAAGCTATGTCTCGCTCCGAGTTTGTTGCCACACTCATAATGGCTCACGTCGAAGCATTCTCGTCTTTGGTCTGTTGCCATGACTACCATGGCTCACCACAAGACATCAATGCCCCTGGTCTGCTGCCACACGCACAGTGACCCAGCACGAGACATTGTCAATACACATGCTCCATGCTAGTTTCTCGCAACACAAGGCTATAGGATAGCGTCACCTAAATAAGGAGTAAGGTAGGGACTACTAGCCTGAGGGTTTCCATGACACAACTCTCTTGACTTGGTACTAAGACTATAATCGAAGATACATAGTAACAATCATACGAACGCTACAAACCTCATATCGCTTATGATCCTCAACCACACATGCACGAACTCAATCACGGTCGAAACCAACCCTTTTAACATACACGTCAACACAAGGTTTCAATCCACCAACCATGAAAACAAGCTCTCTCACTTATGAGCTCGCTTCCTGAATCAAGTTTGCTACCTAAATCGATTCGAGGATCCATGAAACAACTACTTCCTTCAACAGTCAAATGCAAGCTCGCCTAACACAATTCGAAGGAAAAGACTAACCACTAGTGTTGCCTAGGGCTCGCCTTTAACACCCAACCAAGTTAGCTATAGCATTCAAAATAGCTCAAACATAAGCCGAAGTTTTAGGCATGCATCCAATGGTCACGTTTGGCCCAAATCACTGTAACCGAAGCTTTAGTTGCAACCTCCAACACTTAAACAAGAATAGCCTCACGGTTAGGTGACCTTAAGCCCAACACAAAAATCCTCCACTCGGTATAGCCAACTACACCGTACCCGTCACACCCATACTAATCCAGTATGCGTAGTTCCAAACCATCGTCGAAATAACCCAACCTCGACTAACCCCTAACATAGACAAACATTTAAGGTACCATGTTAGCACCCAAACATTTAGCCCCCAGTTCCACATTGGCCTCATGCCTTTAGGCCTTTTAACACAAACGACCCTATACAATCCCTTCGACCAACAACGTATCGTAAGGCACAATTTCGAGCATACTATCACAATTCGCATGGGGTCTCACATAATCAAAGCAACAATAACTTATCGAGCCTAATTCGAAATGACTACTTACCTCGATAGCTATGGTTCGGGAGTTTGATCCCGAGTTCCACGCGCTTTCTTAACACGCACGAGCCCCTATTTAATAAACAAAGACATTAAAACCACGCTTCTAACAATCATACACGAACTAATTTGACTTAAATGACAAAACTAATGCATGGAGACTTAAACTGAAATCGAGAAAACGAAGTCGACCGGTTATACCTATACGATGGCGACGGCGGCGAAGGAATCCAGCAAGCAGCAACGGCGGTGGCAAATATTTCAGCGCGTGGCGGTGCGCGGGGCATAGATCCGAGATTCCCGTGACCCGATCTAAGCAAAACCAACAACCATTTTAAGAGAACCAGATTAAAAATACTTGAACTAACCAAACCAACCTTATGGGTCTTTAGAGGAAAACGACTCACCAGCGAGGTTACGACAACCGGAGAGGGGCGGCAACCCAAGGAGAAAAAGTAAACGAAGGGGGCGACGCGACTGGCGGGGTGTGCTGGTCGGAGAAGAAGGAGGTGAATGAGAGGGAGGGAAAGAGGGAGCGGACGGGTGAGGGGGGGACTGAACAAGGGAGAGAGAGAGAGAGAGAGAGTGAGTGACGGGAGGGAGGGGTATTTAATTTTTTTAAACTGAGCGTCACATCCTCCCTACGCAGATTGCATCTCGCACGTACCCAAGCCACTTCCTTGAACTGAGGGTTTTGCCACATAACCTTGACAAGGTCAATTTCTCCACTCCTCAACACTTCTTTCCACGAGCTAAGATTTCCACTGATCTCTCATCGTAGCTCAGGTTCTGATCGACCTACAGTGACTTAAAATCTATCACGCAGATTGCATCTGGCACGTACCTTTGCTACCAAAGGCACGACTAAATGGTTATCATCGGGCCAATTTGATCCAAGCTTTAGAATGACCCAACGAACCTAGAACCCAAATTCACTTTCCTGCTAAACCCCAACAAGCCACTAAAAGGTCCAACCCTCAGGAAAGCGAAATCCCAAATTGCAACTCCAAGACACAAGCACGAGGCATGTCCTTTAAGATCGTATTGAACCTCTCAGTTTTCTCGTCTAACTCCGGATGGAACATCACGCGGGAACTACACTCAGTCCCAAAGGGTTCCTGAAAGTTCAACTAGAAGCTAGATGCGAATCGAGGCTCCATGTCGGTGACTACGCGAACTGGAACTCCGTGCAACCTGACAATCTCTTCCATAAACAGCTCCACCCTCTACTCCACTGAATAAGTCGATTTCTCGAGAAGGAAATGCACTTACTAGTCAACGTGTCCACGATCGTCAAGATCACTGTGAATCCTTTAACTATTCAGAGAAGGACAAAAATGAAACTCATCGAAAACTCTTTCCACTTCCACTTCGGTACCTCAGAGAAGTACAACTCTCAATCTCGTAACCTTTCACTAGCCCAAGTCATCTACGTTGTTTCATACTCGGTTTCATCAGAATAACCAAGTATTTCAAGCTCTTGAGATTTGTATACATCTAGATTTTCTTAAATTCAAAGGTAGTGCCACAGACTTTGAAAGCAAAGCCCACAACACTAGTTCCAAGTCATGGATCGAATAATTCCACTCACAGATCTTCAACTGGTGGGAGACAGAAGCAATAAACTTCCTCTTCTGCATAAAAGCACAACCCAAACCTTTCTTGGGAGTACCACTGCACACCGCGAAGCCTCTTGAACTATAAGACTCTGTGAGAACCGGTCGTCAGGATCAACCTCTGGTTCAAATCGTAGAAACTCGTCTCACACGGATCACTCCCCACGAGAGCATTCTCCCACCGTGGCAACTAGGTGAGAGGTGTAGCCAATTTGGAGAAGTTTCTCATGAAGTGTCAGAAATAGCCAACTAAGCCCAAAAAACTGCAACCCTCGGGAAAAGTCTTGGATCAAGGCCATTATGAAACTACTTCCACTTTGTCGAGCCTACGGAACCATCCTTAGGTACAATGTGCCATAGAGGGGACATTGGAATCAACAAAAACACGCCCTTGTAGGATTTAGCGCACAACCTGTTTCTCCTCAAAGTAACCAAGACTTTCTTCAAGTGGCTCTCGTATCCTTCACTCGACCTCGAGTGAGCAAGGATGCCATCAATAAACACAAGCACCAAGGCGTCCAATAACTCCTTAAACACTTTATTTATTCGATCCACAAAGACAGTTAGTGTTAGTCAAACCGAACGACGTCACGACAAACCGTGATGTCCAAACCTAGGTCAGACCGTTGTGTACGGGATGACCTACTCTTTTACTCTCAACTTGTGATAGCTTGAGCGCAAAATGATCGTGGAGAACTTTGTTGCGCCTTGCAACTGGGTCTCGAGTTCCTTTAACTCGGCAGAAGTGATTCGACACAGGGCTTTTGATAGTGGTGTGGTGTCTAGCCCCAACGTGATACTAAAATTCACCTCCCCGATTAGAGGTATACCAGGTAAATCCTCGAGAACACATCCGCACACTCTCTAACTACTGGGACTGTCGACACATCTCCTTTCTCCTTCCTCAGGCTTACCACACTTGCCAAGAAGACTCAAGCTCTTTCGTCAACCAACCTATTTGCTCTTAAGGTTGAAAACACCTTGGTAACCGTTCCTGACACGGTCCCCTTGAACTTGGAGCTCGGTTCTAATGGAGGTTTGAGCACGACCTCCCTACGGTGACCGTCGAAGTGGGCATCGTTCGCAACCAACCCAAACCATACTAGATTCGAACCACGACCTCTATGACCATGACCCCTCTGACACCCCAACCACGTCTGTCGGTGCCTGGTCTTCCGCGACCCCTTCCACGGGCCATTAACCTGAATTTCATGTCTGCTAGCAAGTAAGCATTTCACAACTGTCCACATTAAGAGCGAGGTTAGAAAATTCAATGCATAACAGAGTAGGAAAAGTAAGATGGAAAACATATTAGTCCCTATCTACTTTACTAATTAGTTAACAGATACCAAACTTGACAGTGACGAGACTTCCCTATGAGAGGCTGTGAAGAACGGAAAGCTCACGATGTGAGCGAGTCTACAAAATCTAGAACCTAAAGCTCTCATACCAACTGTAACGACCCTAAAATTTGAGACGAACCTATGTTAGGGAAGTTACTCCGCCATACCGTTTGTGTCGAAATTTTGGCAGCTTAACGGCATAGCAAGGAGAAAACCGAAAATTTTCCTGAAACCTAACAAGCATAAAACACTTCAAAGATTTCAAAGAAGGCCCAAACCCCTCCAAACTAGAATAGAGAGTGGGTTGGGCTACAACAAGAATTCCGAAGCACAATACCTTAGACAAACGAACACGCAGCGGAAAGAAAACTCAACCAGAATGAGAATTACTAACTAAGAAGTACAAGAGACAACATAGTGTTGTGCGATCAGGCAAATAAGACATAAACTAAAACATAACTGTTTCGAGCGAGAACTCTAAGCTAAAAGAAAACAAGAAGGAAACAATGTCCCACAGCATCGTCAGGTCGTCGTCTTCATCAACTTCCTAAGGGTTTCTTACCTGCAACCAAAAACAACAAAGTAGACGGGTGAGTATAAAAATACTCAGTAAGCAACCCACTCACGTCCAAACGAGCTAACATGCAAACAAAACAAGACTCCAATTCTAAACTCACTCAACCCCAAACAGGCCTCACATTTAGCACACTTCACCCTGAGCCCTCCTACGGTAATAACTCGAGCTCTACGTTTGGTCCTGAAACTTTGATTGACGATGCAATAAGAGAAAGCAACTCTCACGCCACTACACAGTGGCATAGAGTAGAGCATGTATGTATTCTACACGCCCTATGGGGAATCGCCCCTAAGGCAGCACGGGATAATGGAAAGCAACCACTCCCTGACGGGGACATACCTCAGGCTCTCACAACGCAACACACTAGCATAGTGCAGTGAGGTACGTAACCAACACGCCCTATGGGGAATCGCCCCTGAGCTAGTACGAGATAATGGAAGGCAACCACTCCCATATCTCATCGGGGACGCACCCCAGTCTCACGAGCCTATCATATATCGTCAACCTAGAGGTTCCGACTCGCTCAGGTGTAACTCAGGGTTTAGTAAGTGCTGGGTTTTGCGCTTCAAAAGGTTATTTAGGGTTTTAACTAGGCATTTTCAATATCCTCAACCCATTCTCAATAGTTCAAAACTCAGCAAAGTTCTCACTTTCAACCAACACCTCAAGCTACCCAAATTCCACTTTCAGATCACACTTAGTTAGACGTCCGACTTAGCCTTACCCTAAGCCCATGTAGGTTTGCTCAGCTCCTTGCTTCACGTCGGTAAACGCCTCCCTAACTAGCATTCTTACATAGCCAAGACCCGCCACGCAGGACGCTCATAATCTATATCTCACTCCGAGTCTGTTGCCGCACTCATAATGGCTCACGTCGAAGCATTCTCGTCTTTTGTCTGTTGCCATGACAACCATGGCTCACCACAAGACATCAATGCCCCTGGTCTGCTGCCACATGCACGGTGACCTAGCATGAGACATCGTCAATACACATGCTCCATGCTAGTTTCTTGCCACACAAGGCTATAGGATAACGTCACCTAAATAAGGAGTAAGGTAGGGACTACTAGCTTGAGGGTTTCCATAACACAACTCTCTTGACTTGGTACTAGGACCATAATTGAAGATACATAGTAATAATCATACGAACGCTACAAACTGAATATCGCTTATGATCCTCAACCACACATTCACGAACTCAATCACGGTCGAAACCAACCCTTTTAACATACACGTCAACACAAGGTTTCAATCCACCAACCATGAAAACAAGATCTCTCACTTATCAGCTCGCTTCCTGAATCAAGTTCGCTACCTACATCGATTCGACGATCCATGAAACCACTACTTCCTTCAACAGTCAAACGCAAGCTTGCCTAACATAATTCGAAGGAAAAGACTGACCACTAGCGTAGCCTAGGGCTCGCCTTTAACACCCAACCAAGTTAGTTATAGCGTTCCAAATAGCTAAAACACAAGCCGAAGTTTTAGCTGTGCATCCAATGGTCACGTTTGGCCCAAACCACCGTAACCGAAGCTTTAGTTGCAACCTCCAACCCTCAAACAAGAATAGCCTCACGCTTAGGCGACCTTAAGCCCAACACAGAAATCCTCCACTTGGTATAGCCAACTACACCGTGCCCGTCACACCCATACTAATCCAGTATGTGTAGTTCCTAACCATCGTCGATATAACCCAACCTCAACAAACCCCTAACATAGACAAACTTTTAAGGTACCATGTTAGTGCAAAACATTTAGCCCCTAGTTCCACATTGGCCTCATGCAGTTAGGCCTTTGAACACAAACAACCCTATACAATCCCTTCGACCAACAAAGTATCAGAATAACCAAGTATTTCAAGCTCTTGAGATCTGTATACAGCTAGATTTTCTTCAGTTCAAAGGTAGTGCCATAGACTTTCAAAGCAAAGCCCACAACACTAATTCCAAGTCATGGGTCGAATAATTCCACTCATAGATCTTCAACTGGTGGGAGACAAAAGCAATAAACTTCCTCTTCTACATAAAAGCACAACCCAAACCTTTCTTGGGAGTACCACTGCACACCGCGAAGCCTCTTGAACTATCAGACTCTGTGAGAACCGGTCGTCAGGATCAACCTGTAGTTCAAATCCTAGAAACTCGTAACACATAGATCACTCCCCACGAGAGCATTCTCCCTTCGTGCAAACTAGGTGTGAGGTGTAGCCAATTTAGAGTTGTCTCTCATTAAGTGTCAGTAATAGCCAAGTAAGCCCAAAAAACTGCAACCCTCGGGAAAAGTTTTAGATCGAGGCCATTCTGAAACTACTTCAACTTTGTCGAGCCTACTGGAACCATCCTTTGGTAGAATGTGCCCTAGAGGGGACATTGGATTAAACAAAAACTCGCCCTTGGAGGATTTAGCGCACAACCTGTTTCTCCTCAAAGTAACCAAGACTTTCCTCAAGTGGCTCTCGTATCCTTCTTTCGACCTCGAGTGGGCAAGGATGCCATCAATAAACACAAGCACGAAGGCGTCCAATAACTCCTTAAACACTTTATTTATCCGATCCACAAAGACAGTTAGTGTGTGTCAAACCGAACGACGTCACGACAAACCGTGATGTCCAAACCTAGATCAGAACGTTGTCTACGGGATGACCTACTCTTTTACTCTCAACTATTGATAGCTCGAGCGAAAAATGATCTTGGAGAACTTTGTTGCTCCTTGCAACTGGGTCTCGAGTTCCTTTAACTCGGCCGAAGTGATTCGACACGGGGCTTTTGATAGTGGTGTGGTGGCTAGCCCCAACATGATACTAAAATCCACCTCCTGGATTAGAGGTATACCAGGTAAATCCTCGAGAACACATCCGCACACTCTCTAACTATTGGGACTGTCGACACATCTCCTTTCTCGTTCCTCAGGCCTATCAAACTTGCCAAGAAGACCCAAGCTCCTTCGCCAACCAACCTATTTGCCCTTAGGGTTGAAAACACCTTGGTAACCGTTCCTGACTCGGTCCCCTAGAACTTGGAGCTCGGTTCTAATGGAGGTTTGAGCATGACCTCCCTGCGGTGACTGTCGAAGTGGGCATCATTCGCAACCAACCCAAAGCATACTAGATTCTAACCACGACCTCGATGACCATGACCCCTTTGACACCCCAACCACGCCTGTCGGTGGATGGCCTTCCGGTACCCCTGCCACGGGCCATTAACCTTAATTTCAAGTCTGCAAGCAAGCAAGCATTTCACAACTACCCACATTAAGAGCGAAGTTAGAAAATTCATCGCATAACACTATAGGAACAGTAAGATGGAAAACCTATTAGTCCCTATCTACTTTACTAATTAGTTAACAGATACCAAACCTGACAGTGACGAGACGATTTCCCTACGAGAGGCTTTGAAGAACGAAAAGCTCATGATGTGAGCGAGTCTACAAAATCTAGAATCTAAAGCTCTCATACAAAGTGTAACGACCAGTAAAATTTGAGACGAACCTACGTTATGGATGTTACTCCGCCATACCGTTCGTGCCAAAATTTTGGCAGCATAACGACACAGCAAGGAGAAAACCGAAATTTTTTAAAATGTATTTATTTTTTAAATATTTTTATAAATGCCTTCAAATAAAAATTGCCTTTCAATACTTGCCCCAGTATTTGTGCTTATTTGAAAAGAGATTTTTTCACTAACAAGAATTAATCGATCATTGTTTGTTCTTAATCGATCATTATTTGGTCTTTCTTTTTCAAAGGCAATCATGAATGAGATCTTTTAACGAATGGTTTCGAAATAAAGACCCTCATCCAAAATTTGCCTCAGTATTCATTCATTTTAATTTCTTAACAATTCTTCACAAAAAAGAAAATTTGCAAGGATTTTTTTTTTTCAAAATTGGTAGCTAATTTCACTTAGGATCTAACTCCTTTACTAATTACCCATTAATATTAAATCATGAGAAATAAAAC
Source organism: Trichosanthes cucumerina (assembly GCA_036507285.1). Taxonomy (NCBI): domain Eukaryota; kingdom Viridiplantae; phylum Streptophyta; class Magnoliopsida; order Cucurbitales; family Cucurbitaceae; genus Trichosanthes; species Trichosanthes cucumerina. The sequence continues at coordinate 24,474,063 of CM071837.1, forward strand.
TTTGTCCTTCAAGGATAGAAGCTATTTTTTTTTTCCTTTCATTCTTCATTTTTCCTTCTTATTGATCCTCTTTTTTTTTTTTTTGTGTGTGTGAATGTCTTCATTTTGATATGATTGTTTACATCCATGTTGGTAGGTCTTAAATATAACTTTTTTTAATGGTAGATAAGAAGACGTATAAATTAATGGGTATAATTAATATTTTTAGGTTTAAATTTCAAAAACTAAAAACAAAAAAAAATTAGTTATGAAACCAGGTCTTAATGATTACCAAATAGGTCTAAGTTTCAAAACACAAATGGTTACAAAATGGTTTAGAATTTCTCTCCTTTTCACCAAGGCTACATCACATCACAATATTCATTCCAATTAAATTCTTTCTTTGATTGTGTTTTTTTTTTCTAACTTTAATATACAAATTTTCTTTTAATAATTTAAACAAAACGAGAACTAATATTATTATACATCATAACATAAGATATTCATTCACTCTCTCTCTTTTATTCTCTGAACTTCTTACTGATTATATAAATTTACAACTAGACTACATTAAATCTGACTTACCTTGTACATTCTCTTAAAGAGGCCAACTACTATATGTCTCTCCCAAAACAATTACTTTAAAATTGAAAAAAATGCAAATGGAAGAATAAGTCATTTTAAATTAAAGATTAATTGTAGCTTGCTCTCCTTTTATGTCTTCCTTTGGCTGAAATGGAACTCCAGCCTGCAGGCACAATTTAGTGATGGTGCTGGGAAAGAAAAGCTTGGCCACCTTTTTCTCAGCACAAGATTGGATCTCCCTTGCAATAATGCCACCCACATCAATGCTCATGAATTTCAAGATTACAAAAATGAGGATAACTCTATCCTTAGATAGAATGTTGTCATTAGTGGTTTGTAGCAGTCGACTCTTCATTAGTTAGATAGGCAGATTCTAGGCTTCTGATGCCTGTGGTGGAGACTCTTCACTGTGCCCCTCGAACACCCACTACTCTGATGGCAGTGTTAAGGTATGAGTCTGGAGTGACTACTTCAATTTGGTTATAGATTGCATTTGGTGTGTCTTACAAATTTAAAAGTTCATTAATAGTAGATGGAAACCAATCTACTAACATGCCTCTGACAGTAGTTTGGAAACTGAAGTCTAGATCTAAGTTTGCATAGAACTCTTGCATGATTGGTATGATAGTTTGCTTAGGCTGCTTACAAAAATGCTCCCATCAATGATTGATTACATTTGTCTTAACAAAAACATGAAGGCTTGAGAAAGGTTGAGCAAAGCCTTTCTCGGGCACCATCTATTTCGTCTTCAAGTGTTCAAATTGATGTTTAGCTGCTGCATTCACAAACTTCTCCATAGAAGATCTTTTTGAGGATTTGGCTAGTTGCTTATCTTTCTTTTTGGAAGCTCGTGATGGAGGAGGCGACACTGGCAGTTCTACTTGTTCAGGATCTGTGGAACCATCATAACCAACTTCAACTTCAGCAGCTTCCTCAACTACCTTCTTCTTTCCTTTAGACTTTTAGGATTTAGATCTGCTTTTGCCATGAGAATGTTGTGAGTTCTCAGTTTCTTCCAGTGGTTCCTGAATCAGAACCTCCTCTTTATTTGGTTCCACGAACAACTTCTTCTTCCCATTTTGCTTTGATGGAGCCATATCACTTGCCTGCTTCACTCATCCTTCTTTTTCTTTTTCTTGTGTCTTCTAGTACTTAGAAACTTGAAGATTGGATGCCTAAACAACTTATCACCTTCTCTATTTAAGGGCCAAACAGGCAAAAGGTGGTTGAGATATTAAAAATATATTAAAGTCGTTTGCATCCGGATCATCCTTTAAAATACATCTCTGGACTACAACTTCTTCTTGGCAGAGGTGATATTTTACTTAGCTAAAAAAGAGCAAGCTCGACAGACAACTATATTTGTGAAAGCTTCTGCATTGCGCAATTGGGAAAACTGGTTGATGATGCCACTCCCAGATGCTCTAGCTAGTTGTACAACCCTTGAAGCCTATCAAAAAGCAAATAACAATTAAGCACTAGGAAGGAAAGCTAAAAGCAAATAAAAAGGAGCTAACTACCATCAAACACACTAAAAGAAAAGATGAAATGCTTTTGGCTCTCGGGAGTAATTAAATTTTCAGAAAATAAATTCTCCCCTTGCATTCCCTTGTTAAGAATGCTTGATCATGTCGAGAGTAACCTCCTAGAGGCTATTCCTCTTTTAAAATCTTCTCTCCAATAATGTTTTAGCCTCTGACCATTGACTTTGAATTCTCTTCCATTTTTTTCATCCCTCAAGGTAACAACACCATATGTAAGTGCTTCAATAACTCGAAAAGGGCCAGCTCATTTTGACTTTAATTTACCAGGGAAAAACATCAACCTTGAAATAAATAAGAACACATCTTGCCCCTTTTCAAAAGACTTGGGGACAGTTTTTTTTTTATCATGTCAGACCTTGTTTTATTCCATGTAAACTTTAGAATTTTCATAAGCCAAGAGACTCAACTCTTCGAGCTAATTAAGCTGCCACATTCTTCTGGCTCTTGCTGCTGCTAAGTCTAGGTTTAACTTCTTTATGGCCCAAAAAGTCTTATGCTCCAACTCAATAGGTAAATGACATGCCTTACCATAAACCATTCTTTAAGGAGACATGCCCAAAGGGTTCTTGAAGGTTGTTCTATAGGCCAATAGTGAGTCATCTAACTTGATGGTGCAGTCTTTCCTATTAGAATTCATCACTTTTTCTAAGATGCTTTTGATTTCTCTGTTAGAAACTTATGCTTGCCCATTGGCTTGGGGGGTGGTATGGTGTTGAGATTTTATGCTTGACATTATACTTCCCAAGGAGAGTGCTCATTGCTCTATTCACAAAGTGTGAGCCTTGATCACTGATGAGAGCTCTTGGTGTCCCAAACCAAGTGAAAATTAGCCTATTCAAGAACTTCATTACTGTCTTGGCATCATTTGCTGCACATGCCATGACCTCAACCCGACACATAATCAACTGCCAAAAGGATGTAAAGGTTGCAAAAAGATGGTGGGGTAGTGGCCCATGAAATCAATCTCCCAAACCTCAAATAACCCAAACTCAACGATATAAGTTAGGGGCATTTCATCTATTTTCCCTATGTTTCCCCTTCTTTGGCATTTTTCAAAAGCTTTGTTGAATAGACGTGCATCCTTAAAAACGGTTGACCAATATAAACCACTCTGATAAGTTAAGTACCGATTCCACAAGGACTAGCTAAATCTCAGTGATTGAGTGCCCTAGCAAATTTTCCTTATTTTAGTGTAATGCATGAGTGTGCAATTTACTGTTGAAAATAATTAAACTTATGTGTTAAGTGAGAAAAGACAAGACAAGAAAGAAGAAAATAACTGAATTTAAATGTGGAAAGAGGATAATGGAAAAAATAGGGGAGATGCAAGAGATGAGATTTTTAATGAAAATAAGCTCGGGTTAGGTTGGAATTTTAATGCTCGATTAGAATAAAGATGTGATTCATGCCTTGAATTTACCTACACAAGCGTTCAAGTGAATCTTTCCGTAATCACTAGGTTCTAAAACCTACAATTTCCCAATTGTGATATAAATTATGCTTATGATTTTAGGTTATAGGTGGGTTAATTATCCCTAATCAACTCAAGAATCCTAGAATGAAATTTTAGTTTTCTAATTCATTAGCTTTTCCAAGTTTATGAAATTGTAGAGAAATTAAAATGACCAATTTTAATTCTCACGCACCATTAAAATCAATAAAATTTCATAAATTCAATCAATGACATCAACCATAATTTATTCCAAATTTACACTTGAACACAACTTAACCCTTGCCTAAGAGAAATTAGATTATGATGGAAATTGAGTCACACATCTCTAGTTTAAGCATGTTTTTATTGATCAAGAAGTTCATGCAAAAAAACAACCAATGTTCACTAAATTAGTCCAAATCAACCAAAATTCTAGACTAAATAACAAACGAGTTATGCCTAAAATAATGAGCAAAAGTAGTCTAAATCAATACGTAAACAACCCAAAAGTTCAGTATTAAATTGGTGGTTGACAACAAGCAATAACACTTAGAGATAGGAAAAAGTTTACACAACATGTGCCCTTGTTTTTCTAGTTTTATTCGATAGCAATATCTGGTGACCCAAAGATTCAAACGACGATCCAACCGTTCAAAACGAAGCCTAGTGAGCCCCCAAAACGCTGAGAAAATGTCAGCTAAATCCAACAGTTGAAACTCTGGCAAACGGCAAATTTGTGAATGTAGTCTGTGAAAAACTCAACTACACTGACAAAATTGATGTCTCGGTTTTGCTACAGCAATGGCACACCGATGCTCCTTGTTTTGCTACAACAATTGTAGCTCTCAATAGCAGCAATGACAACACCCCAGGTTTTGCATCGACAAACAGCAGACACAATTGCAACAACCTCTTACTCTCTCAATTGCTTCATCAAACAGCAGATGGGCAACCTTTCCTCTCTAACTCAATTGCTTCAGCAAATGCCTTCACACTCTCGACTGCATGCCTCTATTTTTCGATTGCTTCAGCAAAGGGCTATCGATTTTTTTTCCTTGCAACGCGCATCCTTTGCTTCAGTAATCTCACACATTCTTTTTCTCCCTCTCAATCACTTCCTCTTTTGACAACTCCAACTCCCCTTCACACATGTAAACCGTAGCCTCCTTATCGTGTTGCCCTAACACCACAAATTATAAAAATGCCCTTACGGGTAAAAAGACCCACTTATCCTTTTGGTAAAATGTCTAAAATGCCCTTAGAGACTCTTTTATATTTTTAAACATCTCCTGCACACAAAAAAAACTCAAATAAATTTATGAAGTCAATTATAAGTCAAACTAAATACGCAAGAATTTTTGGATTTTAGAAAAATCTCAAATTTCGGTCTTTAATTAACCGTTAACTTATTTCCCAAAATTTCTTAAATTAAAGCACAAAAATATAAAAATTAATTATTTTGTAACCTAATGCTTAAATTCAAGATTTTAAAATTAACACACATACTTTAGGGATAAAATAACATCAGGATCACTAAATTAAATACAATTAAAGTTGATTAAACACTAAAATTCTAGTAAAATAACTCACCTATGGCGAGTTATCAAACCCCCAAACTTGAACTACTCATTGTCCTCAATGAGTTCTATTTCCTATATACATTAAAAACCTTTAAAGACTAAAATCATTTGCATTAATTAATCAAGGATTGAGTACTTATGCTCTAAGCTACAAGTGACCATTCATTCCATGCTTTCTAAGTGGCTCACCTGGGGTTTCTTAATTACACTAATGCCTCAATAACCAAGAGCAAACCAAGTAGGATTCGACACCTAGCCTCAAGCTCAACCACTAGAATCCTAATCATTCAAATGAAGCAACTCATAGTTAAAGATAAGTTACACTCCAAAACTCGCATGACAATAATTTTATGATCATTCCTTTTTATTCTATTTTATTTATTATTTTTTTTAAAAAATAAATATGTATGTTATTCCTCTCCATTTCCACAAAACTCACTACTTAGGGCTATGTTTTTTTTTCTTTTTTTTTCTTTCAACAATTTTTTTTATCTTCTTGACTCTCCCGTAGTTCTTAGAATAGCACATGCACACATAAGCAATGAGACTCTCCTGTAGTTCTTAGAATGACACACGTGGTTAACACAGCACATCCAAGGAATGGGTACAGGCTGCTGGCTTGATACCTTCGCTCGAAGAGGCCAACATGGTTAGTGCCAAACCCCCTATCATTGAGCACCCAGTTGCTTGAACTGATTCTAAGTAACAAAATAAGTAACACATTTTTGTAGCCCAATGGAGTTTTAGAAAAATGAAAGGTTTGCACACTCTTTTTTTCTTTTCTTCTTAAAAAACACGAATAATTTACCTTTCCCCGCAAACATAGATTACTTAATGTCCTCATTGAGTTAGGGAGGTCGGGTAACTCCCAAACTTTAAATGATAACAAATTTGAAGTTTACTAATTTTGGAGCGCTTTAAAAATGTATGGGTTAACTAACTTGTCATGCCTTCTAGCTTTCAAAATTTTTGACCAATGAGTTAAATCCTAATTAGTTTGATTGACACACTAACCATAAGCGCACTAAAGAACCCTGATGAAAAGCTTAACCTTGAGAAACACCAAATAAGATAACACACTCTTGCCTCAAACACAAACAACAACCCTTATTTTCATTAACCATAAGATTTGACCTTTAATTTTTATTTTCAAAGAGATGCATACCAAGTTTCTACCAAAGACAACACTTTTCACGATTAAAAACATGAAGAAACTTAATTTTTAAACAATGAGCAACAACAATCTTTCTTATTTTTACTTGCTTAAATATAATGAATCAACTATGTACATCATGAATATGAAAGACAATGAAACAAACAACAAACATGGAATCCAGTAGTCAAAATAGATAATTTTAAAGTCCTAAAGCAAGTAAATAACTTTAAAAACACAAAGGCACGCAACACCCTTTATACTGTAGCAACACACAGTCTTATCAATAGAAAAATTTTTAATTAAGCCCAAAATCGTATTCAAAACAACACATCTCCCCCTCCCCCCCCCCCCCCCAAAAGTTAAAGCACACATTCCCTTAATGTATAAACTACTCACTTAAGCATGCTTAAGGACAATTAGAAAAAACAATGGAAGGGAAAACAATACTTCCCTGAATTGAGGTGACCTCCACTACACCACATTGAAGGGAATTGTGGTCCCACACCTAAAGCGATTGTGAATCACGCGCTCTTAATTTAGTTACAACGATTTAATTCAAGAACATATACAACTAGATTAAGCATGTTAACATAATGGACAACAAGAAAACATTACCTTTGAAGAACCTTTCTACAAGTGCTCCTCTCTCCCACGATAACGATCTCAGCAACTCGAACAATAACGAACGAAGACACGACTAGTGGATCTTCTCCGTTGTTCTCTAGGTGAGGGAGAAATGTGGGTTCCCTTAGGGAGAGGTGAGGTATTTTGTGAGAGAGATGTTTTGTGTTTTGGAACCTTTCCAACAACACAACAAAAGCTTGGATTCACTTAACTTAGTTGCATCTCATGCAACCATATATATAGGGAAATAGGATGAAAATGAACTTCCTACCCCTCCTTTTATCTCTCTTTAGTATATAGTTTATATGTGAATCTAATTCACATTAAAACTATATATTATATTAATTATATCGTATATAATTGATATATTGCCTCATCTATGAAATTGAACGCTTCAATTTCATTCCTAACTTTATACCCTCATTATAACCTTGTTGAGCCAACGGAGGGACCTAATGGACCTACAGATCATGAGCTCCAATGATATGAGATTAACTGATCAAACTATTTGATCCAGTCAATCAATATTCATTAACTACAAGTCACTCCACTATAGACTTGTAGCTGCACTCTCCTCACTGTATATAATATTGTGTCCACTGATATAGTCATTACCCATGAGTCGACCCTTCACAGGTTATTCGTAATTACAGTTGGGTCAAATTACCATTTACCCCTATGATTACCTCTTTCTTTCTTAAGCACCACTGATCCTCTAATGAACAACAAGTCTTAGGTCCTACCTTAGACTCGTACACTCATCGAGGGTGGGGCCCCATTGTTCAAGACCTCGAGTCAGTTCTTAAGGGAACAACCTATCTAATTCCTTAGTTTAGGAATGAGTAAATTCCATCTTTCACAATTAAGTTCACAGCTACCTACGAGGTTCTGTCCCTGAGAAGGTAGGCTTATTGAGTCGGCTACAAACCAATCTCACTCATGCTAGTCTAACGCAAACCCCTAGAACCAGGAGTTCTTAACATGCTCAGGATTCAGGTCTAGTTACTAATGCCATCTATAAATTACTAGTCTTATCCTATTAACGGTGTTACACTGGTTAGACTAATAATTTGCGAACCGGTCTTGTATGGACTCTTCATAGAGGATGCCCCCACTCGCATGTCAACTACATGAATGAGTTGGATTACCTCATTTGTACTAATTTCAATGGGTCGCATCCATGGTGTTTCCAGAATGAGGTTTCAAACCTTATTCTTATACCATAAACCATTTGGGTAATATTCTTGAACATAATCCAAATAGTGTCCACTGCACCGATGTTCAAGATATATTTTATAACCTTGGAACTTAGTTTATTAGATTTATAAAGCAAGACTGTAATTCTATCAAAACAAATAACACTAATTTATCAAAATTACACAAGTTTAGGGCATAAATCCCAACAATCTCCCACTTGACCTGAAGCTTATGGAGTACCAAACATTACAGTAATGTAAATACAATAAACTAGGGCATTTAAACCCATTTGTACAAAATACTCCCACTTGCCCTAGTTGGGGAAGACTTGTAAACCTAGACCTTCTAGGTGACTCTAAAAAACTTTAGCCGTGAGAGCCTTTGTAAAAGGATCAACGATGTTGTGCTCTGAGGCTATTTTCGTGACAATCCCGTCTTTTCTATGCACGATCTCCCGGATGAGATGATATTTTCGCTCAATGTGCTTTCCCCTCTTGTGACTTTAGGGTTCCCTCGAATTTGCCACTGCACCACTGTTATCACAATCTAGCGTGATGGGCAAAGTCATATTTGGAACAACTTCAAAATTTAGCATGAATTTCCTTAACCAAACGACCTCCCTAGCTGCTTCACAAGCCACTATATACTCGGCCTCCATTGTGGAATCAGCGATGCATCCTTGTTTGACGCTTCGCCATACTACAACTCCTCCATTAAGAGTGAATGCTGACCCTCATGTAGATTTCTGAGAATCTTTATCAGTCTAAAAGTCATAATCCGTGTATCCTGTAAGGATCAGATCCTTAGCCCCATACACAAGCATGTAGTTCCTTGTTCTCTGAAGATACTCAAGGATTGTTTTAACTGTTGTCCAGTGTTCATGTCATGGATTTGATTGAGACCTAATGACCATTCCAACTGCAAAATAGATGTCAGGCCTAGTACACAACATGGCGTACATCAGGCCCCCAACAGCTGATGCATAAGGAATCCGTCTCATATCCTCAACTCCTTGAGGTGTCTTAGGACATTGTTCCTTAGACAAATGGATTCAATGTCTAAAAGGCAACAAGCTTTTTTTGGAATCTTGCATCTTAAACCTTGACAACACTTTGTCTATGTAAGATGCTTGAGACAAGGCTAGTGTTTTATTCTTGCGGTTTCGAACAATCTGGATCCCAAGAAAAAACTGTGCATCACCCTAATCTTTCATTTGGAATTGCGTTGCTAGCCATTCCTTGATATCAGTAAAATAACCTACATCATTCCCAACGAGTAGGATATCATCCATAAAGAGAATTAGGAATGCGACAGAACTATTGATGATTTTCTTGTAGACACAAGGTTCATCATCATTCTGGTCAAAACCATAAGATCTTATTGCATTATCAAATCTTATATTCCGGGACCTAGAAGCTTGTTTCAGTTGATAAATATACCTTCTAAGTCTGCAAACCTTTTGCTCTTGTCCTTGTTCAATGAACCCTTTGGGTTGGTCCATGTAGATGTTTTCCTCAAGATTACCATTCAAAAAGGTTGTCTTGACATCCATTTTCCATACCTCATAGTCATAATATGCGACAATGGCAAGAAGGATACGTATAGACTTTACCATTGTAACAGGTGAAAAGGTCTCCTCATAGTCAACCCCTTCAACCTGGGTATAACCCTTTGCTACTAGTTTAGCTTTAAAGGTTTGCACCTTCCCATCTACACCACGCTTTCTCTTGTAGATCCACTTACAACATATAGGATTTACCCCATTATGATTATCTACAAGATCCCAAACAGAATTGAAGTACATAGACTCCATTTCTTGGTTCATTGCTATGACCCATTTGTCTTTGTCTTTGTTAACCATTGCTTGATTATAAGTCAATGGAACCTCGCAGTTGTAATGTGGTATAACAACTTGGGTTTCAGCTAAACCCATGTAACGGTCAGGCTGTATTACAACCCTCCCACTACGTCGAGGCATACTCAACTCTTGAGATGGACTCTCTTGACAAGACAAACTAGTATCAACAACTCTTGTTGGTGTACTAGTGTTCTTATTAGCAACCTTTGCTATTGTTCTGTCTAACTCACTCAACACTACTTTACTTTTTTGTTTATGGTCCCTTTTGTGGTCCTCCTCTAAGAAAATGGCATTTGTCGACACAAAAACCTTATCTTCCTTAGGATCATAGAATAAACCACCTCTTGTTTCTTTTGTGTATCCTACGAATAGACATAACTTTGAACGTGAATCCAACTTCTTTAGATTTGTCACAAGCACATGTGCTGGACAACCCCAAATTCTGAAATGACATATTACCTTTACGTCCTTTTCAGAGTTTAAAAAGTGTTTTAGAAACACTTTTCGAGGGCACATTATTCAAAATGTATACTGCGTAACCCCAAAAGGAACTAGGGAGATGAGCATAACTCATCGTTGATCGAACCATGTCCAACAAGGTTCTATTTCTCCTTTCCGATACACCGTTTTGTTGTGGTGTGCCGGGAGCTGAGAGTTGGGAGGCAATTTCATGTTCTATCGTATAGTTCTAGAATTTTAAATCCATGTACTCTCCACCTCGATCCGATCGAAATGTTTTAATAGTTTTACCTAATTGATTTTCAACCTCAGTCTTGAATTCCTTGAACTTTTCAAGTGCTTCAGACTTGTGGTGCATTAGGTAAATATGCCCAAATCTAGAATAATCATCTATAAAAGAGATGAAATATTCACATCCTCCCCTGGCTTTAACATTCATCGGACCACAAAGGTCTGAATGTATAAGCTCAAGAGGTTCTTTGGCTCTAAGGCAAGAATAAGAAATAAGGTTTCTAATAAACCCTTAAGCTATATGTTATCAAATAACAGCTTTTCTTTGCCAGACGATTGCTCTTTATTTCCTCATTTTCCTCTTCTTCAGTATCTTCTTAAGTTCAGAAGTCTGGGTGCAGTTCTTAGTTCCAGAGGATGAATCCTTCTGAGAACTTTTGGAATGAGCAAACAAATTTGCCTCTCCATTTTGTTGTCTCTTATCATCCATAAGAAATTTATAATTTTGCAACTCATTCAGCAGAGAAGTCAGATTATACTTTATGTTGTTCATTGCTGCATTGCTACGGAATCGTAGAAAACTCTTCGGATGAGATTCTAGGATGAACAAAACCTGACATTTCTCATCTATGACCGCTCCGTCTAATTCTGCTATGTTGATTTGGGCAATAAGATTGAGAACATGTTCTCTCAGTGACGTTCCTTCCTTCATGCGTGCGTTGTAAACGAATTTTAGGGCTTCATGCCGAATTTGTTTGGACGGTTGTCTAGATAAATTTAGCACAAAATCCATGATCTCATGAGTTGAGACCTTGCCCTCCAGCCTCTTGGCTACAACATCAGGTATGCTAGCCTGGATATAGGTTATTGCCTTTTCGTCGGCATTGATCCAACGGTCATATGCATCTTCAATAGCTTGAGATGCGTTTTGAGCAGAAAATCGAGGACACTCCTCATTGAGAACCAACTTAAGATCATGTGTAACCAAGATTATGTTGAGTCCATTCCTCCAAGTCATTATGTTCTCTCCGGTTAATTTTTTTGTACCCAATAAGGAAATCATAGAGCTAGACATTTTTTCTAAAAATTTACAAACAAACTTGTATGAGTTTCTTGCTATAACTCTAATCCAATCATGTTTTAGCTAATTATCAAATGATTGCTAGGTCATTTATAATTTTCAATGATACTCCAAAGGTTTAGAATGTATGACATCGAAGGGTAATAAAAAACACTCCTCCTCTGGATCAAGACACTCTTGACCAAAACCTAATACCAGAATAACTTTTATTCCTATAGGTTTTAGTTACCATTTTTCGGTCAGGATACATACAAAACTTATGTACCCCGTGAGTGTAACTCTCTGTGTTTATATCTCAGAGTCTCCATCCAATAAAATCTGCCGAAGGGAGGACTAGTGTAACGCCCCAGGCCCAGGATCGCCTGCGACCTGGCTGCGTCACCATATCATCCATGACTGCTTGTAAGAGTAAAGACACTATCCCCACAAACCAACACGGGATCCTTTCAGCATGCTTTGTCCTCACTCACATGCTCCCTAGGAAAATTCCCAAGAGGTCACCCAACATAAGATTGCTCCAAGCCAAGCACGCTTAACTGTGGAGTTCTTATGATTGAGCCACCGAAAAGGAAGGTGCATCTTGTTGGTATAGGTAGTAGCTATCAATTCTTTTAAGCCTTTCTCAACTATACTTTCATATCCTCATGGTCACTCGCATGTACCCCTTTTCCTCGGGCACCATGCTTTCATATCCTCAGGATCCCTCTCATTCAGATGTGGACTCAGTTCATTCATGTACCCCTCTTCCTCGGGCGTCACATGCCCACCAGCTTCCGCATTGGTTCGTCCCCAAACCACATCTTACTGGGAGAGGTTTCGCTCTGATACCATTTGTAACGCCCCAGGCCCAGGATCGCCTGCGACCTGGCTGCGTCACCATATCATCCATGACTGCTTGTAAGAGTAAAGACACTATCCCCACAAACCAACACGGGGTCCTTTCAGCATGTTTTGTCCTCACTCACATGCTCCCTAGGAAAATTCCCAGGAGGTCACCCAACATAAGATTGCTCCAAGCCAAGCACGCTTAACTGTGGAGTTCTTATGATTGAGCCACCGAAAAGGAAGGTGCACCTTGTTGGTATAGGTAGTAGCTATCAATTCTTTTAAGCCTTTCTCAACTATACTTTCATATCCTCATGGTCACTCGCATGTACCCCTTTTCCTCGGGCACCATGCTTTCATATCCTCAGGATCCCTCTCATTCAGATGTGGACTCAGTTCATTCATGATTGTGACGACCACAACCACAGGTACTAACTGTTTATCTTATTTTTGTTCTAGCAATCTTTTTGGTTGGGTCGGTTTAGTAAATTCTGTCAGGCTCGGTGTGAGTGAAACCGTAATTTCATGTGAGTTTAAGTGAATTGTTTCTCTTTAAGATGGAATTAGTTATAAAATTAAAGGAAAAAGAAGTGGCAATGGCACTTTAGTCATTATTACCTAAATGAGGGTTATAATTGACACTTTGAATTTGACCTAATTGCTAGTATTTAATGTCCTTATTTTTATAACCCAAAAGAAAACCCTAACCCTAATTCCATCACCACCTTCCCCTTCCTTCAACCTCCTTGCCCTAGCCGAGAACAACCATCTCGCTTGCCGCTCAACCCCACCACCGAGGTAAGATCACGTGCAGAAGTCACTCGCGCCGGCAAAAATCCACGAACGAAGCTTGTTTGTCCCAGCCGATTCACGAAGCCGCTCGTTTAGCTCCGACGCCACCCTGATCCGAGAGCCGCTCGCGCCAGCAAGCCACGACCGAAGGACGTTCAGCAGCTCCGCCGAACAACGATCGAAGCCACGTTTGAAGCCTCGGACAGAGGCGACTCCAGCTGTTCACGAGCACGTGAGTTGCTCACGCCGGCGAATCCACGAGCAGAGGCTACCTCGACCACGCACGCTTGTTACTATTGCTGTTCGGGGAAGCCGCCGCCACTGTTGCTCGATCTCGCCGTGCCACTCCTTGTCATTCGTACATCTCCGGCACGCAGACACGGTGTGAAGTCCGCCCGCTTGATCGGTTGCCTCGTTGCACTCCAATTCCGGCGGCAACCAGACGGCCTTCGACGTTCGGCTCTCAATCGACCCTCTTTGGTCGGTAAACGTCGATAACTCGGGCAACACTCGACGTGGACAGTCTCGCAAGGTGCGAGTTACTGACTTCGGTTCATCAAGCGACCTTCGATTAAGTTTAGTAGTTCGATTTTAAGTCTCAAGCAACATAAGACTGTCAATGGTTCTAAATTTGAGAATGTATTGTGTAGGCTAAAATTCTAATGTCTATTGTAATTCTTTTAGGTGCACCTTTGAGTTGGAGCCAAGAGTGGTCAAATTGGTTTGGAATCAATAGTGGTTGGCTTTTGACTTAGGAGTCGAAAGGGAGCACCTCTTACGAATTGGAACGTAGGACTTTTGGAGTTAAAGCTAAGGTAAGGGATCTTGTGCCGAATCTTTTTTAAATGGGATTAAAGAAACGAATTTCATTATTTTATGTGAAATTGGTTCGTCATTTTACTTAAAAAGATTTAATGATTTTACGCGAGAATAATTCAGTATTTTATGTAAGAATATTTTAATATTTTATGTGAAGATATCTCAATATTTTATGTGAGTATAATTCAGTATTTTATGTGAGGATATCTTTGTATTTCAAGTAAGAACATTCCAGTATTTCAGATGTAGCTATTACAGTACTATATATGAGGATATTTCATGATTACATACATGAGTGTTATTTCCAAACTGCTGTGAAAAGTCATGATTTGCATATCAATGATATTGTTTTGTGACATGTGCACTATAGTCATGTTGAATGATGGGACCTCATGCATGTCATGTATGCCATAAAATGATTTGATGAAAAATGTGGGAATTGGTCTCCTGAGTGCATTGTATGCATGGTCAAACATGCATTAGAGACCCTATGGGTCAAATTTACAGGGGTCTGTGAGGGACTCAATCTATACAGGGGTCTGTGAGGGACTCAAACCATACAGGGGTCTGTGAGGGACTCAATAAATTACAGGGGTCTGTGAGGGACTCAAAATGAAATGACTCAAGATGACCAATTGACCACATAAAGAAAAAGGAAGTCACGGACTATAGTCATGATGATATGAGAAAGTTTTAGGTCCCACATATGTACATTTCGAACAGGTTTAAAAGTCATGATTGTATGTGTTTGCATATCCCAAAGCTCGGTAGCGAGGTCACTTACTGGGTATTGTTTTGCAATACTCACCCTTTCTTTTTAAAATGTTTTTCAGGTAAGGCCAAGGACGTGCAGGGCGAGTGACGGAGGCACGTTGTCAGAACCATGGGAATAGTCATGTTTTCCGCATAATTCCTTTAATAACTGATGTTGTCGTTTTATGGTTTTGAAGTCAAGTTTGAATTCCCGGATTTTAAGTAGGCCATGTTTAAACTGCTCCTTTTACATGTTTTGAATGTTTTAAATGGGATCCCTAAAGACAATTTGTTTTCAGTGGAGATTTAAAGATCGTTTTATGTCTTTTGGCCTAAGAATGCATGCATGTGTATTAATGTCCCTAAGAGTTTTAGTTATAGAAAAGTAGGGGCGTTACAGTTGGTATCAGAGCCCTAGGTTTAAGGGTTCTGTAGACTTGCTTACAGAGTAAGCACAGAGTAGTTCCCATGGTTGAGCAACGCGTTCCGGTCACCGCCAGGTACGTTCTTGTAATTTATAAACTAAGCAAATGGTTATGATGTAATTCTGTATAGTGAATGTAAATGAATTTAAACCCTAAGGGTGATCCTACTTTACAGTTAGAAAGTGATGAAAACTAAGTTAGAAATTCTCTGCATTGTAGTACTGACAAAAATGCCACCTAGAGGTCGAGGGAGAGGTAGAGGACGTGGTAGGGGTCGGAGGGCAAGAGAACATGTTGACAACCAACCAGAATTACCACTGGAACAGGAAGAGATTACTCCACCCGTACCAGATCTCCCCAGGACCAACTTGGTCGCCAGGAGGATGCACCTGCAGTCGCTCCAGTGGCGGATCAAGGCAACCCTAATGTCATGACTATGATGGTAGAGGCTATGCAGACTCTTGTGCGAGCTACAGTAGTCACTCAGTTGGCCCAAGCAAGTCAGGGACGGAATGATGCAACTCTGGAGTCTCGATATCTGAAAGACTTCAGGAAATATGATCCCAGGTCTTTTGATGGGTCTTCTAGTGACCTCACTGTGGCTGAATTATTGTTGTCCTCCATTGAGACCATTTTCAGACTGATGAATTGTCCTGAATACCAGAGGGTGTCCTGTGCTACCTTCATGCTGAGAGACGACGCTTATTTATGGTGGGAGTCCGCCAGGGAACCATAGTCGCCATGGAGAGAAGCGATTACACGGAATCTGTTTAAGGAAGCATTCAGCGGAAATTTTACCTACTTGCATTCGTTATAGGAAGCGGTAATTCTTCAAATGAGCGAGCAGGGAGGCGGTGGAGGTATATGAGAGAGAATTCACCCGTTTGTCACGCTTTGCCCCGAGCTAGTAGACACAGAGGCGAAGAAAACAGAGCGTTTTCGTCATGGGGATCGGATGAAAATGTTCGAGGCTTCATCCGAGCACTAGCACCTCCCGACTATGCCTCCGCAGTGAGAGTGGCGGAATTGATTTGGAGTGCAGAGCACATCGCACATCGGTAGTGGCTAACCCGGCGCACCATGGCAAATAAGAAGAGGAAATGGGATCGTGAAATTCAAGCTCGCGGCGTCCCAGACGTACCGTATAGATCGAGAAACTTTCGTGCGAGTTCAGTCGAAACCACAGTCAACAGGACGAGAACTAACGGTGGAGATAAGCCACAATGCAAAGACTCGTGGTAAGCATCATTGGGGTAAGTGTTTGGCCCGGTCCGGTGTGCTTGGATGTGGGAAAGAAGGGCACAGAGCTAATAGTTGTCCGAGTCAAGCCGGTGCTAGCCAACCTCGAGGTTATCAATAGTGGAATTTTCTTTGTCAAGCGTAATACACCAAGGAAGAGCTTATGCGAGCACAAGTAAGAGCATCCATGGCACAGACTCCGTGGTTACAAGTACACTCCCATTACTTGAGCACCTTGGTTCTACACACTCTTTTATTTCTGCATCCTTCGTAAGTCAAGCTGAGTTAGAATTAGAAACGATTCTGATATGCTTTGTCTGTCTCCACTCCTGCTGGGGATAAACTTGTTAGCCACGATGAAAGTCAAGGATGGTAGTGTGACTATCAAAGATCATGAGTTAGAAGTAAACCTAGTAGTCCTAGACATGATTGACTTTGATGTGATATTGGGTATGGACTGGTTAGCGCAGAACCATGCTTGCATTGATTGTTTCAGGAAAGAGGTAGTGTTCACTCCCCCTTGCCAACCTGGCTACAGGTTCAGAGGCACCCTAGCGGGAAGTAGGCCTAAGGTGATTACTGCCCTTAAGGCCAGGAAGTTATTACATCGGGGAGCTTGGGGCGTCTTAGCTTGCATACTAGATGCCAGGTGTACGGAGATTTCCGTGTCATCCGGTACCGATGGTGAATGAATTTCAGACGTCTTCCGGAGGACCTCCGGAGTACCTCGGTCGAGAGGTGGATTTTAACATAGGATTGGAGTCGGGGGCGACTCCGATATCCAAGGCACCGTCTGAGAATGGCACCGCGGAATTGAAAGAAGCGAAACTACGATTCACAGGACTTACTAGATAAGGGATTTATACGCCTAGCGTTTACGCCTTGAGAGCCCTGTGTTGTTTGTGAAAAAGAAAGACGGGTCCATGCGCTGTGTATAGATTACAGAGAATTGAATAAAGTTACGATCAAGAACAAATACCCTCTTCCTAGAATAGATGATTTGTTCGATCAGTTGCAGGGAGCAACGGTGTTTTCCAAGATTGACCTGAGATCAGGCTACCATCAGTTGAGAATCAGTGAAGAAGACATCCCTAAGACGGCATTCAGATCGCCTTATGGACACTACGAGTTCACAGTAATGCCGTTTGGTTTGACCAACGCCCCTGCCGCTTTCATGGACTTGATGAACCGATTATTCAAGGAGTTTCTAGATACGTTCGTGATTGTGTTTATTGACAACATTCTGATTTACTCCAAATGTGATGAAGATCATGAAAGGCACCTGAGAAAAGTTTTACTCACGTTGAGAGAGAATAAGTTATATGCCAAATTTTCGAAGTGCGAATTCTGGCTCAGGCAGGTATCCTTCTTAGGGCATGTGGTGTCCGATGCTGGAGTCTCCGTTGACCAAGCGAAGGTGGAAGCCATCACACAGTGGCCTCGTCCGACCACCGTCACAGAGGTACGTAGTTTTCTGTGTCTTGCAGGATACTATAGACGTTTCGTGCAGGATTTCGCCAAGATAGCCATGCCCATGACTCAGCTGACGCGCAAAGGTAACCCATTTGTTTGGGATGATAATTGTGAGGCGAGTTTCCAGGAACTCAAGTGTAGGTTGGTGTCAGCTCCGATTCTTACAGTTCCCGAGGGAACAGGGAGCTTTGTGGTTTACAGTGATGCTTCTAAGAAAGGTTTGGGCTGTGTACTAATGCAACACGGTAAAGTAATAGCCTAGGTATCCCGACAATTAAAGACGCGCGAGAGGAATTATCCAACCCATGACTTAGAGCTAGCGGCAGTGGTCTTTGCACTAAAGATCTGGAGACACTACCTGTACGGCGAGAAAATTCAGATTTTTACAGATCATAAAAGTCCAAAAGTATCTGTTCACCCGAAGAAATTGAACATGAGGCAACGCAGATGGTTGAAATTAGTAAAGGATTACAACATAGATATTCAATACCACCCCGGTAAGGCTAATGTCGTGGCCGATGCCCTCGATGAAAGCAGATTCATACTTCAAAGACGAGTTCTTGGCGGAGAGCGAGAGCTACGAGCGAGTTTGCACGAGACATTTGCGATACTAGTAGGGAAGACCACGACCACGATTAGCTCGATTAATCGCATAATCGACTTTGAGGCAACGCATCGTTGAGTCTCAACAGGGGGACCCTCAGTTAGTAGAGAAGCTTACGGCAGTAACTACAAGTGAGTTGGTAGAGTTTTCACTATCCACAGATGGAGGGTTACTATTTCAGGGACGATTATGACAAACTGAAAACTGAAATCTTGAGCGAAGCCCATAACTCACCATTTTCTATGCATCCTGGTAGTACCAAGATGTATCGAGATCTGAAACAGTCGTTCTGGTGGTGTAACATGAAGCGCGACGTGGCAGAGTTTGTCAGCAAGTGTTTGACTTGTCAGCAGGTGAAGGCACCTAGGCAGAGACCCGCAGGATTATTGCAACCTTTACATGTACCTAAGTGGAAATGGGAGGAGATCTCTATGGACTTCATAGTCGGATTGCCTAGAACCTTACGAGGTTACGCAGTAATTTGGGTCATTGTGGAAAGATTAACCAAGTCAGCACATTTCATACCAGGGAAACCCACCTATTCTACGGATAAGTGGGCGCAGCTTTACCTGGAAGAGATAGTCCGTTTGCATGGGATTCCAGCCAAGATTATTTCAGACAGGGATCCGCGCTTCACCTCCAACTTTTGGAGGAGTTTACAGAAAGCGTTAGGTTCGCAGTTAAACTTCAGTACAACTTTTCATCCACAGACGGATGGGCAGACAGAATGTTTGAACCAGATCTTAGAAGACATGTTGCGAGCTTGCACCTTAGACTTTCCAGGTAGTTGGGACACTCATTTGCATTTGATGGAGTTCGCTTACAATAACAGTTATCAGTCGACCATCGGAATGGCTCCTTTTGAAGCCCTTTATGGAAAACGTTGCAGAACTCCCGTTTTCTGGGAGGAGGTTGGTGAACGCCAGCTCTTGGGCCCAGAATTAGTTCAACTCACTAATAGTGCGATACAGAAGATTAGGGTGCGAATGCGGACCGCCCAAAGCGAACAAAGAGTTATCTTGATTCGAGACGCGAAGGACCTAGAATTCGAAGTTGGGGACCACGTATTCCTTAAGGTTGCCCCAATGAAAGGGATCCTAAGGTTTGGTCGAAAAGGGAAGTTGAGTCCGCGCTTTATAGGGCCATTTGAGATCTTAGAGAGGGTCGACGTGGTGGCCTACAGGCTAGCATTTCCGCCTTCCCTATCAGCAGTTCATAACGTATTCCATGTCTCCATCTTTGAGAAAATACGTTCGGACACCCACTCACGTCGCAGACTTTGAACCATTACAGTTAGCAGAAGATTTGAGTTATGGCGAACGACCTGTACAGATTATTGCAAGAGATCAAAAGACCCTCCGTGACCGTGAGATCAACTTAGTTAAAGTATTATGGCAAAACCACCGCACGGAAGAAGCTACCTGGGAGCGAGAAGAGGAAGTACGAGCTAAATACCCAGAACTATTCCAGGAATAGGAACTTTCGAGGACGAAAGTTCTTAAGGAGGGAAGATTGTGACGACCACAACCACAGGTACTAACTGTTTATCTTATTTTTGTTCTAGCAATCTTTTTGGTTGGGTTGGTTTAGTAAATTCACATCCGGGCTCTTCGGTGTGAGTGAAACCGTAATTTCATGTGAGTTTAAGTGAATTGTTTCTCTTTAAGATGGAATTAGTTATAAAATTAAAGGAAAAAGAAGTGGCAATGGCACTTTAGTCATTATTACCTAAATGAGGGTTATAATTGACACTTTGAATTTGACCTAATTCTTTGGTATTTAATCTCCTTATTTTTATAACCCAAAAGAAAACCCTAACCCTAATTCCATTACCACCTTCCCTTCCTTCAACCTCCTTGTCCTAGCCGAGAACAACCATTTCGATTGCCGTTCAAACCCCCCCGCCGCCGAGAAGATCACGTGCAAAAGTCACTCGCGCGGCGAAAATCCACGAATGAAGCTTGTTTGTCCCAAATTATTCACGGCCGCTCGTTCACTCACGCGCCACCGATCCGAGCGCTCGCGCCGGCCAAAGCCACGACCAAGGGCGTTGGCCAGCTCCCGCCGAACAACGATCGAAGCCACGTTGAAGCCTCGGGCGAGGCGACTCGGTATTCACGAGCACGTGAGTTGCTCACGCCGCGAATCCACGGCGAGGCTACCTCGACCACGCACGCCTGTTACTATTGCTGTTCGGGGAAGCCGCCGCCACTGTTGCTCGATCTCGCCGTGCCACTCCTTGTCATTCGTACATCTCCAGCACGCAGACACGGTGTGAAGTCCGCCCGCTTGATCGGTGCCTCGTTGCACTCCACCCGGCGGCAACTGACGCCGGCGTTCGGCTCTCAATCGACCCTCTTTGGTCGAAACGCGTCGATAACTCGGGCAACACTCGACGTGGACAGTCTCGCAAGGTGCGAGTTACTGACTTCGGTTCATCAAGCGACCTCCGATTAAGTTTAGTAGTTCGATTTTAAGTCTCAAGCAACATAAGACTGTCAATGGTTCTAAATTTGAGAATGTATTGTGTAGGCTAAAATTCTAAAGTCTATTGTAATTCTTTTAGGTGCACCTTTGAGTTGGAGCCAAGAGTGGTGAAAGTGGTTTGGAATCAATAGTGGTTGGCTTTTGACTTAGGAGTCGAAAGGGAGCACCTCTTACGAATTGGAACGTAGGACTTTTGGAGTTAAAGCTAAGGTAAGGGATCTTGTGCCGAATCTTTTTTAAATGGGATTAAAGAAACGAATTTCATTATTTTATGTGAAATTGGTTCGTCATTTTACTTAAAAAGATTTAATGATTTTACGCGAGAATAATTCAGTATTTTATGTAAGAATATTTTAATATTTTATGTGAAGATATCTCAATATTTTATGTGAGGATATCTTTGTATTTCAAGTAAGAACATTCCAGTATTTCAGATGTAGCTATTACTGTACTATATATGAGGATATTTCATGATTACATACATGAGTGTTATTTCCAAACTGCTGTGAAAAGTCATGATTTGCATATCAATGATATTGTTTTGTGACATGTGCACTATAGTCATGTTGAATGATGGGACCTCATGCATGTCATGTATGCCATAAAATGATTTGATGAAAAATGTGGGAATTGGTCTCCTGAGTGCATTGTATGCATGGTCAAACATGCATTAGAGACCCTATGGGTCAAATTTACAGGGGTCTGTGAGGGACTCAATCTATACAGGGGTCTGTGAGGGACTCAAACCATACAGGGGTCTGTGAGGGACTCAATTAATTACAGGGGTCTGTTAGGGACTCAAAATGAAATGACTCAGGATGACCAATTGACCACTTAAAGAAAAAGGAAGTCACGGACTATAGTCATGATGATATGAGAAAGTTTTAGGTCCCACATATGTACATTTCGAACAGGTTTAAAAGTCATGATTGTATGTGTTTGCATATCCCAATCCTCGGTAGCGAGGTCACTTACTGGGTATTGTTTTGCAATACTCACCCTTTCTTTTTAAAATGTTTTTCAGGTAAGGCCAAGGACGTGCAGGGCGAGTGACGAAGGCGCATTGTCAGAACCATGGGAATAGTCATGTTTTCCGCATAATTCCTTTAATAACTGATGTTGTCGTTTTATGGTTTTGAAGTCAAGTTTGAATTCCCGGATTTTAAGTAGGCCATGTTTAAACTGCTCCTTTTACATGTTTTGAATGTTTTAAATGGGATCCCTAAAGACAATTTGTTTTCAGTGGAGATTTAAAGATCGTTTTATGTCTTTTGGCCTAATAATGCATGCATGTGTAGTAATGTCCCTAAGAGTTTTTGTTATAGAAAAGTAGGGGCGTTACAACTAGATTGAAAAATAGTCTAAGGAAATCTTTATCCCTTTCGGGTGTCTACTGTGTTTCATCCCCTATGATCAAGCCCTTCGAAGGGATTGTCTGGTCAAGGACAAACTAGAAGGTTTACCATAGTTGTCTAACGGTGTAAACGGACAAAAGAGACCGTAGGTTTTGTTTTCACTAAACCTGCTTCCAATCACTATAAGTACCCCTCTCCATTCACTTTGATATTGACTCATACAAACACCATCCGAAGGGAGACGCTCCCGTTTGCGCCACGAGGCCAAGTATGAGTCTTACGGTGTGAACTTCCCGGAGATAGCGTAGGAGGAAAAATGTGTATCTCATACACTTTTCCTCCCATTGAATACTTTAAATTATAGGAATCTTACTTAGGCTAAAACCCGACTAATGGTTTTTCCTAACTCTATCAATATAACTCTTATATTGATTTTATCCTAATTTTGTTAATATAACTACTTATATTAAACCTAGGATTTATAGTTTATTAACCCCTTAATAAACCCGCTGACGCTACTGTAATTTATAAAACTCTCTGATTAAATTTCACTCACAGGTCAGTTCCCAGGTGGGGGTGTTCCGTTTCCGTCAGCTTAAATACCCCAGCCTAAACATAACTTTCCTTAGACAGAGTTCCTTTTTTAATCATAGCTTATAAGTTACTTGGTTCCTAATTCTAATCTAATTAGAACTAGATAACCTAAGGTCTATTATTTCCAAGTTCTAAACACTTTAAAACTAATAATTAACCTTAGGTGACATGCATACTATGTTATAGCGCTTGATCATTCATCACATGAATAATAAGACATTCATAGCATAATCATCTCATGCTATATAATGCATGTCAATGTTGTCCATAAATTAATGTAACAACTTTATATTAATTAACCATGCAAACTATATAATATATCTCTCTATATTATACATGATGCATTGAAATGCTTAACCTAAGGAGGGATTTTTAAAATAAAAGCATAAATTATGCATGACAATAATTACACAACAATTGCATAATTTAAATAGGAAAATTATACCAATTTTGGCACCCTAAAATCCATTTTAAATAATATAATCTAATTATATTAATTAAAATTAATTAATTAAATATAAATTAGATATAAAACGTTTTTATATTTAATATATAATTAAAAAAAATGTTTTCCGTCTGTTTGAAGCTGCTGAGAAATGCCTTCAGCGTCTCAACGCGAATGGATGTGTTGCAACGTTGCGCCTTGTCCGTTTCTGCCCGTTGGAATGTGTTGCGAAACGCCATCGGCGTTGCAACGCTGCCTCCTGTGCGCGCCTCCTCCCGCAAGCGCAACGTTGCAACGCCAATGAACAGCGTTGCAACGCTGCACACAGACAGCATATGGAATCACCTATTCCAAGCTTGTTTTTTCTCTGATCTTCTCAGCAACCACCTTGTCTCGATCGACACAGACTTATAGACTCGATTTACATAATAATATGCCCAAAACAATAGGCCCTTACATTGAACGATTCAATGGAAAATGTAAATCTAAGTGCCAAAATTGAAACCATCTAATTTGCAAAAACCGTTCATACATCTCATGCAAAAACAGTAAATCTCACCTCGTTCTTGAAAAATTCAGCACGTAAATCAAGAACGCAATTGGGCTCTGATACCAATTGAAGGGAATCATGGTCCTACAGCGGAAGCGATTGTGAATCGCACGCTCTTGATTTAGTTACAACGATTTAATTGAAGAACATATACAACTAGATTAAGCATGTAAACATAATAGACAACAAGAAAACATTACCTTTGAAGAACCTTTCTTCAAGTGCTCCTCTCTCCCACGATCACGATCTTAGAAACTCGAACACGAACGGACCAAGACACGACCACTGGATCTTCTCCGTTGTTCTCTAGGTGAGGGAGGAATGTAGGTTCCATTTAGAGAGGTGAGGTATTTTGTGAGGGAGATGTTTTGTGTTTTGGAACCTTTCCAACAACACAACAAAAGCTCGGATTCACTTAACTTAGTTGCATCATATACGATAGGGAAATAGGATGGAAATGACCATCCTACCCCTCCTTTTATCTCTCTTTAGTATATAGTTTATATGTGAATCTAATTCACATTAAAACTATATATTATATTAATTATATCATATATAATTGATATATTACCTCATATATGAAATTGAACACTTCAATTTCATTCCAAACTTTATACCCTCATTATAACCTTGTTGAGCCAACGGAGGGACCTAATGGACCTACAGTTCATGAGCTCCAATGATATGAGATTAACTGATCAAACTCTTTGATCCAATTAATCAATATTCATTAACTACAAGTAATTCCACTATAGACTTGTAGCTGCACTCTTCTCACTATAGATAATATTGTGTCCACTGATATATGCATTAGTCATGAGTCGACCCTTCACACGTTGTTCGTAATTACAGCTTCGTCAAATTACCATTTTACACCTGTGATTACCACTTTCATCCTTAAGCACCATTGATCCTCTAATGAACAACAAGTCTAAGGTCCTACCTTAGACTCGTACCCTCATAGAGGGCGAGGCCCCGTTGTTCAAGATCTGGAGTCAGTTCATAACGGAACAACCTATCTAATTCCTTAGTGTAGGAATGTGTGAATTCCATCTTGCACAATTAAGTTTCCAGCTACCTACGAGGTTCTGTCCCTGAGAAAGTAGGCTTATTAAGTCGGCTACAAGCCACTCTCACCCATACTAGTCTAAGGACAAACCCCTATAAGCAGGAGTTCTTAACTTGCTCAGGATTCAGGTCGAGTCACAAATGCATCTATAAATTACTAGTCTTATCCTATTAACGATGTTACACTAGTTAGGCTAATAATTTGAGGTCTTGTCTTGTATGAACTCTTCATACAGGATGCCCCCACTCGCATGTCAACTACATGAATGAGTTGGATTACCTCATTTGTACTAATTACAAAATGGGTCGCATCCATGGTGTTTCCAGAATGAGGTTTCCAACCTTATTCTTATACCATAGACCATTTAGGTTATATTCTTGAACATAATCCAAATAGTTTCCACTACACTGTTGTTCAAGATATATTTTATAACCTTGGAGCTTAGTTTATTGGATTTATAAAGTAAGACTGTAATTCTATCAAAAAAAAATAACACTTTATTTAATTGATCAAAATTACACAAGTTTAGGGCATAAATCCCAGCACGCATAAAAATCATCAAACCCTAGAGGAGCTGTAAAATAAGCAAGGGTTACTTATTAAACTAAAACAAAAACAAAAACAACTAAAAAAATGAAACAAAAGAAATAATCGTTTGGTTACCTCCAAAGAAGTGCTTGTTTAAACGTCATTAGCTTGCCGGAGTACACTTGGGTTTGTCAAGGTACATAAAAGTTCTCCCATTTCTTCGGTCCTCTCTTTCTTAAATCTACAAAACAAATCAGAGCTAGCAAGAATACTAGGTTCTCGTGAGAGCCCGAAACAGATATATTTTTTGATTTTTCATATATTAAAAGAAAAGAAGGAACAACAATAAAGTAAATATTTTTTGGCTTTTTATTTGATAAGAGAGAAAAAGGAAAAATAGGAAAATGAATAGACTCACACAAAGACATTGACTCGAGAACATAGAAAGAAAAACACCCACTAATAAGAGAAAAATCAGAAGATAGAACTAATATAGACTCAAAAGCCTCAAACTCTACCTCCTGGCCTAACTCAACAGGCTAGACTTCTTCCACACTCTCACGAACTCTATCTTGGCGTGTGCTATAAGGTTCTAGTTCCTTTAAATCTAAAACACAATCCTCTAAATGCCCACACTCTGAAAAATGTGAAGGACTAGAATCCTAAAGGTCTATCAGTGAGTTAGTGATCAAGTGACTCACCGAACTATCTAAGGGTGTGGGTCCTCCTTCACTATCTTCCCTAGGGTGCTCAACCTCAGATGAGTCTAAATATATTTGTTCTCTAAGAGACACAAGTGTGTCCGTTAGGCGTTGAAATGACTCCCCTATTTGCCTATTCCTCTCATCTGTGGTTCTCATATACTCTAATAACAACATTTTAAGGGAAGATTTTTCTTCTACTTGGTGTCTTGAATATAGGAAGGATATGACTCAAAATACCTAAGATATGGTTCATAGGCCCAACTGCTCGGATTATTGTCATGCATATGGTTCCCATAAATCATAGGGTTAGTATGGTAGTAATTAGGTATTTGGTAGCCATAATATTCATACTCCTCACTAGAAGAGTCTAAATTGGCACGGGGATAATCATAAGAAAAAGAACTATACTGTGGTTACTCATTGGGCACAGAAGACCACCAAAGTTATCATAAGCTATGATAAAGTAATGAATAAATTATAACAGGCTCAACAAACACAATATGCACCAACACAACCAGAAACAATAACAAAGACACAATAAAGATAAAAACACTAAAACAAAGACATCAAGACACACCCAACAAGAAACAAGGATAAAATTCACTAAAATAAACTCAAACAAGATAAGAATCAAAACTAGCCCCCGACAACTTCGACAAAAACTTGATGCAGAAATATCGAGTGCCCTAAACTAATACAAATTAGAATAAGACTGCCACTTTTATGTTGTGCAAGTATCCACGGTTGAGTGCAGCAAGTGATAAGTTAAGTATCGATCCCACGAGAACTAGTTGAATCTAAGTGATTGAATGCCCTAGCAAATTTTCCTTATTTTAGTGCAATGCATGAGCGTGGAATTTACTGTTGAAAATAAATAAACTCATGTGTTAAGCGAGAAAAGACAAGACAACACCGAAGAAAATAACTGAATTTAAATGCGGGATAGGAGGATGCAAACAATAAGGGAAATGAAAGAGATAACATTTTTAATGAAAATAAGCTCGGGTTAGAATGGAAGTTTAATGCACAATTAGAATAAAGATATGATTGATGCCTTGAATTTATCTACACATGTGTTCAGTGAATCTTTCTGAAATCACTAAGTTTTAAAACCCTACAATTTCCCAATTATAATCTAAATTATGCTCATGATTTTAGGTTCTAGGTGAGTTAATTATCGCTAATCAACTCAAGAATCCTTGAATGAAATTTTAGTTTTCTAATTCATTTGCTTTTCCAAGTTTATGAATTCTATAGAAATTAAAATTTCCAATTTTAATTCTCATTGCACCATTAAATCAATAAAATTTCATAAATTCAATCAAAGGAACCAACCATAATTTTTTTCAAATTTACATTTGAACACAACCTAACCCTTGCCTAAGACAAATTAGTTCATGATGCAAATTGAGTCACACATCTCTAGTTTAAGCATGTGTTTATTGATCAAGGAGTTCATGCAAAATAACAAACAATGTTCAATAAATTAGCCTAATTCAACTACGATTGTAGCCTAAAACTATCACGAGCTTTGCTTAAAACAGTGAGGAAAAGTAATCTAAATCAGTACGTAAACAACCCACACATTCAGTATTAAATTGGCAGTTGACAGGAAGCAATAACACTTAGAGATAGGGAAAAAGTTACATAGCAGGTGCTCTTATTTTTCTAGTTTTATTCAATAGCAATATCTGATGACCTAAAACTTCAAACGACGATCCAACCGTTCAAATCGATGCTCAATGAACCCTCGAAACGCTGACAAAATTTCAGCTCAATCCAACAGTTGAAACTCTGGTAAACAGAAAATGTGTGAGTGTCATCTGTGAAAAACAAAACTGCACTGATGCTTTCGGTTTTTTTTATAGCAATGGCACCTTAATGTCTCAGTTTTTCGCTACAGCAATGGCACACCGATGCTCCTAGTTTCGCTACAACAATTGTAGCTCTGGATAGCAGCATGGACAACCCCCTAGGTTTTGCTTCAGCAAACGGAAGAAAGACACGATTGCAACAACTTCTTACTCTATTAATTGCTTCAACAAACAGCAGATGGGCAACCCTTCCCATCTAACTCAATTGCTTCAAAAAAATGCTTTCACCCTTTCGATTGCATGCCTCTGTTTTTCAATTGGTTCAACAAAGGGCTATCGATTTTTTCTCCTTCCAACACACACCCTTTCTTCAGCAATCTCACGGGTTCTTTTTCTCCCTCTCAATCACTTCCTCTTATGACAACTCCAACTCCCTTTCGCACTTGTAAACCCTAGTCTCCTTATACAAGATGGTGTTGCCCTAACTCCATAAATTACAAAAATGTCTTTAAGGGTAAAAATACCCTCTTACCCTTCAGCTAAAATGTCTAAAATTTCCTTAGGGGCTCTTGTAATTTTTTAAACATCTCCTGCACATAGAAAAATCCCAAATAAATTTATGAAGTCAATTATAAGTCAAACTATATACGCAAGGATTTTTGGAGTTAAGAAAAAACTCAAATTTCAGTATTTAATTAACTGTTAGCTTATTTTCAAATTTCTTAAATTAAAGCACAAAAACTTAAAAATTAATTATTTTTTTTAATCTAATGCTTAAATTCAAGATTTTAGAACTAACGCACATAATTTCGGGATAAAATAACATGAGGATCACTAAATTAAATGCAATTCAAGTGGATTAAACACTAAAATTCTAGTAAAATAACTCACTTATGCTGAGTTATCAATTCTATTCCTAAAGTCTGCACTAAATTTAAGGAGACCACCTTAAATTCCTGAAATCTTTCCCATTCTGAACACACATGTTTGAGAAACTTCATGTAGTTGGGCATCTGTCTTAAAGCATCAATGAGTGGTATACTGATGTATATCTCCTTCAGAATATCCAAGAATTTTTCAAAATGATCTTCCTTGGATTTTTTCTTGTTTAATCTTTGTGGGAAGGTAGGGGGTTGAGGTGTAAATCCTATGATTGTCTCAGGTCTGATCTCAGAGAGCTTAGCCTTTCCTTTTTCAGATTCCTTCTCTTTTGTTGTTGTTCCCTCAGGTTATGATTCGACGATTCCCCTTTGCTCACTTTCTGAATCAACTTGCTTGTTCAATTTCTCTTCTTTATTTATTCCTACTTCCTTACCATTTCTGAGCTTTATTGAGTGAACTTGTTCTTTCCCTTCTCTCTTTGGTGGTCCAGTGTCAGCTTGTAATCTTGTTTGAGGTCTGATTTTCAACTCATTAGCTATATAACAAGTGTTTCTGGGGGTTGCACTGGTCTTTGGTTCACAAACACTTACTGATTTTTGTTTCCAAAACAAGGGGGATGAGTCATAACTCTCTGTGGTTGAGGTACTCGAGCAACACTACTTTGACCTCCCCAAGAAAAATTTGTATGATTTCTCCACCTAGGGTTGTAGGTGTTAGAGTAACTATGTTATAGTAATTGATCATTCATCCCATGAATAATAAAACATACATAGCATAATCATCTCATGAATTATAATGCATGTCAATGTTGTCTATAAATTAACATAACACTTATAATATCGACAGTACAACGATGTAATTAGAACGAAACCAAAACGCCTTATAGCCATGCAAACGAGTCCGCACAAGCATCCCACACTTAGTTATTACATTCAAATTGACACACATGTAGCAAATAAGGTAAGTATGCCAATACTCGACGCTAATAAACTTCAATGACAACTTTATTACTAAATTGAATGTACATTTAGTTTACAAACCATGAGTTTTAGGACATAAAACCCAACCCAAAAAATGCATTACATCAGTTCTACTTCGATTTTTTTGTTTATCACAAACTTAATTTCAAATCCATAAAAGTCTAATATTTTTTTCTGGCAAAAGTACAAGTATATAAATATTAGTTTTAGATACATTGATATATAGCATTTACAATTGCAAAATAAAATTTACAATATTCACTTTGGAAGTGGGTGAATTTGTATTTAAACTTAGATTTTCTAGTACGTCATAGTTATTTTATCTAATACAACTCATTTAAAGTATATTTTTATTGCAGAAGTAGATTTATTTGAAGTCAAGATTGGAAATTTCTTAAAGGTTTAACAATTTGACATTATTTTTTTGTTTGTCTAAATATTTTTTATTCTCTTTATTTGTAATCATTGATCTTATGTTTATTCAATATAAAATTCTCATTTACTATTTGCTTTATTTTATATTATCATATGTATGGAAAAACAATTCCCATTTACTATTACATTTATTTTATATTCTGACATTTTAAATATCTTCTCTTTTATGGCCTAGCACATAAAAGATATTTAAATTGTCATTGTAACAAAATTTCCTTTAGGGATCCCAAGAAAACGTTAAAGCATTTAAAAGAAACGATTTAAGCTTGGCCTTCTAAAAATCCTCGAAAATAAAATTTAACTTCAAATCAGAAACGACAACATTAGTTATTAAGGAAAACGAAATGCGGAAAACATGACTATCCCCATGGTTTGACTACGCGCCTCCGTCACTCGCCCCGTACGTCCTTAGCCTTACCCAAAAACATTTTAAAACAAAAGGGTGAGTATTGCAATACAATACCAGATGAAGTGACCTCGCTACACGAGGTTTGGGATATCTGCACACATACAATCATGACTTTTAAACTTGGTCAAAATGTTCATATGTGGGACCTAAAACTTTCTCGTATCAACACGATCAGAGTACATGACTTTCTTTTACTTTAAATGGTTAATTGGTCATCCCGAGTCATTTCATTTTGAGTCCTCACGCACCCACTCGTAATTATTTGAGTCCCTCACACTTCTGTATGGATTGAGTCCTCACACGCACCCTGTATGGATTGAGTCCTCACACACCTGTAAACTTGACCCATAGGGTCTCTAATGCATGTTTGACCATGCATACAATGAACTCAGGAGACCAATTTCCACATTTTACTTCAAATCATTTTATGGCATACATAACATGCATGAGGTCCCATCATCTAACATGACTATAGTGCACATGTCATGAAACATTATCACTGATATGCAAATCATAACTTTTCACAACAGTTTGAAGATAATACTTTTGTATGAAATCATGAAATATTCTCATATAAAATACTGCAATATTCTCACATGAGATACTGGGATATTCTTACATAGAATACTAATATATTCTCACATAAAATACAGAAATATGCTCACATAAAATATTGAGATATCCTCACATAAAATATTCAAGTAATCTCACATAAAATATTGGAATATTCTCATGTAAAAATAACAACTAAATTCGCATGAATTAATGAAATTCATTTTCTTTAATCCCTTTTAGAAAAGTTCGGCACAAGGTCCCTTACCTTAGCTTAGATTTTACTCCAAAACTTAACCCTAGTTCTTTGAGTACGCTTCTTTTGTAGAGCCTGAATCACACATAAATCCCGAAATTATACTCCGAGCATACTCCAAATTCATACACGTAAAGGTACTTAATTTAAGTTCTTGAGGCTTCATGCCCCGCTTACCTCAAGTTCAACGTATAGGCCTAATATTCCTTAGTTCGCCTTGATGTTTGGCCTTCAACTCCGCTCTAAACTTGGTCCCTACAAGTCGTGTTCAAGCAGTCACTTAAGTTCTCACATAAACGTTTTAATAACCAATAGGTCATCGCATAAAACCCTCGCAATTCTGAAATGTAACGAGTCGCTCACCGGGTCAGTAATCTCGGTGGCAAAGCGGTGTTGTTGGTCGCTGCGATCGAGGAGGCGTAGCCGATGCCGATGGCGACGCGAGGCTCACGAGCGATCGGGCGCGCGCGATCCACAAGGAAGCGCGGCGCGCGGCGCATCCCACGAACAACAAAGCAGATAGCCGGGCGGCCGAGACGAGGAGCTCGCGAACGGCCGGGCGTGCGTGCTCGGGACTTCGCGCCACTGCAGACTCGGCCCACGGCGACAGAGAGTTTGTACGCTCGGCAACGCCCACGCGAAAGCAGGTGGTCCCGAACGACTGGAAGCTCGAGCTCTCCACGGCGGCGGCGCAAGGCGTGAACGGCTGGGGCTTCCTCGGCTGCGGCTGGTTGTACGGTTGAGCTTCCTTCTCCGATCGTGGTTCTGGCCGGCGGCAAAGACAACAACACAAGCAATGGTTGGTCGGCTAGGGCACAAAGTAAAGGAAGAAGGAAAAGAGAATATGATGGATCCTAGGGTTAGGGTTTCTTTGTGGTTGCAAGGTTTAAGAAGGCTAAATACTAAAAATTAGGTCAAATTCCAAAAGTCATACATAACCCTCATTTAGGCATTATTTACTAAAGTGTCATTGTCACTTCCTCTTCCTTTAATTTTATATGTAATTTCATCTCAAAGAAAACAATTCACAATTGCAAAATAAAATTTACAATATTCACTTTGGAAGTGGGTGAATTTGTATTTAAACTTAGATTTTCTAGTACGTCATAGTTATTTTATCTAATACAACTCATTTAAAGTATATTTTTATTGCAGTAGATTTATTTGAAGTCAAGATTGGAAATTTCTTAAAGGTTTAACAATTTGACATTATTTTTTTGTTTGTCTAAATATTTTTAAATATCTTCTCTTTTATGGCATAATGACCATATAGATGATAAGGTGATTTGATCATATATTGTTATTAGTATTTTTAAAAGTGTGATTGAGTATATTTTTCTTTATATCTATGGTTACCTTATTATTTATTTGATAGACTAACAGAATGTTTCTAATATTTGATTGAGTGATTTTTTTTTTATTTTGAATTTGAATTTTTCGAAGTTAAGAGGAAGAGTGAAAAAAAACTTGTAATATTTCTAGTCAACTCTTGAAGAGTTATCTTTTTATGATTTGCATATTATCTTTTTGTGATTTTTTGGATGCAGTTTGAATTCTTTAGAATGTGCTTCCACTTGAGATTGCAAGCTACTTGAACCGTTGTTAGCACATGACACATTTCCAAATGGAGAACTTGGGAACATATATCACCAAAGGGAGCAAGACTGCAACATAAAAACTAAGGAGGGAGTTGTTTTAATTTTATGCCTAAGACAATATGTACTATGTACTAACCCTTTTTATTCTAATCTCTCGGCGGGTAACTTAACAACATTAAAGATGTCGTGCGTTCATTTATTTTTACATCTTTGCATGTCCTTGACCATGATATACGTGTTACATATTTTCTAGATCGTTTATGCAATAAAAATAAATAAATAAAAAATACAAATTATTGTTTCGGCGGGAAAAATTATAAATTTATAATTTAGGTCTTTTAATTTAAAAATGTTTGAATGAATTTTTTGTTTGCAAATTAAAATTCGTTGAGGTTAACCTTTTATTAACTACTTGAATATGTTTTGGATTCAATCTTAGTTTCAAGAGCAAAGCGAGAACATGTATTTTAAATGGGATACAAGTTCATGTAAAAAAGATTAAATGAATTGATACATCGCATTTATATTAAGTAATACTAATTACTAGCCACTCGTTTTGTTCTCTCTCTTTTATCATAAAAGAAAAGTTATAATTTTATATTTTTTTCTGATGAATGAATTTGAATTTCCTAGGAAAATATATATTACAATGCAAATTTAGTAGTTTTAAATAGGGTAGATTATTGAAGGGAGAGTAGATGAAAGATAAAAGAAAATGAGAAAAAAGGTGAAACATAAGCACATGGGTACCCATGTTCTTATTAAAATGGATCTACAATTAATATTTAATTTAAAATGACTTCTTCTTCCATTTCCATTTCTTTGAATTTTAAAGTAATTGTTTTGGGAGAGACATATAGTAGTTGGCTTCTTTAAGAGAATTTAGAAGGTAAGTCATATTTAATGTAGTAGTTGTAAATTTATATAATAAGTAATGAGTTCAAATAATGAAAGAGAGAGAGTGAATGAATATCTTATGTTATGATGTATAATAACATTAGTTCTCATTTTGTTTAAATTATTAAAATAAAATTTGTATATTAAAGTTTAAAAAAAAAAACAAAATCAAAGAAAGAATTTAATTGGAATGAATATTGTGATGTGATGATGTAGCCTTGGTGAAAAGGAGAGGAAGTCTAGACCATTTGAGTTTTGAAATTTATACCTATTTGGTAATCATTTAGACCCGGTTTCATAACTATTTTATTTTTTTGTTTTTAGTTTTTGAAATTTAAACCTAAAATTATTAATTCTACCCATGAATTTATATGTATTCTTATCTATCATTAATAAAAGTTATATATAAGACCTACCACCATGGATGTAAACAATCATTTATGTTTGGTCAACATTTTTATGTCGTCGTATGTAAAGCTCTCAAGTGATTCAACCTACTTTATCAGTCTTCAATTGTTTGTTTGTCCACAAAGTTGAGAGCTTTAATGGATGAAAAGGGTTTAAAACATTCTTTCAATTTTAAACTAATTATTTTGGGACAGACATAGTAGTTGGCCTCTTTAAGAGAATGTAGAAGATAAGTCGAGATTTAATGTAGTCTAGTTGTAAATTTTTGTACGAATCTTGATGTACTTAAAGCAAGCTTCAATGCTCCATTATAAATATCTCACCCATCTCATTTCATTTCCTATCAATACATATTTTAGATTTGCTTCCTTCACAACAATGGACTCTTGCTTTTCATCTATGTTCCTTTTGGTCCTAGTAAAATTGTGTTTTGTGTGATTTTTTTTTTTCAATTTCCTTTTAGTATAATTTCAATCTCACTATCAATTTTTTTACAATGCAGCTCATATCTATTACTTGCATTGGACATGCTAGTGCTTCTCTCTTGCCCAATTTATATTGGGCATCCATACTTCCAAATACTATAATGCAAAAAACATTGAAAGATTTTGTCCAACGAGGTCATTATTTATTTTTAAATATATGTTTTGTTAAGTTTAAAATGGGAGAAACGATAGAATATTTTATGCGTAAAAGGTTTATTAAATCTTGTATGTTTATATTTTAGTGTTTTTTTTTCATTTTTTTAATATATATATATTTTTTATATGGTAGAGTTTTTAACCACACTCAAAAGTGGTCAAGAGGGGAAGCTTATGGGTCTTCAACTTCAACCAAATGGACATAAATATGCTTATGTTAGCAAGCCTACTCCGGGCAAGAACAACAACAACATAACAAGTCAGTTCTTTTTGGATAAAGTGTCCACGTGGGTACAAATTGAAGAATCACTTTAAAAAAACTTCACCAACAAAATTCCCTTCTTGATCCGTGAAGTTGCTGACAAACATCCATTTTCTTACCAACAACTCCCTGAGTAGGCTTGCTAACATAAGCATATTTAAGTCCATTTGGTTGAAGTTGAATACCCAATTTCTTCCCCTCGTGACGACTTTTGAGTGTGGTTAAAAATTCTACCATATAAAAAATATATATATATTAAAAAAATAAAAAAAAACACTTAAATATAAACATATAAGATTTAATAAACCTTTTACATATAAAATATTCTATCATTTGTACCTTTTTAAACTTAACCAAACATATATTTAAATATAAGTAGAGACTTTGTTGGACAAGATCTTTCAATGTTATTTGTATTACACTATTTGGAAGCATGGATGCCCAATAGAAATTGGGCAAGAGAGAAGAACTAGCATGCCCAATGCAAGTAATAGATATGAGCTGCATTGTAAAAAAATTATTAGTGAGATTGAAATTATTCTAAAATGAAATTGAAAATAAAAACCACACGAAACACAATTTTACTAGGACCAAAAGGAACATGGATGAAAAACAAGAGTTCATTGTTATAAAGAAACCAAATCCAAAATATGTGGTGATAGGAAATGAAACAAGATGGGTGAGATATTTATAAGGGAACATTGAAGCTGGTTTGAAGTGTATCAAAATTCGTACATAGATTTACAACTAGACTACATTAAAACTCAACTTACCTTCTACATTCTCTTAAAGAGGCCAACTAGTATATTTGTCCCAAAACAATTACTTTAAAATTGAAATAATGTTTTAAACATATTCATCCATTGAAGCTCTCAACTTTGTGGACAAACAAACAAAGTTCAAAAATGATAAAGTAGGTTGAATCACGTGACAACTTTACGTACTGCAAGATCAAAATGTTGACCAAACATAAATGATTGTTTACATCCATGTTGGTAGGTGTTAAATATAACTTTTATTAATGATAGATAAGAATACATATAAATTCATGGGTATAATTAATATTTTGAGGTTTATATTTCAAAAACTAAAAACAAAAAAATTAAATAGTTAAGAATGTGATGCCCG
The DNA here is from genome assembly GCA_036507285.1 of Trichosanthes cucumerina. Classification (NCBI taxonomy): domain Eukaryota; kingdom Viridiplantae; phylum Streptophyta; class Magnoliopsida; order Cucurbitales; family Cucurbitaceae; genus Trichosanthes; species Trichosanthes cucumerina. The sequence continues at coordinate 24,510,713 of CM071837.1, forward strand.
AAAAAAAAAAAAAATCTTTTTATTTCTTTTATTCTTATTTTCTTTTTCTTCTTCTTTTCTTTCTCCTTCTTTCTTCTTCTTCTTTTTCTCCTTTCTTTTTTTTTCTTCCCAGCCGAGAAGTCCCCGCGCGCACGCACACGCTAGCCCCCGCCTCGTCGCGCGCGCCGCGCCCGTCCACGCCGCCGCTGCCGCAACCAACCCCCGCCACGCACTTCGCGCCTGCGCGCGACTCGCGCCGCGCCCCCGCGCGCGCGCTCTTCGCCATCAATCTCGCGCCGCCGGAAGTCTCTATGCACGCTGCCGTGCACCAACGCCTCGCTGTAGAAGTTCACGCTACAAGATAGCCGATTGGAGCCTTGAAGCCGCGAGGAGTGGTTCGACCGGTTCGGCTTGTTTCGTGTCGGTTCCCGAAGGGTGAAGGTTGGTTCCTAATAGATCGGGTCTTGGGCATTCCGGATCTATGCTCCACGCGTCGTTGCTCGCCGGATTCTGTCGCCGTCGCCGCCGCTCGCCGGAACTGTCGCCGCCTTCACTACCGGTTAGGTACAGGCGATCTCCCCCGTTTTCTTGTTTCCGTTTAAACCCTCCTTGTGTCTTTTTGGTTATTTAAGTCGAGTAATTAAGTTAAAATTATTTGGAACGTGATTTAAGGTTTATGTTTGCCAGTTAGGGTCTCGATCGTGTTTAGGGCTTTGCGTGGTGCACGAGATCGAGCTCTTTGATCTTTGAATTCCTGTAAGTAGTCATTTGGAATAAGCCCCTTAAAGTTATTATTCATTTGGTTTGTATGCGGTAATCTATGATTTATGTTTAATGCACGAAAATGACGTTGTGATGCTTATGTATGAGTTTGGGATCGTGTTGGTATTGCTTGTACCGCTAATGGACTAGGAAGTAATCTATAGGGGAATAGGGGCTTGAGGCTTGCAGTTAAGAGTGAAACTTAAAGCCTTGGACCGTGATGAGTTGAGGACAAATGTTGTGGGTTTGAGATGGATGCAGTGGAAAAGTTGTACTATGTTTGAGTTCCTCCTCGAGGTTTTCTTTTGGTTTGTGGCTCTTGAATAAACTCTAGATGGGCGAGTGCGGCAAAGTATAGTTGATCAAAATAATTAGAGGATTACTGTGGTGGACTTGAGATCGTTTAAGCGTGAAATGGTTCTTAAAAGGGCTTGAGGTTTTGAACTACTGTCTGGTTACAGAGGTTTGGGCCAAGTGTGTTCGTTGAGCGTTTTGCCTTAAGTTCGACTCGTATTTAAGTTGTTTAGATCACTGTAACCGTTGATTGGGCGTTAAGGGTAAGCTCTAGGCAACGTTTGTGACCTATCATCTCCTTGGAATGGTTTTGGGCGAGCTTGTGTTTGACTTTCGAAGGAAGAGGCTGTTTTTTGTGGATTCTTGAAGCGTTGTTTGTAGCCGACTAGATCTGGTAATTGAGCTCATGAGCGAATGATCTCATTTGTATAGTTTTGGGTTAAGCATCGTGTGTGTTAAGTGCTTTGCCCTGATTGTGAATGAGTTTGTTTATGTGTGGTTGAGGCACATTTTCGCTATGCGGCGTCTATCGCTCGCATAGTTGTTAGAACGTATGTTTGAGTATGGTTTTAGTATCAGTCATGAGGGTTGTGACAGGTAACCCCTCACTCTTGAAGCCCCTACCTTACTCCTTGTTTAGGTGACGTCATCCCACGGACTTGTGTGGCGAGGAACTAGCATGGATTGTGTGTATGATGATGTCTCGTGGTGAGTCACATTGTGTGTGGCAATAGACAGGGGCAGTGATGTCTTGTGGTGAGCCATAGTATTCATGGCGACAGACCCAAGACGATGATGCTTTGAGGTGAGTCACTATTGAGGGTGGCAACATACTCGGAGTGGGACATAGCTTACGAGCCCCTCCGGAGCGGGTCTGGGCTATGTCAGAATGCTAGTCATGGAGACGCTTACCGATGTGAAGACAGGAGCTGAGTAAACTTGAGTGAGCTTGGGGTAAGGCTAAGCCAGACTTCTAACTGAGCGTGGTCTGACAGTGGATTTGGACAGTTTGAGGTGTTGGCCAAAAGAGAGAACCTAGCTAAAGTTAAGACCCTTTAAACTGGGTCGAGGATGTTAGAAATACCTAGATAGAACCTAACTAACCTTGCAAAGCGTTGACCCAACACTTGCTAAACCCTGAATTTCGCTTGGGCGAGTCGGAACCTCTAGGCTGACGATATATATAGGCTCGTGAGATTGGGGTGCGTCCCCGTTGAGATCGGGAGTGGTTGCTTTCCATTATCCCGCACTAGCCTAGGGGCGATTCCCCAATGGGTGTGTTGGTTACGTACCGCACTGGACCATGCTAGTGTATTATGTATTATGAGAGCCTGGGGTGCATTCCCACCAGGTAGTGGTTGCTTTTCATGATCCTGGGCGGTTTAGGGGCGTTTCCTCATAGGGCGTGTAGGATACGTACCTGCTCTATACCGGCGTGTGGCGTGAGAGTTGCTTTCTCTCATTGCATCGTCAATCAAAGTTCCAAGACCGAAGGTAGAGCTCGAGTTATTACCATAGGTGGGCTCAGAGTGAAGTGTGCTTTTCGTGAGACTTGTTTGAAGTTGGGTGAATGGGAAGTTGAGTTTTGTTTGGTTGTTTGTTTTTCTTGGTTGGACGTGAGTGGGCTACTTACTGAGTATCTTTATACTCACCCGTCTACTTTGTTGTTTTTGGTTGCAGGTAGGAAAGCCTGAGGCGGATGACGACGACGACGACCTGTTGAGGCTGTGGAACCCTTTTCCTTCCCATTTCTCTGGCTTGGAGTTGTCATTTGTCTTTGTCCTGTTTTAGTTTTTGTTTTAAATGTCTGGTCGTGAGACACCTTGTTTTCCACTAGTACTTATTAGTTATTGAGTTCTGTTTTCCGCTGTATGATTGTTATATCCAAGAGATCGCGCTTTGGAACTCTGGTTGTAGCCCAACCCATTTTCTATTGTAGTTTGGTTCGGGTTTGGCATTCTTGTTTCTTTGAAGTGTTTCTTCCGCTTATTAGGTTCCAGGAAAATTTTGGTTTTCTCCTTGCTACGCCGTTATGCTGCCGAAATTTCGACAAAACGGTGTAGCGGAGTAACTTCCCTAACGTAGATTCACCTATAAATCTTAGGGTCGTTACAGTTGGTATCAGAGCTTATGGTTCTAGATTTTGTAGACTCGCTCACATCGTGAGCATCTTATTCTTCACAGCCTCTCACAGGGAAGCCGTCTCGTCGCTGCCAGGTTTGGTATCTGTTAACTAATTAGTAGAGTAGATAGGGACTAATATGATTGACTATTATGTTTGCTCATCTTACTGTTCTTACATTGTTATGCGTTGAAGTTTGCTGGCCTCACTCTTAAGGCGGGAAGTCGTGAAACGCTTGCTCGTTGACTTGAAATCCAAGTTAGTGGCTCGTGGAAGGTTGCTGGTGGGAAGTGACCTTGTTTGTCTTGGAGACGAGTAGCTCCGATGTGATTCTAGGTATGGTTTGGCTAGTTGCGGATCATGCCCACATCGACAATCACCGTAGGGAGGTCGTGTTTAAACTTTCGTCCGAGCCGAGCATCAAATTCAAGGGGACCGAGTCAGGAATGGTTCTAAAGGTGATTTTAGCCCTAAAGGCAAAAAGGTTGTTTGGCAAAGGAGCTTGGGTCTTCTTGGCGAGTGTGATAGACTTGAGAGACGAGAAAGGGGGCATGTAATTGATCCCTATGGTCGAGGAGCTTGTGGTTATGTTCCCGAGGATTTTTTTGGTTTACCTCCAGTCGCGGAGGTGGTTTTCTGTGTCGAGCTAAAGTTAGGCATCACACCTCTACCAAAAGCCCTATGTCGAATGACCCCTGCCGAGTTAAAAGAACTCGAGACCCAGTTGCAGGGAGCATCAATGCTCCCCAAGATCGTTTGCGCTCGAGCTATCACAAGTTGAGATTAAAAGAGTAGGTCGTCCCGAAGACAGCGTTCAGACCCAGGCTTGGACACTACAAGTTTATCGTGATGTTGTTCGACTTGACAAATGCTCCGGTTGTGTTTATGAACCGGATGGTTGGAGTGTTCAAGGAGTTCTCGAACACCTTCGTTACCGTGTTTATTGGCAACACCCTAATCTACTCAAAGTCAAGTGAGGAGCACCAGGACCACGTGAGGAAAGTCTTGGCTTCTTTGAGAGGAATTAGGTTGTACGTTAAGTTCTCCAAGTGCGAGTTTTTGTTGAATCAGGTGTCTTTCTAGGGCACTTTATGCCTATAGAAGGTTTCAGTAGACTTGTCAAAAGTGGAAGTAGTTTCAGAATGACCTCGAACCAAGTCCGTTCCCGAGGGTTGTAGTTTTTGGGCTTAGTTGGCTATTACCGACAATTCATAGGAGACTTCTCCAAAACGATTGCACCTCTCACCTAGTTGGCACGAAAGGAGAATGCTCTCGTGTGGAGTGGCGCGTGTGAGACGAGTTTCTAGGATTAGAAGCAGAGACCGATCTCGGCGACCAATACTCTTTATGCCTGATGGTTTAGGAGTTTTCGTGGCATGCAGTGATGCTTCCAAGAAAGGTTTGAGTCGTGTTTTGATGTAGAATGCGAGGGACATCGCCTATGTTCCGTCAGTCGAAAGACTTTGAGCCGAAATACCCGACTCATGGCTTAGAACTAACTACGGTAGTCTTCGCTTTGAAAATTTTGGGGAGTGGTGTTTACGACGAGGAAATTCAGATGTTTACAGGTCACAGGAGCTTGAAGTACTTGGTTGCTCAGAAGGAACTGGGTATGAGACAACACTGATGACTGGAGCTAGTGGAAGATTACAAGATCGAGAGTCGTAACCCTTAAGGGTACTGCAGTGGAAATGGAAAGAGTTTTCGATGGGTTTCATTTTTGGCCTTCTCCGGACAGTTAAAGGATTCACAGTGGTCTGGATGATCACGGAGAAGTTGGCTAGTCAGTGGTTTTCTTTTCAAAAACCGACTTATGCAGTGGAGAAGGGGATGAGATGTTTATGGAAGAGATTGCCATGTTGCACGGAGTTCCAGTTCAGGTAGTCTCTGACAGGGAGTCCCGATTTGCATTAAGCCTGCGGTTGAGCTTTCAGGAAGCCTTAGGGGTGAGTGTAGTTTCAACATGATGTTCCACCCTCAGTTAGACAATCAGACTGAAAGGACGACTCAAATTTCTTTTCGAGCTTGAGTTTTGGAGTTTACAGGTAGTTGAGTTACGCACCTCCATCTAACAGAGTCTGCCTATAACAACAATTATCTGGCAACAATCAGTATGACACCCTATGAGATTTTGTATGGTAACAAGGGTTGGTCCCCAGCGTTTTGGGGCAAGGTTGGTGAGTGCAAGCTCTTGGAATCTAAGCTGGTCCAAGTCACAAACGAGGTCGTACAAGAGATCAGAGCGAGGACGTCGACTCTTCAGGGTAGACATAAGAGTTATGACGACGTGAGAAGCAAGGAGAGTTGAGCCCTAGGATTCGTCGATCCCTTTGAGGTCCTTGGAGCGGTTTGGCTCGGTGGCGTAGCAGTTAGCCTTGCAACCATCTTTAGCGGTCATGCACGACGTGTTCCACATGTCGATGTTGCGAGACTATGTGCCAGATGCATCCCACGAGTTAGATTTCGAGGCACTAGAGGTCGATCAGGACTTGAGCTACGAGGAAGAGATCAGTGGAATTCTTAGCTCGCGAGAAGAAGTGTTGGGGAGTAGAGAATTTGACCTTGTCAAGGTTATGTGGAAAAACCATCAGTTCAAGGAAGCGGCTTCGAAGCGTGGTGGCGAAATAAGAACGAACTACCCTGAGTTATTCGAGAATTAGCCACTTTCGAGGACGAAAGTTCTTAAGGTGGGGAGGATGTGACGCCCGAAAAAAAAAAAAAATCTTTTTATTTCTTTTATTCTTCTTTTCTTTGTCTTCTTCTTTTCTTTCTCCTTCTTTCTTCTTCTTCTTTTTCTCCTTTCTTTTTTTTTTTTCTTCCAGTAGAGAAGTCCTCGCGCGCGCATGCCGCCCTCTCTCGTGCGCGCGCCGCCCGCCACGCCCACGCCGCTGCCGCCAGACGCCAGCCATGACTTCCCGTCGCGCCTCGCGCCGCCGCGCCACGCGCGCGCGTTCTCTCCATCAATCTCGCGCCGCCGGAAGTCTCTATGCACGCTGCCGTGCACCAACGCCTCGCTGGAGAAGTTCACGCTACAAGATAGCCGATTGGAGCCTTGAAGCCGCGAGGAGTGGTTTGACCAGTTCGGCTTGTTTCGTGTCGGTTCCCGAAGGGTGAAGGTTGGTTCCTAATAGATCGGGTCTTGGGCATTCCGAATTTATGCTCCACGCATCGTTGCTCGCCGGAAGCCGCTGCCGCTCGCCGGATTCTGCCGCCGCCGCCGCCGCGCGCAAATCAAGCGCCATCGCGCCGTCCTCTCTGGTTAGGTACAAAGCGATCTCCCCGTTTTCTTGTTTGCATTTAAACCCTCCTTGTGTCTTTTTGGTTATTTAAGTCGAGTAATTCAGTTAAAATTATTTGGAACGTGATTTAAGGTTTATGTTTGCCAGATAGGGTCTCGATCGTGTTTAGGGCTTTGCGTGGTGCACGAGATCGAGCTCTTTGATCTTTGAATTCCAGTAAGTAGTCATTTGGAATAAGCCCCTTAAAGTTATTATTCATTTTGTTTGTATGCGGTAATCTATGATTTATGTTTAATGCACGGAAATGACGTTGTGATGCTTATGTATGAGTTTGGGATCGTGTTGGTATTGCTTGTACCGCTAATGGACTAGGAAGTAATCTATAGGGGAATAGGGGCTTGAGGCTTGCAGTTAAGAGTGAAACTTAAAGCCTTGGACCGTGATGAGTTGAGGACAAATGTTGTGGGTTTGAGATGGATGCAGTGGAAAAGTCGTACTATGTTTGAGTTCCTCCTCGAGGTTTGCTTTTGGTTTGTGGGTCTTGAATAAACTCTAGATGGGCGAGTGCGGCAAAGTATAGTTGATCAAAATAATTAGAGGATTACTGTGTTGGACTTGAGATCGTTTAAGCGTGAAATGGTTCTTAAAAGGGCTTGAGGTTTTGAACTACTGTCTGGTTACAGAGGTTTGGGCCAAGTGTGTTCGTTGAGCGTTTTGCCTTAAGTTCGACTCGTATTTAAGTTGTTTAGATCACTGTAACCGTTGATTGGGCGTTAAGGGTAAGCTCTAGGCAACGTTTGTGACCTTTCATCTCCTTGGAATGGTTTTGGGCGAGCTTGTGTTTGACTTTCGAAGGAAGAGGCTGTTTTTTGTGGATTCTTGAAGCGTTGTTTGTAGCCGACTAGATCTGGTAATTGAGCTCATGAGCGATTGATCTCGTTTGTATAGTTGTGGGTTAAGCCTCGTGTGTGTTAAGTGCTTGGCCCTGATTGTGAATAAGTTTGTTTATGTGTGGTTGAGGCACATTTTCGCTATGCGGTGTGTATCGCTCGCATAGTTGTTAGAACGTATGTTCGAGTATGGTTTTAGTATCAGTCATGAGGGTTGTGACAGGTAACCCCTCACTCTTGAAGCCCCTACCTTACTCCTTGTTTAGGTGACGTCATCCCACGGACTTGTGTGGCGAGGAACTAGCATGAATTGTGTGTATGATGATGTCTCATGGTGAGTCACAGTGTGTGTGGCAATAGACAGGGGCAGTGATGTCTTGTGGTGAGCCATAGTAGTCATGGCGACAGACCCAAGACGATGATGCCTCGAGGTGAGTCACTATTGAGGGTGGCAACAAACTCGAAGTGGGACATAGCTTACGAGCGTCCTGCGGAGCGGGTCTGGGCTATGTCAGAATGCTAGTCAGGGAGACGCTAACCAATGTGAAGCAAGGAGCTGAGTAAACTTGAGTGAGCTTGGGGTAAGGCTAAGCCAGACTTCTAACTGAGCGTGGTCTGACAGTGGATTTGGACAGTTTGAGGTGTTGGCCAAAAGAGAGAACCTAGCTAAAGTTGAGACCCTTTAGAGTGGGTCAAGGATGTTAGAAATTCCTAGATAGAACCCTAACTAACCTTGCAAAGCGTTGACCCAACACTTACTAAACCCTGAATTTCGCCTGGGCGAGTCGGAACCTCTAGGCTGACGATATATATAGGCTCGTGAGATTGGGTGTAACGCCCCTACTTTTCTATAACTAAACTCTTAGGGACATTACTACACATGCATGCATTTATAGGCCAAAAGAGGTAAAACAATCTTTAAATCTTCAATGAAAATAACTTGTCTTTAGGGATCCCACTAAAACGTTCAAAACGCACAAAAGAAGCAGTTTAAACATGGCCCATTTAAAAATCTGGAAAGTAAAGTTAAACTACGAAAACATAAAATGACAACATTAGTTTTGAAAGAAAGTATGCGGAAGACATGTCTATTCCCATGATCCTGGCAACGCGCCTCCGTCACCTGCCCTGTACGTCCTTAGCCTTACCTGAAAAACATTTTTTTAAAAGAAAGGGTGAGTATTGTAAAACAATACCCAGTAAGTGACCTCGCTACCGAGGTTTGGGATATGCATACACATACAATCATGACTATTAAACTTGTTCGAAATATACATATGCGGGACCTAAAACTTTCTCATATCGTCAGGTCTTTAATCCATGACTTTCTTTTTATTTCAGTGGCCAATTGGTCATCCTGAGTCATTTCATTTTGAGTCCCTCACAGACCCCTGTAATGATTTGAGTCCCTCACAGACCCCTGTATGGTTTGAGTCCCTCACAGACCCCTATATAGATTGAGTCCCTCACAGACCCCTGTAATTTGACCCATAGGGTCTCTAATGCATGTTTGACCATGCATACAATGCCCTCAGGAGACCAATTTCCACATTTTTCATTAAATCATTTCATGGCATACATAACATGCATGAGGTCCCATCATTCAACATAACTATAATGTACATGCCACAACCATTATCATTGATATGCAGATCATGACGTTTCACATCAAATAGGGTGTAATACTCACGTATATAATCATGCAATATTCTCATAGATAATACTATATTATCCTCACAGAAAATACTGAAATATTCTTACATAAAATACAAAGATATTCTCGCGTAAAATACTAGATTATACTCACATAAAATATTGAGATATCTTCACATAGGATATCAGAGCATTCTCACATAAAATCTTGAAATATTCTCGTGTAAAATCATTAAATCTTTTTAAGTAAAATAACATACTAATTTCACATAAAATAATGAAATTCGTTTTCTTTAATCCCGTTTTAAAAGATTCGGCACAAAGTCCCTTACCTTAGCTCAGAATCCTACTCCAAAACCTAGCCCGAGCTCCTTGAGTATTCTTCTTTTAGTGGAACCTGGCCCACACAATAATTCGAAATTATTTTCCAAGCATTAACCAATTCCATAATCGTAGGGGTGCCTGACTCTAGTCCTTAAGATTTTATGCCCCGCTTACCTCGAGTTCAACGCGAGGACTTAATAATCGTTAGTTTGTTTTGGCGTTCGACCTCCAATTCCGCTCCAAGTTTGGTCCCTACAAATTGTGTTCGAAACCGTAGTTAAACTCTCAGTTAGATTCATAGATAAACAATAGGTCACGAATAACCATTCAATAATATCGAAGCTTAACACGAACGCTCACCGGCTGAAATCTCCGCTGCTGTGAACGGTGTTGGCCGGTGCTGTGGTCACGATCGGCGGCGCAGATCAAGCAGCGGCAGCAGCTGGAAATGTGCGTGAAACCCGGCGAGAACGTCGCGGTGGATTAGCGTGGATCGGCGGTGAAAGACAGGCGACCGGGAATGGCGGCGATGTCGGGAGAGTTCTCGGCTGTGAAGATCGACGGTGGCAACTCCACGCTCGAGCTCCGGCGCGCTGCGGGTGTTCGCGACTGGTGGTGAACCTGCTCGTGGTTTGGTCGGCGTGGCGGCCGGCTTCGTCGCGATCTCGGCGGCGTGCGATGCGTGGGCGGCCGCGACGGAAAGCTTGTGCTCGTAGCTCCGGTGCTGCAGGTCGGTTGTGGGCCAATGGACGGCGAGCTGGGAGATTCGCGCACGGCGGTGGCCTTCGGGAACGTGCGACGTCACGAACTCGCAAGGGCGGCGGCGCGAGGTGCTCCTTTGGCTGGAGCTGGCTGGGTGGCCGGGCGATCACCGATGGTCGAGGAACGGAGTGCAGCCGGCGGTGGGAGCAGTCTTGAAGGTCTTGGATGATCGGCTAGGGCAAAGTAAAGGAAGGAGAAAGTGAAGAAGAGATTAGGGTTAGGGTTAGGGCTAGGGTTAGGGCTAGGGTTTTGTTTTCCCTCCAATTTCACTTAAGGACCTTAAATACTAGCAAATTAGGTAAAAATCCAAATGTTAGTTATCACCCTCATTTAGCCATTAATCACCAAAGTGCCCTTGTCACTTCATTTTCTTTTAATTTCATAAATAATCTCATCTTAAAAGGAACAATTTACTTAAACTAAACAAACTTAAGGACTCATTCTCGCCGAGCTTGATTAAAATCACTAATCCAACTTAACCCAACGGTTAAAAGAGTGTTAAATAAAATAAATGATGGTACCTGTGATTGTGGTCGTCACATTGGGGTGCGTCCCCGTTGAGATCGGGAGTGGTTGCTTTCCATTATCCCGCACTAGCATAGGGGCGATTCTCCAATGGGCATGTTGGTTACGTACCGCACTGCACCATGCTAGTGTATTATGTATTATGAGAGCCTGGGGTGCATCCCCACCAGGTAGTGGTTGCTTTCCATGATCCTGGGCCGGTTTAGGGGCGTTTCCTCATAGGGCGTATAGGATACGTACCTGCTCTATACCGGCGTGTGGCGTGAGAGTTGCTTTCTCTCATTGCATCGTCAATCAAAGTTCCAAGACCGAAGGTAGAGCTCGAGTTATTACCACAGGTGGGCTTAGGGTGAAGTGTGTTTTTCGTGAGACTTGTTTGGAGTTGGGTGAATGGGAGGTTGAGTTTTGTTTGGTTGTTTGTTTTGCTTGGTTGGACGTGAGTGGGCTACTTACTGAGTATCTTTATACTCACCCGTCTACTTTGTTGTTTTTGGTTGCAGGTAGGAAAGCCTGAGGCGGATGACGACGACGACGGCCTGTTGAGGTTGTGGAACCCTTTTCCTTCCCATTTCTCTGGCTTGGAGTTGTCATTTGTCTTTGTCCTGTTTTAGTTTTTGTTTTAAATGTCTGGTCGTGCGACACCTTGTTTTTCACTAGTACTTATTAGTTATTGAGTTCTGTTTTCCGCTGTATGATTGTTATATCCAAGAGATCGCGCTTTGGAACTCTGGTTGTAGCCCAACCCATTTTCTGTTGTAGTTTGGTGGGGGTAGGGCATTCTTGTTTTTTTGAAGTGTTTCTTCCGCTTATTAGGTTCCAGAAAAATTTTGGTTTTCTCCTTGCTGCATATTTGTTATCTCACTAAAATTTCTGTAGAATCAGGTAGCGAGTAACTTCCCTAACGTAGATTCACCTCTAAATTTTAGGGTCGTTACAATGAAACTGGGTCTAAATGATTACCAAATAGGTCTAAGTTTCAAAACCCAAATGGTTACCAAATGGTTTAGAATTTCTCTCATTTTCACCAAGGCTACATCACATCACAATATTCATTCCAATTAAATTCTTTCTTTGATTTTGTGTTTTTTTTTTCTAACTTTAATATACGGTTTTTCTTTTAATAATTTAAACAAAACGAGAACTAATATTAATATACATCATAACATAAGATATTAATTCACTCTCTCTCTTTCATTCTTTGAACTTCTCACTGATTATATAAATTTACAACTAGACTACATGAAATCTAACGTACCTTCTATATTCTCTTAAGGAGGCCAACTACTATATGTCTCCCCCAAAACAATTACTTTAAATTTGATAGAAATGGAAATGGAAGAATAAGTCATTTTAAATTAAATATTAATTGTAGATCAATTTTAAATAGCACATGGGTACCCATGTGCTTATGTTTCACCTTTTTTCTCATTTTCTTTTATCTTTCATCTACTCTCCCTTCAATAATCTACCCTATTTAAAACTACTCAATTTGCATTGTAATATATATTTTCATAGTAAATTCAAATTCATTCATTAGAAAAAATTATGAAATAATGACAAATATATAGAATTATAACTTTTCTTTTATGATAAAAGAGAGAGACAACCAAAGAAGTGCCCTCTTTTAGAAGAGTTAATTAGCATTACATAATATAAATGTAAAGTATCAATGCATTTAATCTTTTTTACATGAACTTGTACCCCATTTGAAATACATGTTCTCGCTTTGCTCATGAAACTAAGCTTGAATCCAAAACATATTCAAGTAGTTAATGTCGCCACATACTTGCGACGCGGAGCGACCGACGTCCTCGAAAAAGGGGTGCAACGACCCTACTTTTCAAAACTCTTTTCCTAGAGTTTTTACTAACCATGCATTCATTCGAGGCCAAAAACAAAGAGTCAAGAAGTAAAACAAAGAACGAAATACTTTCTTTATTGGGATCCCAAATAAAACGATCATTTAAAACAAGATTCACTCGAGCTAAAATAAAGAAAACTCAAATTCTGGCCTCTGTTTAAATGAAGTTCACCATTTGACAAAAGAATTTTAAATAAGAACAAACTTAAAACATGAAACAAGTTTAAAATGTGCGGAAGACATGACTTCTATTCCCATGACCTTCGCAACGCATTCCCGTCATTCGCCCTGTAAGTTCTTGCTTTACTTGAAAACATTTTTAAAAGAAGGGGTGAGTATTATGAAATAATACCCAGTAAGTGTTCCCCACTGTCGGGGTTGAAAAACAAGTTGTCAAAACAAACCATGGCCTTATGTGGGACCCATACATAATAAAAACATATTTCATGACTTTTGCTCTTCGGCTATCAGTGGGAAATTGAGACTTCCTGATTCATGACTTCTTAGTTTAGGTCGACTCTAAGTCTTTCGTGACTTACATAGCATCAAATATATATACATATATATATTGGAAGCTTAACTGCCACGACCTTCGTAAGCATTTTCATTTTATAAATTTTCTCTTCGGCCTTTAGTGGACGATTAAATTCTCTCGTATCATTGCCTCTAGTTCGAGTCGACTCTAACACATACATAACTTATATAATGAATATTATCAGGAAGATTTAACCACAACCTTCGCAATATTTTCAAGAAACACATGCTCAGGGTCACAAATGAAATAGTAATAACATTTGTACAAAAAAAAATAATAGGTTTCATGGCATGAACATCTAAAAAATGAGAATGCTCAGTTTTAAACCAACCACAAACATGACTTTCATGGCCTTTGAGATAAACATCAAATCAACAGATCATGGCATTAAGAACAAACCTCTCAAATATATCATGACATTTATTAAAAGACTTTTCAAACATGTCCTTGCATTTATAAACAAACTTTTCAAACAAATCATGACATTTACAAAGAACTTTTCAAACATATCCTTGCATTTAAAAACAAACTTTTCAAGCATATCATTGCATTTTTCGAGCAAAGCTTATAAATTCTGAATTTTCGAGTTTGGCATGGGATTCCCTTACCTCAAACTTTAGCTCCAAAGGGCCTACATTCCCTTTTCGCTTAATTCCTTGGAGACATGACCTCCTCGAACCTTATTCTAGCTTCCTAAACTTTCCAAGTCCTCGTTCTACTCAAATTTCCTTTGAACCTTGACTTTACTCTTTAGTGATTCGAGCTTGAATATTCTCGCAATCCCAAATTGTTTCAATTTCCTGATAATAAGACAAACTGACCAATTAAAGTGTCCATACATGAATTTCTTGAAACAACTTGTCATAACTATTCGAATTACCACAACAGAGACCCAAGGCATGCTCGAAAAACGAAACTGATTCGATTGGACTAACTCCGGTGAGCGGTGGCGCGTGACAGGTCGGCGGCGGCACGTGCAGCGACTGGCGACGACAAGTCTTGGCGCGTAGAGGACGTCTTTGGATTGCTCGCGAGCTGATCTACTCGAAACCGACCCCTAAACTTTGAAAAACAATCGGAAACACTACAATCCCCTCAAACCAAGGTGGTGTCGGTTTGGGGTCCGTCGCTGCTGCTTCACGAGCGCAGACCACTGCGTAGGAGGACGGCGAGGTAAAGCGGCGGATCGAGGCACTCCGAAAGCACGTGGCTCTTTCGTGTGGTGGGTTTGACGAACCAGAAGCGCTTCGAACGACGGCGCGAATTGGCTGCAGGCGGAAGCTGCGAGGCGAAGGAGGATGCGTTCGGCCGATTCGCTAGAACTGGGGCATGCGGCTTGCTCGTCTGCAACAGTTGGTCGATCGGCGACGGAAACTAACTTTGGTTGAACTATCGTGAAATGGAGATAGAGGAGGATGAAGAAGATGGAGCCTCTCGTTTTGCGTGCACACTAAAGGACTAGAGACCGAATGAAAACCCTAATCCTTAGTTTTTACCATCATGCCCTTCTTCCTCCCATAAAACCACAAGTTCGCCCTTAAGTTCAATTAACTAACCTATTTTACTTAATTACTTTAATTTGCACAAACTTAGTTTAAATTATGCAAAATTGAAGGTCCAACTGGAGAATTTCCAATAACCAATTCAAAAACAAACTAAAAAGGCACTTGGAGTTTTGGGGCGTTACAAGGGGAGATTTAAGGAGTCGCCACCAATCTTTTTTATGGTGTGATTGGGCACCAAAATATAATAAAATAATTTTTTTAAAAAAAATGGTATGTGAAAACCATATTTAGGTTCGGGAGTTGTTTGTGTATGGGGAAGGTGTTAGCACCCCACAATATCTGTTTAAAACAGTGAGCAAATTTAATATTGAATTGCAATAATTTTAGAAGAAAGAAAAGAAAAACTTAATTAGGAAAATGAGATTTTTAAAATAATGTCTTCTTTTACCTCTCATTACTCTAATATTTGAAGTCATGATCCCATAAAATAAGTGTCAATCCATCAATGTAGCTATATTGAAATGATTTCCAAGACTTTGAGAATAATATCACCTCAAGAATATGAGAAAAAATTAAAATTTGTCAAATCAATCATAGCATGGCTTTTTCCTAAATAAAAGTTTTATATAAGAAATAAATTTTAATTTAATTCATTTTTTACTGGGATCAAAATCTTGGACTTCCAGAGATAATGATCCCTCATCTCAAGAATTCTAGAAAATCGGACTCCCAAATATTTCTAGATTTCGTCGTAGGAATTTTTAGGAAAAAACGATGATCTTAAAAGAAAAATCACATTTTAAGAAAATATTTTAAAACTTAGAAAATGAAATACTTTTGCTTTGAAAACAAAAACTTTGTAAAACAAAAAGGACAATTTTAAAGAAATTGAGAAATAATATTACAAAAAAATGAGAATAGAGTTGGTAAAAAAAATAGAAATCACTAAAAAAAAACAAGAAAATCAATGTTAAGCAAAACAAATAAATACAATGACAAGATAAATTCACCATGCACGATAATTTATTCATAGCAAATAAGTGAACAAACATAATATACAAAAATGATTAAATTTTACGCATTGGAGTTCATCTTGGACTTCCAAAGAATCAATTTCTCACCTCAAGAAAACTAGAAAATCGGACTCCCAAATATTTCTAGATTTCGTTGTCGGCATATTTTTTTTATAACAATAATATATGTTGAAAAAAATCAATCACATGAAATTAACAACATGTTGAAAATACTAAGAACAAAATGATAAATAAATAGATAAGATATATGACTTGCAAATAAAGTATGTAAATTGATGGAAAAATCAAATTTTGGAGAAAGAGAAAAAATAAAAATAAAAACAACAATAAAAAAATAAATGAAAGAAAGAGGAAATAAATGAAAAAAAAAAAAATAAGTATTAGTGATAAATTGACCATATACAAATTTTGAAAATAGCACTCATGGATAGATGTACAAAAAAAAAAAAAAAAAAATCAAAACTAAACTTTTGTAAAAAAAAAAAATTGTTTTTATTAGTCATTTTCTTTTTTCATCTTTTTTTTAATTTTTCAATTATCTTTTCACTCTCTCACATTATTCCTATGTTCACCTTTTACAACTTTTTTTGTACTTTCCAACTTGTTGGGTTTTTTTCTCAAATGAGAAACAAAAGCTCTCTAAGGCAACAACAGTTTTGTTTTCTTAGAAACAAAACTCTATTCACTCATACTCAACTAATCTAAGATATGTTACATAACCATCTTCTTAAATTTCACAACATTTTGCTTCTTTTTTTCTCTTGTTCTTTTTCTCTCTCCCTTTTAGTACAATGAACTCAAGAGCCAAGAAGAAAAAATATGAAGAATAGAAAATGATAGATAAATAGGGGAAGTAAACCATAAAATAAAGTTAGTAAAATCAACATAACAAAGGATCTTGGACATTAATGCAAACAAAAAAAAGGGCAAAGATTCACATTACAGTAAAAGTAAAAAGAGATGTAAAAACAACAAAAATAAAAACAAAACTCATAAAACCCTTACTCAACTATTGTTTTTCGGGGATATTTAGAGATGGAGATGAAGAAAAAGTTAGTAGCAAAAACATAACAATAAAATACACAAAGATTGACATGGTAATAGAAGTAAGAATATATGTATTAAACTACAAAAATGAAAGAAAAACTCATAAAACCTTTACTCAACTATTGTTTTTCGGGGATATTTAGAGATGAAGATGAAGAAAAAGTTAGTAGCAAAAACATAACAATAAAATACACAAAGATTTACATAGTAATAGAAGTAAGAATGGATGTAATAAACTACAAAAATAAAATAAAGACTCATAAAACCCTTACTCAACTATTGTTTTTCGGGGACATTTCAAAATAAAGAACAACCAACTAGATTGTTGTTTAAAGCTAGGGTTATTTTGTGTTATGAGATTTTTTGGATTTTTTCTACAAATCTCTCTATCTTTTTTTGGTTATGAAGGTAATGGCTATGGAGTTTTGTAGAGTTAAGAATGGATGAGAATGGTGGAGAGTGATGTATGGGAGTGTAGATGGAAGTAGGATTTTTGTGTGTTGTGTTCTTTTTGAAGAAAAGAAAGAGATTTATATAAAGACCAAAACCATTACTCTTTTGTGTATTAAACCAAAACCACAAATTCTTGCAATTTGAAAACCTATGCCAAAAAGAACTTACACCTAAAAAAGACTAACAACATTTTGGTCAATCAAAATAAAAACAAAACATACCCACTTAATCAAAGATTTGTATTTTCTCCAAAAACTATGATTTCTCCATTTTTTAAAAAGAAAAGTGAAATTAGCAAATAACAAATAAAAATCAATGTGAGCAAAAATAAAAAAAAAAAATCATAGATATTTATGATCTAACAATTTAATTAAAAATGAGCCTGACAAAAATAGGTTGCTACAATTAAAAAAAGGTTAACCTCAACCAATTTTAATTTGCAAACAAAAAAGTCATTCAAACATTTTTAAATTCAAAGTACCTAAATTATCAATTTATAATTTTATTTTAATTGCATAAACGATCCAGAAAATATCTAACACGTATATGATGGTTAAGGACATGAAAAAATGAAAAATAAATGAACGCACAACATCTTTAATGTTGTTAAGTTTCCCGCCGAGAGATTAGAATAAAAAGGGTTAGTACATAGTACATATTGTCTTAGGCATAAAATTAAAACAACTCCCTTCTTAGTCTTTATGTTGCAGTCTTGCTCCCTTTGGCGATATATATTCCCAAGTTCCCTATGTGGAAATGTGTCCTGTGTTAACAACCGTTCAAGTACCTTGCAATCACAAGTGGAAGAACATTCAAATGTGTTAGTAATGATTAAGTTAGTGGTTCGAATTGTCAATCGCGACTGTATAACAAAGTTATATAAATTACTTCTTCATAAAAGCTAAATAAAATAAATAAACTATTAGAAAACATAAATTCAAGCAAGTTGAATTACGTGATTAAAAAATAATCAAACAAATTTATTACTATAAAAGGGTTATTGATGTTTCACTTTAACCTAGTTATTACCTTTCTAACCAAGTTATATATATATATATATACTCATTCTTTTTCTATTATAGGAGATTCTATTTACCACAATTGATTGCGATAAAAAAAACGAATCAAACATAAAATTATCAATGTTTTTGTTTTCTTCAATTATGTTATATTGAACCAATTGAGTTAGGTTCAATTTTCGTTATCTGATGGTATATATATTTCAATTCATAAATTTATATATTTAAATATTGTATACAAGTTACTAACTTCGCATACAAGCATATTACACTTCAATCTATATAAATCCTGTAGCATATAAACTATCCATACATATAGACACACCATGAATTATTTTATTAGTTAATGCCTTTTTTCTTACGCTAGATTGTCTAGGATTTTATTATACAACATGTCTTAGACATTTAAAACCCCTTAAAATTTGATAAAATTTAAAAATAAATTTGATAAAATATAACTTGAGAAAGAAACTAATTAAAACCTCTAGTTCGTAGATCACATACAAAGTATTGAACATATAATATAAAATAGATTATTTAATAACGTTTAATTATTTAATTAAAACCTCTAGTTTGTAGATCGACCAATCATTATTTAGAGAGTGTGATTGGGCACCCAACATTTGCCAAAACAGTTTGCGAATAAAAAGATTTAAGGTTCGGGTGTGTCTTTTTTTGAAAAGGGAAGGTATTAGCACCCCACAACCCTCGTGCAAAGAACGAAGTTTTACTTTCTCGAGGGAGAGAAAAGAATAAATTTTTCTTCTTTTTCTTTGTCTTAAAACCGTGTAGCAAGTCAAATGAGAGAGAGCTGTTTTTTTTTTCAATCCTCGTGGAGGAAGAGAGAGAGAGGGATTGTGTGGGGAATGTGAGAGTATGACTATGTCGTTAGAATTTGAGAGAGAGGGAAAAAATGATTTTTTTTTCTTATTTTGTTCTCCCAAACTGTCCTCCATGTCTTGAATGTAGGGAGAGATCCCCTTTATATACTAAAGCATCAAGTCAAACTTATGAAAGGATAAAATAAATAATATAATATCAAATAACACACAAATATAAAAAAATAAATGATTGAATTATGTATTCAAAAAATTTCAAGATTTTATTTATCTATAAAATTTCTTTCCAAATAAAGGATATATATTTGACTTAATTAAAGCAAGAATTTTATAAATATTTGATTTTGGTTAGTTAATGAGTAACAAATATTGGTCCTAATTAATTTTACGAAGATCTCATTTATTTTATTTAGTTAATTAATTTACCAAAAATATTCATTTTCCTTAATTTCCACTATTTTAGAAAAAAAATGCAAAAACAATAAATAAAGTAAAATATTAGACAGATTTAGTGGTCTACAGTTTGTCCCCCTTTGTTCATTCTTATTGAATATAAGAATGGACAAAGGTGAAGACCCTAATTTGTTCGATATATCATCTTTTTTTTTTTTTACTTTTGTTTTCTTTTTGGCATTTAGAGTTAAAACAAATGTTAGCGTAGAATAGTGACATGCTAGGAGCAAGGGATTAAAGAAGCACCTCTGCAGCATGATGTCAAGGGCCATGTGTCAAACAAGTGGCTCATGACGTGGTTAAAGTAACCAGCTAGGGTTATTGCAACAAAATGATATGTTGGGGGTCAAGGGTCGAACAAGCACCTCCGTAACATAGATGTAAAGGGTCAGGGGTCGAACAAGTGCCTCATGACATAGTAATAAGCATCGTTGCATCAAAATGATATGTTAGGGGTCAAGGGTGGAACAAGCACCTCCGCAACATTAATGTCATGGGCTAGAGGTCGAGTAAGCGCCTCATGACATGGTTGAAGGAAATTAGAATCCCCGCGCAGCGGAAGACAATCGAATCGTCGTGGTATCGTTATGCAATTCCTTCTCTTAAAATTAAACTATCTAATAGTATTAGGCTAAACATGCATATTTAGAAGGAAAAATAGTAAGTTGGAACCACTTACTTGTTGAAGAACGTCTTCAAGATTCCTTCCTCTGATCACGAACTCTTCGTGTTCTTCTCAATGATCTCGAACTTCTCAAACAAAACCAACGAACAGACACTTCCACTCGATTACTCGGTTGTTTTATTTTATGTAGAAGGAGAATGGTTGGATTCTCTTCTTTTGGTGTAGGGAGGAGAGTTTGAGAGATAGATGTGTTTGAGAAAGAATGTCAATTGCTTTTGGAGAGAAAATCCAAAACTGAGCAATTGGCCTTGCCACCCCTTCTTGCAAAGGGGTTTAAATAATGGTGATGATGGAGTTGAAATCTCCACCTATTTACCATTTCACCACAACCATAGGTTATGTAAATCATAATTGCATAACCAGAAGTAATAAGATATCTCATATCTCGTTTTACAAATCAAATTTGTATAATTGTGGATTTTTAAATTGAATCACATTCAATTTAATTTCTCTCAATCTAATTTCCTCAAATTAGCCCTAATTCAACAATTTGACTAACATATAGTTTATTATGAATCTCATTCACATTAAACTAAAAAAATGTCATTCATATATTGTAATGTCGCGTTATTGGAACACAAGCTACTCGAGGCATTACTTCCAAGTTAAACCGTTCGAGCCGAAAATCCGGCAGCATGACGGCGCAACCTGGACAAACCATAAAATTTAAAGGGAACCTCGACCTATACAAGGCACTTCAACTGACTCACGAGGGTACCCAGCCTCCTCCAAACTATAGAGATAACAATACGCTGAGCTTCAGTCACTCGGAGTTAGCAGAATTCCACAAGACAACAAAAGCATGCTTTAAATAAGAGAGAAACACATCAAAACATGCTTCGATTCAAAGAATACAGAACGATACAAACTAAGTCTAAAACATGAACGGAAACAGTAGAACGCAACAAAAGAAAGAGAAATAAAAAAAACTCCTAATCGAAAACTCTGAACTAAGTCCTACAAGTCTTCCATAGCCTCACAGGAGTCTCACCGTCGGTGGTCATCTCACTGGTTTGCCTTACCTGCAACAAAAGAAGAAATAAAGAAGGAATGAGTATAAACATACTCAGTAAGCAGCTCACTTCTTCGAATAAATAAAGAACTCAAACAACGACCTTAGACTTAGCTAAACATGACACCTAGCCCACCAAACAACCTCAACAAGCATCATGGCCCTATTTCATACTCAGGTTTCCTGGTTCTATCCTACCCTTAGCTCTTGGATTGGGTTGGCAGCACGTGGCCACGAGACTCATCCCCGGGCCTGTACTAGGGCGAAGGACTCTATCCAACCCCTCTGACTCTAAGGATCACACCCCGAGTCGCACAACTGGATGGAGGGCGGACCATCACATCCCACAACATCAAAGCGGTACTACTGCGCACAATCGACCACGGGCTCATTCCCGGGCCTACACTAGGGCGAAGGACTCTATCCAACCCCTCTGACTCAAAGGATCATACCCCGAGTCGCACAACTGGATGGAGGGCAGACCATCACATCCCACAACATCATCGTCATCTCGCCAACCTCGAGTCTCAGCCTACTAAGGGTTACATAGATACCTAGGACTTGGGTCTGCACTAGGGGTAGTTGTGCTAACTACAATCCTAAGGCTCAACGACACTTCCCAAGTCACTTCCAAACTAAGCACGAGACTAACAGGCTCGGGACAGACAAACGTGTAACTCTAGCATATTCATCATTCTCAAGCTTTATTCATCATTCTCAGCACAAGCTTAGGTCATCTCTCCTAACAAAATCACATCTAAGCGCGAAGAGATAACAACCATAGCACGAAAGGATAACAACCATAACACATGAAAATACATTTGACCTATCACATATTTCATCGCATTCACAACAAACAGGGACAAACAACTTAGGACCAAGTACCACTGTGTCTACCACAACCTACCATGCTACTACAAGTCCAGTACGCTACACATTTTAAAACGTCCAGTTCCGAAAAAATATAGCATGCAATGATGCCCCTAAGCCTTACACTTAGTGGTGATTTAGTCCAAACGACTACTTACAAGAAAGCAAACGACAACGAGCGATTTGGGTAACGCGGCGTTCCAAACGTGCTTCAACTCCCAGGCTCCTAACGAACACACGCACAAATTAATAAACCGAAATACAATGAACCTAACACAACGAATCTAATTAAGAGGAGGGGAACTCACCCACGGAGTGCCAAAACGGACTAAGGAACGGACCGAGGCGACCGGACGGAAGGGAACAACTGGCGACTCTGCAGGCGGCGGCAGCGACGACGCGTGGGTGGCAGATCTGGAATCCTCACGACCCGATCTATCAAGAACCGGTCTCCGTTCCTCGAAAACCGGTCGATTAGAGCTCAAATCGGCCGAACCAAAACGTGAGTCTCACAGCTCCCACGGCGACTGCACTCCTCTGGCGAGCGCTTCCGGCGGCGTTCTGAGGGCTGAGAGAGAGAGAGAAAGCTACAGTGAGCAAGAGAAAGAGAAAAGAGAGAGACTAAGAGTGAGAGAGACGGTGAGGGCGAGAGGTAGAGAGGGAGAGAGATTGCAAGTGAGAGAGAGGGGAGACTGAGAGAGGGGCGTCGGGGAG
Organism: Trichosanthes cucumerina; assembly: GCA_036507285.1. Lineage (NCBI taxonomy): Eukaryota > Viridiplantae > Streptophyta > Magnoliopsida > Cucurbitales > Cucurbitaceae > Trichosanthes > Trichosanthes cucumerina. Next base: position 24,533,290 of record CM071837.1, read on the forward strand.
AGGGAAGAAAACGAGAGGGAGAGAGGGTGTGGGCCGCCGACCTAAACGGAAGGCGACCGCTTTTCTTGCGGCGCGAGAAGAGGGGGGGAAGGCAAAGGCCTCTCTGATTTTTCGTTCTGCAACTTATTTTTTTATTATTTTTATTTTTTTTAAGGCGGTCTGTTACATTCTACCCACCTTAGGAACTTTCGTCCTCTAAAGTAGCTAGCTCTCGAACAACTCTGGATAGCTTGCTCGCATCTCCTCATCGCGTTCCCAGGTGGCTTCCTTGAGATGGTTGTTCTGCCAAAGAACCTTCACAAAACTGATTTCCCTGTTCCTCAGGACTTTACTATCACGAGCAAGAATTTGCACAGGCTTTTCTTCATAGCTCGAATCCTTGTCTAACTTCAACGGCGCAAAGTCGACGACGTGCGAGGCATCTGGCACAGAACCTCGCAGCATCGACACATGAAACACGTCATGGACCGACGCAAGGGACGGCGGTAGGGCCAACCGATAAGCCACTGGCCCAATGCGCTCCAGGATGTCGAAAGGTCCAACGAACCTAAGGCTCAACTTCCCTTTCTTACCAAACTCGGGACACCCCTCATAAGTGCAACATTCAAGAACACGAGGTCTCCAACGACTAACTCCAACTCTCGACGCCTGACATCAGCATAACTCTTCTGCCTACTCTGTGTCGTTAACATCCTTGCCCTAATCTTCTGTATAGCCTCGTTTATCACTTGGACCAACTCGGGTCCCAACAATTTTCGTTCGCCAACCTCTCCCCAACACACTAGGGTCCTACACCTTCTCCCATGAAGGGCTTCGAAAGGGGCCATACCAATAGTCGTCTGATAACTATTGTTATAAGCGAACTCCATCAGGTGAAGGTGTGAGTCCCAACTACCTGTGAAGTCTAACACACATGCTCGAAGCATATCCTCCAAAATCTTGTTCACCCTTTCCCTCTGGCCATCGTTCTGCGGGTGAAACGTTGTACTAAAGTTACTCTGAGCCCCTAGGGCTTTTTGAAAACTCACCCAAAAATTCGAGGTGAATCGTGGGTCTCTGTTAGACACGATATTCACTGGGACTCCGTGCAACCTTACTATCTCTTCCATGAACAGGTGTGCCCACTTCTCAACTGTATAGGTTGGCTTACCCGGCAGGAAGTGAGCGGACTTGGTTAGTCTATCCACAATCACCCAGATCGCTGTAAATCCTTTCACTCTTCGGGGCAGTCCCGAAATAAAGTCCATGGAGATCTCTTCCCACTTCCACTGAGGTACCTCCAACGGTTGCAACAACCCTGCTGGTTTCTGTTTCGGGGCTTTAACTTGCAGGCACACTAAACACCTTCTGACAAACTCTGCCACATCTCTCTTCATTCCACGCCACCAGTAGAATGATTTCAAGTCATGATACATCTTAGTGCTTCCAGGATGCACTGAAAAAGGAGAGTTTTGAGCATCAAACCAAAATCTCCTCCTTGAGACCACTCTCATCAGGAACACACAAACGTCCCCTGAAGAGTAGTCCACTATCTGCTGTTACAGAGAACTCACTTTCCTCGCCACTTCTTGCCTCGCGCTAACAGTCCTCAATACTAGAGTCTCCCTGCTGCGCCTCAATAACTCGTTGCCTCAAGGTCAGTCGTACCGACAACTGATTTAGCTGAGCTGTGACCTGACTCAACACAACGGCTATCTCTGCACGTTCCATCTCGGAACGCAAAGAGACTTGCCTCGTTACCAGGGCTGAGGTGTGAGCCACCTTTCTGCTAAGGGCATCCGCGACGACATTCACTTGCCTGTATGGTACAATATCTCAACCTCCTAGTCTTTTACTAACTCTAGCCATCTGTGTTGTCTCATATTCAACTTCTTCTGGGTAAAAAGATACTTGAGGCTTTTGTGGTCTGTGTACATTTGAATCTTTTCCCTATACAAGTAGTGTCATCATATCTTAAGAGCGGAGACCACGACAGTCAACTCCAAGTCATGGGTTGGGTAATTCCGCTCATAATCCTTCAACTGACGCGAGACATAGGCTATCACCTTTCCATTCTTCATCAACATACAACCCAAACCTTTCTTAGAGGCATCACTGTAAACCACAAAGTCTCCTGAGCCATTCGGAACTGCAAGAACAGGTGCTGAGATCAGCCTGTGTTTGAGGTCCTGAAAGCTCGCCTCGCAAGCATCACTCCACAAGAAGGCATTGACCTTCCGGGTCAACTGAGTCAAAGGTCCACTAAAGCCCAGTGACTGCACTCTCCTCACTGTAGATATATTTCTGTCCACTCGATATAACCATGATTAGTTAGTGGATCCTTCACAGGTTGTTCGTGATTACAGCTGGGTAAAAATTACCGTTTTACCCCAGTAATTACTTCTTGTTCCTTAAGTCCCACTGATCCTCTAATGAACAATTGGTTTGTGGTCGAACCAGCAAACCGAATCCCTCTCGGGCCAATGAGAGGGGTGGGCCCATTGTTTAAGACTTGGAGTCAGTACTTAAGGGAACAACCTCTCTACTAGTCCCTAAAGCGGGTAGGAGTGAATTCCATCTTGCAGAACTATGTTCCCAGCTATCTACCCGATTTTATCCCTGAAATGGGAGGCTTATTGAGTCGGCAATCTCGAGCCACTCTCACCCATGCAAATCTAAGGATAATCCGAATAAATAGGAGTCCATAGAACGCTCAGGATTAAGATCGAGTTACCTAGGTCATCGTATGAATATAGTCAGTTAAGACAGTAAACGGAGTTATAAACTCTAAGTGACTATTTTGTTGTCCTGTCTTATGCAAACTCATTGCATAGGGCGCCACCACTCACATGTCTCCACATTAACGATTTAGGATCACATCGTTTGTTCTCTACAAAGTGGGTCGCGTCTAAAGTGTCCTTAGGATGAGGTACCCAACCCTATCCTTATACTATAGACTGTTCTGGCTTTAACTTGAACTTGATCCACTTTTATGTCACACATAAAGTTTAAGTATTCATCCTATAGCCAAGGGTTCTTTATTGCATTAAGGTTACATAATACACAATATTCAATAACACCTTTATTGTGAAATAGAATATACATTCAGTTTACAAAACCACGAGTTTTAAAACATAAAACCCAACACGGCGACAATGCGTGGGTGGTAGATCTGGAATCCTCACGACCCGATCTATCCAGAACCGGTCTCCGTTCCTCGAAAACCGGCCGAACCAAAATGTGGGTCTCACGGCTCCCACGGCGGCTGCACTCCTCCGGCGGCGTTTTGAGGGATGGGAGAGAGAGAGAAAGCTACAGTGACCGAGAGACAGAGAAAAGAGAGAGACGAAGAGTGAGAGAGACAGTGAGGGCGGGAGGTAGAGAGGGAGAGAGATCGCAAGGGGAGAGAGAGAGGGGGGGAGACTGAGAGAGGGGGGTCGGGGAGAGGTAAGAAAACGAGAGGGAGAGGGGGCATGGGTCGCCGGCCGAAACGGCTGGTGGCCGCTTTTCTTGCGGTGCGAGAAGAGGGGGGGGGCGAAGCCCTCCCCGATTTTTCGTTCTCCAACTTTTTTTTTTAAGGTGGGTTGTTACATATCTCAAATAAATGACATAATTGCCCTTTATTGAACTTGAACACTTCAAATTCACACAAAAAATGTACACCTTCTATTAATCCAGGTTGAGCCAATCGAGGGACCTAATGGACCTACAGTGACGAGCTCCAATGATCCGAGATTAACCTTTCAAACTCTTTGACCTATTTAATCAACATTCATTAGCTACGGTAACATTCCACTAAAGCTCGTAGCTGCACTCCAGTCAGTGTAAGACAAGATGTGTCCACTGATATAACCAATGTTCATGAGTCGACCCTTCACAGGTTGTTCGTAGACACCACTAGGTGAAATTACCATTTTACCCCTGTGTCTACTTCTTGCTCCTTAAGTTCGCGCTGCTCCTCTAATGAACAACAACGTTGTAATGGTCTAACCATACACAACAACCCTCTCGGGCAAGTGAGAGGGTGGACGCCCATTGTCCAAGCCCTAGAGACAACACTTAAGGGAACAACCCCTCTAGTTTCTCTAAAGGCGGGAACGAGGAAATTCCATCTCGCATAGTTTAATTCCCAGCTCTCTGCTTGGTCATGTCACGGAGAAGATAGGCATATTGGGCGAGTAACTGTGACCACGTTCACCCGTACTAGTCAAAGGATAGACCCCCGAGACAGGAGTCCATAACACGCTCATGATTCAGGTCGAATCATTAATGGTCATCTACGAAGTTATTAGTCCCATACTGTTAACGGTGTTACATCAGTTGGTCTAATAATTCACGGTTTGGTCTTGTACAATCTCATTGCACAGGATGCCCCCACTCGCATGTCAACCACATGAACAAGCCAGATTACCTCGTTTGTATCTAATACAAAGTAGGTCGCACCCACAACATTTCCAGGATTAGGTCTCCAACCCTATCCGTATACTGTAAACCTTTCGGGTCATTAACTCGAATGTGATCCTCCCTGTCTGTCCACTACACACCGTTCAAGTTCTAGTTCTCTTATATATTCAATGGCCGAAGAGCTTAGTTTATTGGACAAAGTTTGTAAAATTTGTGAGACACAAAATGATGAAAAAAATAACTCTTATTAATTTCAAAAGTTAAATTTACAAACAAAACGAGATTAAGACATACATCCCAACAAACTCCCACTTTGACTAAGCTAGTGGAGCAAATACATTTTCAAATGTACAATAGAATACCCGTTACAATTCTCCCACTTGCCCTAGTCAGGATGCACTCGAAGAACTAAACTCTCTAGGTGACCCTCAAACACCTTAGCCGTGAGGGGCTTTGTTAATGGATCAACAACGTTGTGCTCCGATGCTATTTGTGTGGTTGTCACGTCGTCGCGGTACACTATCTCCCGTATCAAGTGATACTTCCGATCAATGTGTTTGCCTCTCTTATGGCTCCAAGGCTCTCTTGAGTTGGCTATTGCACAACTATTGTCACAACACAACGTGATTGGAAAGTGCATATTTGGAACAACTTCTAAATCCGTCATGAACTTTCTAAGTCAAACAACTCCCTTTGAAGCTTCACAAGTCGTAACGTACTCAGCTTCAATAGTGGAATCGATTGCATCCCTGCTTGATGCTTCACCATACTATTGCTCCTCCATTTAGAGTGAAGTTTGACCCCGAAGTGGATTTCCTAGAATTCTTGTCGATCTGAAAGTCAGAATCTGTGTATCCTATACGGATCAAATCCCCACTACCATGCACTAAGTTGTAGTTCCTCGTTTTCCTAAGATACTTTAGGATTGCCTCTACGGTTGTCCAGTGATCTAATTCTGGATTGGATTGATACCTACTGACAATCCTTACAGCTGAAGCATAGAGGATCCGTCTCAAATCCTCAACCTCTTGAGGAGTCATAGGACATTGTTCCTTAGACCAGTGAACCCCATGCGTGAAAGGTAGCAAGCTCATCTTGGAGTTCTCCATCTTATATCTGGACAACATCTTTTCAATATAAGAAGTTTGAGAAATGGCCAGCGTTATGTTCTTACGGTTGCAGACTATCTGGATACCTAGAAAATAATAAGTTTCTCCCAAATCATTCATTTGGAATTGCGAAGCTAGCAATTCCTTTACGTCAGTAAGAAATCCTACCTCATTCCCAATGAAAAGGATATAATCCGCGTACAATACCAGAAATTTGACAGTTTTGTCGACGATTTTCTTGTAGACACAAAGCTCGTCAACATTCTGATCCAATCCATAAGATTTGATCGCCTCATCAAATCTTATATTCCAATACCTCGAGGCTTGTTTCAGGCCATAGATGGACCTTTTAAGCATGCAAACTTTTTGCTCTTGTCCTCGTTCAGTGAACCCTCTTGGTTGCTCCATGTAGATGTTGTCGTCAATGTGTTGTCATTCAAAAAGGTTGTTTTGACATCCATTGGCCATACCTCTAAGTCATAATATCCCACAATGACAAGTAGGATGCGGATAGACTTTACCATAGCAACAGGTGAAAAGGTTTCCTCATAGTCAACCCCTTCAACCTGGGTATAACCCTTTGCTACTAGTCTAGCTTTATGTTGGGATTTATGCCCTAAACTTTTGTAATTTTGATTAAATAAATAAAGAGTTATTTGTTTTGTGATGAAATTATATTTCTTACTTCATAAATACAATAAACTAGGCTCCAAGGTTATAATATATCTTGAACATCAATGTAGTGGACACTATTTGGATTGTGTTCAAATAATCTAAATGGTCTATGGCATAAGAATAAGGTTGGAAGCCTTATTCTGGTAACACCATGGATGAGGCCTGAAGGGAATCGTGGTCTCGCAGCGGAAGAGATTGTGAATCGCGCGCTCTTGATTTAGTTACAACGATTTAATTCAATAACATATACAACTAGATTAAGCATGTAAACATAATGGACAACAAGAAAACATTACCTTTGAAGAACCTTTCTTCAAGTGCTCCTCTCTCCCACGATCACGATCTCAGCAACAGGACCACGAACGGACGAAGACACGACCAATGGATCTTCTCCGTTGTTCTCTAGGTGAGGGAGGAATGTGGGTTCCCTTTAGGAGAGGTGAGGTATTTTGTGAGAGAGATGTTTGTGTCTTGCAACCTTTGCAACAACACAACAATAGCTTGGATTTACTTAACTTAGTTGCATCTCATGCAACCATATATATAGGGAAATAGGATGGAAATGACCATCCTACCACTCATTTTATCTCTCTTTAGTCTATAGTTTATATGTGAATCTAATTCACATTTAAACAATATATTATATTCATTATATCATATATAATTGATATAAGACCTCATATATGAAATTAAACACTTCAATTTCATTCATAACTTTATACCCTGAATATAACCTTGTTGAGCCAACGGAGGGAACTAATGGACCTACAGTTCATGAGCTCCAATGATATGAGATTAACTTATCGAACTCTTTGATCCAGTTAATCAATAATCATTAACTACAAGTCACTCCACTATAGAATTGTAGATGCACTCTTCTCACTGTAGATCATATTGTGTCCACTAATATAGTCATTACCCATGAGTCGACCCTTCACAGGTTGTTCGTAATGAACAACAATTCTAAGGTCCTACCTTAGACTCGTGCCCTCATGGAGGGCGGAGCCCCGTTGTTCAAGACCTGGAGTCAGTTCTTAAGGGAACAACCTATCAAATTCCTTAGTGTAGGAACGAGTGAATTCCATCTTGCACAATTAAGTTCTCAGCTACCTACGAGGTTCTGTCCCTGAAAAGGTAGGCTTATTGAGTCGGCTACAGGCCACTCTCACCCATACTAGTCAAAGGACAAACCCCTATAAGCAGGAGTTCTTAACTTACTCAGGATTCAGGTCGAGTCACTAATGCCATCTATAAATTACTAGTCTTATCCTGTTAACATTGTTACACTAGTTAGACTAATAATTTGCGGTTCGGTCTTGTATGAACTCTTCATACATGATGCCCCCACTCGCATGTCAACTACATGAATGAGTTGGATTACCTAATTTGTACTAATTACAAAATGGGTCGCATCGAGTGTGTTTCAAGAATGAGGTTTCCAACCTTATTCTTATACCATAGACCATTTAGGTTATATTCTTAAACATAATCCAAATAGTGTCCACTACACTGATGTTCAACATATATTTTATAACCTTTGAGCTTAGTTTATTGGATTTATAAAGCAAGACTGTAATTCTATCTAAACAAATAACACTTTATTTAATTGATCAAAATTACACAAGTTTATGGCATAAATCCCAACAAGGCCCACTTTGTAATTAGTACAAATGAGGTAATCCAACTCATTCATGTAGTTGACATGTGAGTGGGGGCATCCAATATGAAGAGTTCATAAAAGACTAGACTTCAAATTATTAGTCTAACCAGTATAACACCGTTAACAGGGTAAGACTAATAATTTATAGATGGTCATTAGTAACTCGACCTGAATCCTTAGTAAGTTAATAACTCCTGCTTATAGGGGTTTGTCCTTAGACTAGTATGGGTGAGAGTGGCCTGTACCCGAAAATAAGCCTACCTTCTCATGGATAGAACCTCGTAGGTAGCTGGGGACTTAACTGTGCAAGATGGAATTCCTCATTCCTACACTAAGGAATTAGATAGGTTGTTCCCTAACTGACTCTAGATCTTGAATAACGGGGCCCCGCCATCTATGAGGGTATGAGTCTATGGTAGGACTTTAGACTTGTTGTTCATTAGAGGATCAGTGGTGCTTAAGGAACAAAGAGGTAATCACAGGCGTAAAACAGTAATTTGACCCACCATTGATTACGAACAACCTGGACACCATATAATCTACAGTGAGGAGAGTGCAGCTACAAGTGTATAGTGAGTGACTTGTAGTTAATGAATAATTATTAACTGTATCAAAGAGTTTGATCAGTTAATCTCACATCATTGGAGCTCATGAACTGTAGGTCCATTAGGTCCCTCCGTTGGCTCAACATGGTTATATTGAGTGTATAGAGTTAGGAATGAAATTAAAGTGTTCAATTTCATATATGAGATGTTATATCAGTTATATGTGATATAATTGTTATTATATATCGTTTTAATGTGAATTAGATTCTCATATTAACTATATACTAAACAGAGAATGAAACAGGGATAGAATGGTAATTTCCATCCATATCTCCTTATATATATAGTTGCATAAGATGCAACTAGGTCAAGATAACTTAAGCTTTTGTTGTGTTGTTGGAAAGGTTCCAAAACACACTCTCTCTCAAAAACATCTCATCTCAACTAAAGGGAACTCACATTCCTCTCTCACCTAGAGAAAAACGGAGAAGATCCGATGGTAGTGTCTTCATCCGTTCGGGTTCCAGTTGCTGAGATCTTGATTTTGGGAGAAAGGAGCACTCGAAGAATAGTTCTTCAAAGATAATATCTTGTTGTCCATATTGTCATTATATGCTTAATCTAGATAGTTTAGTTATTGAATGAAATCCTAGTAATGAAATTAAGAACGCGTGATTTACCATCGCTTCCGCTGCGGGATTCGATTCCCTTCAATTGGTATTAGACCCCAATTGCGTTCTTGATTTATGTTCTGGATTTTTCAAGAACGAGGTGGGATTTACTGTTTTACATGGGATGTATGAACGGTTTGCAATTTAGACGTTTTCAATTTTGGCACTTAGATTTACAATTTTTCATTGAATTGTTCAAGGTAAGGGCTCGGTGTTTTGGGCAATTTTAATTGTAAATCGAGTTTGTGAGCCCATGTCGATCGAGGCAAAGTGGTTGTTGATGAAGATCGGAATGAAAACGAGCAAGGAATGGAGATTCCACTTGTTGTTCTGTGAATGGCATTGCAATTCTTTTCTATGGCGTTGCAATGCCACTCTGGCAGGCGCGTTGTCACACCCCCTCCCGTACTACCTGCTAAATTAGCTCGGAAGACGGAATGAAGCCAATAGACATTGTTTATCTCTTAACAATACCTGTTGACCCTGTTCAACCTGATAAACGTACTATGCTCGCATATGGAGCACTTTAAACTTAACACAGCGGAAACTTGACAACTACTAATCATACATAAAGAGAAACTCTACTTAAGTCTCTCTTGGAAACCCAACCGACAAGAGCATCAGAAACCAAACCAGACAACCCATTGTTTATACAACATCTAATGTACAAACAACTACAACTCCATAGTCCTCTCAAGATAATTTACAACACATATAGACTGCGATACAACTTTAGCCACGTACAAAATATCAAACTTATGAAGCTTTCAGCAGGCTATGGCAGGATGTTATGTACCAGGAGCTCGATCCCTACACGAAAAGTTTAAAGAACATTGAAAGAATGAGTTATGAAGCTCAGTGAGTGACTTAGTTTAAAATCTATAACTCGTAAAACATTTCACCTGAAAAACTTATGATTATATGTATTTGTAGTGAAGCATTAAAAGTAAACATGGAATCATAATATATTTTCAGAAAACCAGCATGTATGTCGTTAAAATCTCGTAAGGCATATAAATGATATAAACCCTTTTAAAACATTTTGTGTAGGGCACACCCAGTACAACCAACGTTTACTCTACGATGTAGTGGAGCTCGCCCAACACTCACAACAACATTGTTGTCACGAGTACGCTCAACGTCGACAACAGAATACGACCTGTGTGCACACGGTACCATAAAGCCTCGGGCTCAATATCTCAATCATTTACTCATTCGAGTCTCATAAAACACATAAAAATATTTGAATATGCCTGCTTATCTTTTCTTTTCTAAAAGTCAAGCATAGTTAGTTTGTTCATAAAAACTGGAAATCTTTAAATCATACTTGCTAGTGCATACTTGCTCGAAATCATATCATTTCCATAAATTTAAGAAATCAATAAACATATGATCGTGTATAAGTTACATCGGAAAATCTAGGCTCACATCGAGTTCTTAAAAACATTTTAAGGAAAACATGGATGCTCATAAAAATGTGTTCCAAAAGAAAACATAAAATTGAGACCCTTTCATTCTAGCAAAACTTGCATTTCATAAGGCATATTTCAAGCACATAGATCGTTTTCGAAGTTCGTTTTGTCACTCACAGTGTTAAAATTAGAACCTTGGCCCGTACACTCGGCCTATTTTCTCTTGGCCTGTCAAACAAACCAAAACCAAGAATTAGAACCTCGACCTCATGATTTTTAACCTTAAAATTACAAAAACCACACCATCCAATTTTCTTGCATTTTACAGATTTTAGAATCTGTCTTCAAACAGTCATAACTTCTTTGTTGAGCAGCAGCATGTACTCTATACCAAACTATTCCTTTTTGAACCCTCTAAAATTCATATGAAGAAATGAAATTGAGATTCCAAACGGTTTGGTTCGAAAATACCTCAAAAGCTTCTTCCCTAAATACAACTTTCTGTTGTTTGGAGATTCGATTTCCTGCGGCTCAACAAATTTAACCTGAAATTAAAAACATCTTCCAGTCGTTTTCTACTCACATTTTCTTCATGAAAGTTGTAGGAAATGCAATAAGCATTCCAACCATACCTATTAGAGCTACTAATTCCGACTCTATAGATTAACACGACCCAAAAACCAGAGGCTTCTCCGATTTGACAACAAATTTTGTCTTCTGCCTTTCTCCTCACAAATAAGTAACTTAACTTCAGAATTTGCTCCAGCTTCCTTCACGAACTATGTTAAGAAATGAATTAGCTTTCGAGAAAACTAAACCTCAACTCTTACCTCTTCTTGTTGAGCTTGAAATGATCAAAATATCAGAACGGGGTTGAATGATTACCTTGCTGCTATACTGATTTGCTTTGAGTTCTATTCCTCTCTTTTGCACTTTTAATTCACGAAAATCACCTTCTTCCTCTTCCTTTCTCATTCTCCCACGAAACCGTCAACTTCTCTTTGTTGAAATGAGAAGAAAATCGAAGGAAAATGGGTTATTTAAAAAAAAAACATAGGTTGGGGTCCCACCTTCCACTTTCCTTTTTCATTTTTCCTTTTCCTTTCATTTTTTTTTTCTTTTATTTTCTTTTTAAAATAACCAACCATAATATATTAACCATTTTTTTTCTTGAATCTCAAAGAAAGATCTCAGGTTTACACACGCATGAAAATGCTTAACCCAAAGGAAAATGGGTTGTTTGCTTTTGGTCTAATTTTGCTATTTAAATTATGAAATTGTTGTGTAATTATTGTCATGCATAATGTATGCTTTTAATTTAGAAATCCCACCTTAGGTTAACAATTTTCATGCATCATTTATAATATAAAGAGTTATATTATATAGTTTGCATGATTATTTAATATAAGGTGTAATATTAATTTATGGACAACATTGGCATGCATTATTTTTCATGAGATGATTATGCTATGTATGTCTTATTATTCATGAGATGAATGAACAAGCACTATGACATAGTATGCATGACACCTAAGGTTAACTATTAGTTTTAAAATGTTTAGAATTTGGAAAGAATATACCTTGGGTTATCTAGTTCTAATTAGATTAGAATTAGAAATCAAGTGATTTATAAACAATGATTAAAAGAGGAACTCTGTCTTAGCAAAGTTCTATCTAGGCTGGGGTATTTATGCTGACGGAAAGGGAACACCCCTACCTGTGAACTGTCCTTGGACTGAAATTTAATTAGAGAGTTTATAAATCATGGTAACGTCAACGGGTTTATTAAGGGGTTAATAAACTAGAAATCCTAGGCTTAATATGAAAGTTATATTAGAAACTTAGGATAAAATCAATATAAGAGTTATACTGATTATCGATATAAGAGTTATATTGAAAACATTAGGTAAAACCATTAGTCGGGTCTGGCCTAAGTAAGATTCCTATGGATATAAAGTATCCAGTGGGAGGAAAAGTGTATATGATACATATTTTTTCACCTACGTATCTCCGGGAAGTTCACACCGTGAAACTCATACTTGGCCTCGTGGCGCAACCGGGAGCGTCCCCCTTCAGATTGTGTTTGTATGAGTCAATATCAAGGTGAATGGAGAGGGTACTTGTAGTGAGTGGGAGCAGGTTTAGTGAAAACAAAACCTATGGTCTCTTCAGTCGGTTTACACCGTAAGATCACTATGGTCAACTTGCTAGTTTGGCCTGGACCAAACAATCCATGCAGAGGGCTTGATCATAGGGGATCGAACACAATAGACACCCGAAAGGAATAAAGATTTCATTAGTGTGTTTTTCAATCTAGACCACCCTTCGGTGGATTTTATTGGATGGGGACTCTAGGATCTGAAGACAGACGGTTACACACACAAGGTACATAGGTTGTGTATGTATCCTGACCGAAAAATTGTAACTAAAGCCTTTAGGAATAAGAGTTATTCTGGCATTAGGTTTTGGTCAAGAGTGTCTTGATCTAGAGGAGGAGTGTTTTTTATTACCATTCAGTGACATTTATTCTAAACATTTGGAGTATCATTGCAAATTATGAATGAACTAGGAATCATTTGATAATTAGCTAAAACATGATTGGATTAGGCAATTATAGCGATAAACTCATACAAGTTTGTTTGTAAATTTTTAGCAAAAATGTCTACCTCTTTTATTTCCTTATTGGGTGCGAAAATGTTAACCGGAGAGAATATGATGACTTGGAAAATAAAACTCAACACTATATTGGAAATGGATGATCCGAAGTTTGTGTTAACTGAGGGGTGTCCTCATGTGTCACGCTTGAATGCATCACGAAATGTTCGTGATGCAAATGATCGATGGATCATGGCCAATGATAAGGCCAAGGTCTACATGATGGCAAGTATGTCTGACATATTAGACAAGAAGCATGAGAGCCTGATAACCGCCAAGGAGATCATCGATTCTGTGCAGGGTATGTTTGGAGAACAGTCCACACAGGACCGACACAATGCCCTAAAGTACATATTCAACTCAAGGATGCCAGAGGGTACATGTGTTCGGTATTATGTCGTGAATATGATGGTGCACTTTAACATCGCGGAGTTGAATGGTGCTTCCATTGAGGAATCGAGCCACGTCAGCTTCATTCTGGAAACCCTTCCAGATAGTTTCCTACATTTTAGAAGTAATGTTGTTATGAACAAGCTTTCTTTTAATCCTACCTCCCTTCTGAATGAACTCCAGACCTTTCAATCTTTGATGAATATTCAGGGATCGAAAGGTGAGTGAAATGTTGCCAGTAGGAGTTATCATAGAGGTACGACCTCTAGGACAAAAACAGTGGTTTCACCTTCTTCTAACCTAAAAGGGAAGAAGAAGAACATGAAGAATGTTTGTAAAGGGAAACGAGCTGACAAAGCTGCTGCCCATAAGGGCAAGAACGTCAAAGAAGTTGCTCACAAAGGAAAGTGTTTCCACTGCAACGAAGACGGGCATTGGAAACAGAACTGTCCGAAGTACATTGCAGGAAATAAGAAGTAAGGTAAATATGATTTACTTTACCTAGAACGCGTGTTTAGTGGATAATGATAAAACTGCTTGGATACTTGATTCAGGCGCTAGTAATCATGTTTGCTCTTCTTTTTAGGGAATTGATTCCTGGCACAGCTACATAAAGGAGAGATAACGCTCCGGGTTGGAAATGGAGAATTCGCCTTAGTTGTAGCAGTAGGCACGATGAAACTCCATTTTGGCAAGAAATATATGTTGTTGGACAATATATTAGTGATACCAGGGTTTACTAGAAATCTTATTTCAATTTCTTGCCTCATAGAATAATGTATTTTTGTTTCCTTCTTTATGAATAAAGTGTTTATTTTGAATAAAGGTATGGAAACATGTTCAACTTTATTAGAAAATGAGTTGTATGTTTTAAGGCCTAATTCAGTCAAAATGGTTTTGAACACTGAATTATTTAAAACTGCAAACGCACAAACTATGAAACGTAAAATTTCTCATAAAGAAAATGCTCATCTTTGGCATTATAGATTGGGTCACATTAATCTCAATAGGATTGGGAGATTGGTAAAGAATGAACTTCTAAATGAGATAGAAGAAAATACTTTACCTGTATGTGAATCTTGCCTAGAAGGCAAAATGACTAAATGACCTTTTAGTGGAAAAGGTTATAGAGCCAAAGAACCTCTTGAACATATACATTCAGACCTCTGTGGTCCGGTGAGTGTTAAGGTCAGAAAAGGTTATGAATTCTTAATCTCTTTTGTAGATGATTATTCCAGATTTGGGCATATTTAGCCAATACAACATAAGTCTTAAGCACTTGAAAAGTTCAAGGAATTCAAGACTGAGGAAAACAGTTGAGGAAAACAATTAAAACGCTTCGATCAGATCGAGGTGGAGAGTATATAGATTTAAAATTCTAGAACTATATGATAGAACATGAAATTACATCCCAACTCTGGGCTCCTGGTACACCACAAAAAAATGGTGTATCGGAAAGGAAAAATAGAACCTTGTTGGACATGGTTCGATCAATGATGAGTTATGCTCATCTCCCTAGTTCATTTGGGGTTACACAGTAGAGATTGCAGTATACATTTTGAATAACGTGCCCTCAAAAAGTGTTCCTGAAACACCTTTTGAACTCTGGAAAGGACGTAAAGGTAGTTTATGTCATTTCATAATTTAGGGTTGTCCAACACATGTGTTTGTGGCAAATCCAAAGAAGTTGGATTCACGTTCAAAATTGTGCCTATTCGTGGGCTACCCAAAAGAAACAAGAGGTGATTTATTCTATGATCCTAAGGAAGATAAGGTTTTTGTGTCAATAAATTCCATTTTCTTAGAGGAGGACCACATGAGGACCACAAACCAATAGTAAAGTTGTGTTGAGTGAGTTAGACGGAACAATAGAAAAGGTTGCTAATAAAACTTGTATGCCGACAAGAGTTGCTGATACTTGCTTGTCTAGTCAAGGGAGTCCATCTCAAGAGTTGAGTATGCCTCGACGTAGTGGGAGGGTTATAACACAACCTGATCGTTACATGGGTTTATCTGAAACCCAAGTTGTTATTCCAGATGACAACTGTGAGGATCCATTGACTTATAATCAAGCGATGGTTGTCAAAGACGAAGACAAATGGGTCATAGCCATGAACCAAGCAATGGAGCCTATGCACTTCTATTCTGTTTGGGATCTTGTAGATAAACCTGATGGGGTAAAACCTATAGGTTGTAAGTGTATCTAAAAGAGAAAGCGTGTTGTAGATGGGAAGGTGCAAACCTTTAAAGTTACACTAGTAGCAAAGGGTTATACCAAGGTTGAAGGGATGGTAAGAAAGCGTTTTCACCTGTTGCTATGGTAAAGTCTATCCGTATCCTACTTGTCATTGCCTCATATTATGACTATGAGGTATGGCAAATGGATGTCAAGAAAGCGTTTTTGAATGGCAAACTTGAGAAAAACATCTACATGGACCAACCCAAAGGGTTCATTGAACCAGGAAAAGAGCAAAAGGTTTGCAGGCTTAAAAGGTCAATTTATTGACTGAAACAAGCCTGTATGACCTCGAATATAAGATTTGATGAGGCAATCAAATCTTATGGTTTTGAACAGAATAATGATAAACCTTGTGTCTACAAGAAAATCATCAATAATTTTGTCGCATTCCTAGTTCTATATATGGATGATATCCTACTCATTGGGAATGATGTAGGATATCTTACTGGCATTAAAAACTGGCTGGGTACGCAATTCCAAATGAAAGATTTGGGTGATGCGCAGTTTGTTCTTGAGATCCAGATTATTCAGAACCACAAGAATAAAACACTAGCCTTGTCTCAAACATCTTACATAGACAAAGTGTTGTCAAGGTTTAAGATGCAAGACTCCAAAAAGGGCTTATTGCCTTTTAAACATGGAGTCCATTTGTCTAAGGAGCAGTGTCCTAAGACACCTCAAGGAGTTGAGGATATGAGACGGATTCCTTCTGCGTCAGCTGTTGGGAGCCTGATGAACGCCATGTTGTGTACTAGGCCTGACATTTGTTTTGCAGTTGGAATGGTCAGTAGGTATCAATCCAATCAAGGACTTGAACACTGGACAACTGTTAAAACAATCCTTAAGTATCTTCGGAGAACAAGAAACTACATGCTTGTGTATGTGGCTAAGGATTTGATCTTTACAGGATACACAAATTCTAACTTTCAGACTTATAAAGATTCTAAAAAATCTACATCAGGGTCAGTATTTACTCTTAACGGAGGAGCTGTAGTATGGCGAAGCGTCAAGCAAGGATTAATCGTTGATTCCACCATGGAGGTCGAATATGTAGCAGCTTGTGAAGCAGCTAAAGAGAGTGTTTGGTTAAGGAAATTCATGCTAAATTTGGAAGTCGTTCCAAATATGACTTTGCCCATCACGTTGTATTGCGATACCAGTGGTGTAGTGGCAAATTCGAGGAACCCCAAATTCATAAGAGGGGAAAGCACATTGAGCGGAAGTATCATCTCATCCAAGAGATCGTGCATAGAGGATACGTGATTGTCAGGAAGATATCCTCAGAGCACAACGTTGCTGATCCTTTTACAAAGGCTCTCACGGCTAAAGTATTTGAGAGTCACCTAGAAGGTCTATGTTTACAAGTCTTCCCTAACTAGGGCAAGTAGGAGTATTTTGTACAAAGGGTTTAAATGCCCTAGTTTATTGTATTTACCTTACTGTAATGTTTTAGTACTCCACAAGTTTTAGGTCAAGTGGGAGATTGTTGGGATTTGTGCCCAAAACTTGTGTAATTTTGATCAAATAAATAAAGGGTTATTTGTTTTGATGAAATTATATTTCTTACTTATAAATTCAATAAACTAAGTTCCAATGTTATAATATATCTTGAACATCAGTGTAGTGGACACTATTTGGATTGTGTTTAAGAATATAACCTAAATGGTCTATGGTATAAGAATAAGGTTGGAAGCTTTATTCTGGTAACACCATGGATGCGACCAACTTTGTAATTAGTATAGATGAGGTAATCCAACTCATTCATGTAGTTGACATGCGAGTGGGGTCATCCTGTATGAAGAGTTCATACAAGACTGGATCGCAAATTATTAGTCTAACCAAAGATAACAACAAGTAATGTGAGTTAGACTAGTAATTTATTGATGGTCATTAGTGACTCGACCTGAATCCTGAGCAAGTTAAAAACAACTGCTTATAGGGGTTTGTCCTTAGACTAGTATGGGTGAGAGTGGCCTGTAGCCGACTCAATAAGCCTACCTTCTAGGGACAAAACCTTGTAGGTAGCTGTGAACTTAACTGTGCAAGATGGAATTCACTCATTCCTCTACTGAGGCATTAGATAGGTTGTTCCCTTAAAAACTGACTCAAGGTCTTGAACAACGGGGCCCCACCCTCTATGAGGGTATGAGTCTAAGGTAGGACCTTAGACTTGTTGTTCATTAGAGTATCAGTGGTGGTTGAGGACCAAAGAGGTAGTCACAGGGGTAAAACAGTAATTTGACCAAGTTGTGATTACGAATAACTTGTGAAGGGTCGACTCATGGGTAATGACTATATCATTGGACACAATATTATCTAAAGTGAGGAGAGTGCAGCTACAATTCTATAGTGGAGTGACTTGTAGTTAATGAATATTGATTAACTGGATCAAAGAGTTTGATCAGTTAATCTCACATCATTGGAGCACATGATCTGTAGGTCCATTATATCCCTCCGTTGGCTCAACATGGTAATATTTAGGGTATAAAGTTAGGAGTGAAATTGAAGTGTTCAAGTTCATACATGAGGAGTTATATCAATTATATATGATATAATTGATATAATATATAGTTTTAATGTGAATTAGATTCATATATAAACTATATACGAAAGAGAGATTAAAGGAGGGGTAGGATGGTCATTTCCATCCCATTCCCCTATATATATTGTTGCATGAGATGCAACTAGGTTAAGGTTTTCCAAGCTCCCTTGTTGTTGTTGTTGAAAAAGTTCCAAGACAACAAACGTCTTTCTCAAAAATACCACACACCTCCTAAAGGGAACCCACATTCCTCGTTCACCAAGAGAACAACGGAGAAGATCCGGTGGTGGTGTGTTCGCACGTTGGAGTTCTTGTTACTTAGATTGTGATCGTGGGAGGGAGGAGCACTCGAAGACAGATTCTTCAAAGGTAACTTCTTGCTGTCCATTCTAGTTTTACATGCTTAATCTTTGTTTTACGTTCTTGAATTAATCGTTGTAACTAAATCAAGAACGCGTGATTCGCAATCACTTCTGCTGCGGGGACTTCAATTCGATTCAATTGGTATTAGAGCCCAATGGCGTTCTTGATTTATGTTCTGTTTTTTTTTTCAAGAACAAGGTGGGATTTACTGTTTTTGCATGAGATGTATGAACGATTTTGCAAAATTAGATGTTTTCGATTTTGGCTCTTAGATTTAAAATTTTCATTGTAATGTTCAATGTAAGGGTCTGGTGTTTTTGGAAAATTTAATTGTAAATGGAGTTTGTAAGTCCATGTCGATCGAGGTAAGGCGGTTGCTGAGAAGAACGGAGAAAAAACGAGCAAAGAATAGTGGATTCACATTGTTGTCTGTATGCAGCGTTGCAACGCTACTCATCGGCGTTGCAACGCCACGCTTGCAGGAGAAGGCGCGCAGAGGAGGCAGTGTTGCAACGCAACCTCTAGCGTTGCAACGCTCTACAGAAGATGACAAACGCACCGTTGCAATGCTGCTATCAGCGTTGCAACGCCAGATACGTTTCACGCGAGGAACATCGTGCAGAAAATGTTTTTTTTATTATATATATTAATTATAAAAATGTTTTATAATTAATATATTTAATAATTTTAATTTCAATTAATATAATTAGATTATATTAATTAAAATTATTTTTAGGATGTCAAAATTGGTCAAATTCTTGCTATTTTAATTATTCAATTGTTGTGTAATTATTGTCATGCATAGTGTATGCTTTTCGTTTAAAAATCTCACCTTAGGTTAAACATATTCATGCATCATTTATAATATAAGGAGTTATATTAGATAGTTTGCATGATTAATTAATATAAGGTTGTTATATTAATTTTTGGGCAACATTGACATGCATTATTTTTAATGAGATGAATATGCTGTGAATGTCTTATTATTCATGTGATGAATGATCAACCACTATGACATAGTATGCATATCACCTAAGGTTAATTATTAGTTTTAAAATGTTTAGAACTTGGAAATAATAGAACTTAGGTTATCTAGTTCAAATAAGATTAGAATCAGGAACCAAGTAGTTTATAACCTATGATTAAAAGAGGAACTCTGTCTAAGGAAAGTTCTGTCTACGCTGGGGTATTTAAGCTGACCGAAACGGAACACCCTTACCTGGGAACGGACGTGGGAGTGAAATTTAATCAGAGAATCTTATAAATTACAGTAGCGTCAACGGGTTTATTAAGGGGTTAATAAACTAGAAATCCTGGGTTTAATATAAGGAGTGATAATACAAGAGTTATATTGATTATCAATACAAGAGTTATGTTGATAAAGTTAGGTAAAACCATTAGCCGAGTTTTTAACCTAAGAAAGATTCCTATAGACTTAAAGTATTCAGTGGGAGGAAAAAGTGTATGAGATACATATTTTTCCACCTACGCTATCTCCGAGAAGTTCACACCGTGAGACTCTTACTTGGCCTCGTGTCGCAAACGAGAGTGTCCCCCTTCGGATGGTGTTTTTATGAGTCAATACCAAGGTAAATGGAGAGGGTACTTATAGTGAGTGGGAGCAGGTTTAGTGAAAACAAAACATACGGTCTCTTTTGACGGTTTACACCGTTAGACCACTATGGTCAGCCTGCTAGTTTGGCCTGGACCAGACAATCCCTTCGTAGGGCTTGATGATAGGGGATCTAACATAGTAGACACCCGAAAGGGATAAAGATTTCCTTAGACTATTTTCCAATCTAGTCCTCCCTTCGGCGGATTTTATTGGATCGAGACTCTGGGATCTAAAGGCAAAGGGTTACACTCACGGGCTACATAAGTTGCGTATGTATCCAGACCGGAAAATGGTAAGTAAAACCTATAGGAATAAGAGTTATTCTGTTATTAGGTTTTGGTTAAGAGTGTCTTGATCCAGAGGAGGAGTGTTTTTTATTACCCTTCGGTTTCATACATTCTAAACCTTTGGAGTATCATTGCAAATTATAAATGGCATACGAATCATTTGATAATTAGCTAAAACATGATTGGATTAGAGTTATAGCAAGAAACTCAGAAAAGTTTGTTTGTAAATTTTCAGCAAAAATGTCTAGCTCTATAATTTCCTTATTGGGTGCGGATAAGTTAACCGGAAAGAATATGATGACATAGAAAAACAAACTCAACACTATTTTGGTAGTGGATGATCTGAAGTTTGTTCTCATTGAGGAGTGTCCTTAGGTGCGGTGCTCGAATGCGTCCACGAAATGTTCGAGATGCATATGATCGATGGATCAAGGCCAATGATAAGGCCAATGTCTTCATCTTTGGCAAGTATGTCCGACATATTAGCAAAGAAGCATGAGGGCATGATTACCGCCAACGAAATCATGGATTTTGTGCAGGGTATGTTTGGACAACAGTTCACACAAGCCCGACATAATGCCCTAAAGTACATACTCAACTCGAGGATGCTAGAGGGTACATCTGCTTTGGATCTGTCCTCCTCGGATATTATGGTGCACTTTAACATCGCGAGTCGAATGGTGCTTCCATCGATGTGTCGAGCAGTCGACTTCATTCTGCAAACCTT